>VZRR01013055.1:913-113960 GCA_013398015.1 Oreocharis arfaki
TTCACCGGAGCTGCTGCACCCACCCTGCTCACTGGGAGCCACCAGCGCTGCTGCCGGCTGTGATCAACGCTGCTCCGGGAGGGGAAGCTGCCGGCTGTGATCAACACTGCCCCAGGAGGGGAAGCTGCCAGCTGTGATCAACACTGCCCCAGGAGGGGAAGCTGCCAGCTGTGACCAGCGCTGCTCCAGGAGGAGAAGCTGCCTGGCAGTCGAGAAGGCTGCACTGGGTGACTGTGCTGTTTTGTAATAACTGCCATAGTCATTGCTGTTCATTGTTTTGTTTCGTTTTATATATATATAAATTAGTAAAGAACTGTTATTCCTATTTCTCATGTCCTTGCCTGAAAGCCCCTTAATTTCAAAGTTATAATAATCCAGAGGGAAGGCGGTTGCATTTCCCATTTCAAAGGGGGTTTCTGCCTCACTTAAACAGACGCCTGTCTTTCAAATCAAGACACTCAGCCATTATTTGTGTATCCCAATTAAGCCTCTCTATAGAGACTGGCTGCTGCTGATGCCTTAGAAGGTGCTCACATGCAAGGAAAGGTTGGAAATAGATCCATTTTCTATTCTGATCAAGTTCTGATCTATATCAACGCTTCCTGCGTCCCTGGTAACACCCTTGCATGCCTTCACAGAAAGATGTCAGCCATTCATCTGTTCTAGTCAGAAAGGTACATAAAGGCTTCTGTAAGATTCTCACCCTAGGGTCTCCGCTTTTGGCAAGATTTCTGTGACTGTGGCCACAAAAAGCACAAGAGCACTTAGAAGAGCTATTCAAGACAGGTAATGATAAGTCTCTACCTGCCTCCCTGCCTCCTGTACATATGACAAACTATATCACAGAACCACAGTCTTTATGTGTGATGTGTCTACGTGTAACACAGGAGCAAGGTGATCACTGCCTTGTCGGTAACTGGTCAGAGTTGGTACAGAGCAGGTGCTCAAAAAATAAGTGTGTCTATGACTCATGTGAAGTATCTAATACGTGGCATTTGAGATTTGTGAGTGATTTAAGAAAAAGGGTTGCTAGGAGCTGTAGGATGAAAATAGACATTTTTTCAGAGGAAAAAGAAAGGAAAGCAACAGGAACAGGTAAAGGTGAGGAGAAGGAATATGGCAAGGTACTTGCTCTGAAAGATGTGCCTCAAAGAGAGTTTACCGATTTGAGACATGAATTACTGGGTTTATAGCTTATGCTCTGCAAGAAATCCATCTAGATGATCACAATAGTCCCTCCTAGGTTTAAATACCTATGAATTAAGAGAAATAAAAATTAAAAAAATATGTGAATGAGTAATGTCTCCTGAAACATTAATCCAGTGCACCTTCTTCACAGCCATTGTGTCACACTGGCTAAAATTAGGAGAATTAAACTTCAACAATCAGAGTACAACTGGAGGATAGATTTGAGTGTCTTATTAAATAAGACATACAAAAGACATATCTCTATCTGGCCAAGTAAGGATTTTATGGTAGTGTGCTATACTGGCTATTTTTTCTTGAAAACTGACTTTGGACAATTTTATTTCAAACCTCAATTGTCAGTGTGATCACTGTAACTGTGTACCTGCTGGACTCAAGGATTTCAGTGGACCTTGGCCAGATCATCACTTAATTTTTTTCTGAAACTTGGAGTCTTAGATCTAAAGATAACCTTTCACGTTCAGCTTTTGCCAGATGTAATCCCAGCTGGGATACAAGGTCATTAAGCATAGCCTACAAACAGTGTTTATTTTCAGAGTTTATCCTGATTGCTTATACTTTGCATTGCTACTGCATACTCTGTTCAAATCTTATTTAAATTATACATCGATTTTTCTCTTTTGTTTTCTTCTTCAGCCACTAAAACAGGCTTTTAAGGGGCAAATTGCTGGGAAAAAAATGCCAACAGAAAAGAGAGGAACAACACTGTGCATTCAGTCAGATCACAGGCCCTGGGTTTATCACCAAAAGGTGTCACTAGAAAGTGCTCAGAATGGTCTGTCATGCTTCAGAGATTCTGAGCTACAACAGAGCTTTTGAACTTAACTTTCGTTGCTAATGCACGAGAAGTGATCTGAGCTGACTGTGCTGACTCCTTGAAATGTGCTATACTTCCTCTGCACCGAATATATTACAGGTTTTGTTCACTAGAAGTTAGGCTGAGCAATCAGCACTCCTGCAGCACAATATGTTATCATGTACTGGGAACTAGTGAGAAACTAATGAGAAGAACCAGTCAGAAATCAGCTGAAATCAACAGAAGTCAAGAGTATGTGCAGAATATTCATTAGTTTAATTACATGCACATATTTACATTAGAATAACACCACTGCAACTGTAGGGTCAAACACTTGCCAGTTAAAAAGTGTCATAAAAAAGGGTGCCTCATCACCTATAATTAATATATATTAGGATATGTTCACATGCTGGTTTTTTTCCACAAAATGTCTGTCTCCTCCTGTGAACAAAATTGGTGATGCCCATTTAATGACTAGTTATATAATATTTTTATGTTCACCCCATCATTTCTAGAGCTTACTTAATTTTCAAAATGTGTTTTGGAGGCATAATTATAAAGTGACTGTGCTTAACCTTGGCAAACATTACTTGAGAATCATGGTTTTTAAGCCCTGTGAGCTTGCCCTGAAGACCCTCAGAGTAATTGAAGTCAGTATGTCAGTAGTAGCTAGGTCTGGATCTCCTTCACATGCTCTCAGCTGAGCCCTTATTCAGTCAGGCGTGTATTAGTGACTGAATCTTCCCAAGACCTTTCTGAGATGAGAATGTGCTGTTGCTGTTCTGTGTGCAAATGGAAGGCATCTAAACTACAGGCATAAAAATTAACTTGAAAAACAACCAGCCACAATTTTTTTCGTTTAAATACGCAGGCATTAGCTATACTTTTAAAATATGAAGCACAGCTTCCATTGGTATGAACACAAGTCACACATGCTAAGCACTTCTGCAGTTCAGACTCTAGGAAGAGGAACTTTACAGAAAGTGCAATTTTTCCGTTTCTAATCGGTACAGTACTGCAGTCTCTCACAGCATCTGAAAGAAATGAAGTAGGAATATGGCATGTGGCAGTCACCTTAAATATAAAACCCCAATAGCAGGTATTTCATGTCCTCTGGAACACACTACGGGTTTTTCTTTCATTTGTTTCCCTTGAAGGGTACTTTGCAAAGTCTTTGTGCAAGGGAGTTGAGCTGTGGTGGGGAAGGGGTTTAAGGGTTAAGATGAGTGTGCTTTCACCTGGTGTTTCATCTTCCTGCACAAAGTTAACCATTCACCTGCTTTTCTACTTTACCCATTTCACCGAAGAGACATATGCCTCCTATATGACTTAAATTTTCTTTGTACACAAACTTTCTTCTAGTGATTCCTAGGTATACTGTTAAAAAAAAAAAAAAAAGATCTTGTGTTGACTCTGAATGTCATGTATTTCACCAGCAGAATAACAGTATTTAGATTCATGTAAATTTTTGCCACTTGAGGAATTAGAGGGACTGGTAGCAACAATAGTCAACCACCGAAAGACAAAATTGTTGTTTAATGGTGGACAAAATCATGACAATTAGGAAACCCAGGTTCCATGTCAAACTCCAGAGAGTATGCACTCTAGGAGGTACACATTATTTGCTTCTTTCTCTGAGTATTGATAAATTATGCCTTTACCTGCCCTTTCCCCTTGGGTTCTTTGCTCCTGTCCGATTTCTTCATGCTTATCCTGTCCAATTCTCAAGCAGCTCTAGTTCAGTCCCAATTTCAGGATGTTGCAGACATCAAAATGCAAGATGAATTACTGGATGAATGTTTGTGTCCTGTACATATGTCGTTACTAATCTTGGTTGAAAACTACCAGGAAGGCATAGTTATAAACTTCTGTAGGGCCTCACATGCTTAGTGAACCAGAGTCAATACCAAATTATAAACTGGTACAGCAGAAAGGGGTAGTGCTTAACGAAAAGCCCAGTGGCAAGGAAAACTTGGAAAGGAAAATGTTTTGGATGTATTGGACTGACAGAAATGGGAAGACAAACCAAAAACGATCGACATTTTTATTTGGATAGAAGGATTCTATGTAGAGTGCATCAGTATCAGGATAGCAGTTGAATTTGTATTCACAGAAATGGGTCTATGGGGGGAATAAAATATGTCAAAGATCTTCGGACCTATTGAAGCCCTGGCAGAAGGAGAACAAACGGAAATTATGGAGACCGAGGGCAGAAAAAGACCATCTGGAGCCAGGGAAATCACATGCCAGAAGTGAGGTAGTGTAAAGCATGGCTGTTAGTCTTTCTAGATGAGGACAGTTCTGCATTTTGGCGGTGACAAAGCCATAACAGATGTTGCCAATTCAAAGGTAGGCAAGAAAGCCAACTTGAAGTGAAGCTGACTAAAACAAGTCAGAGCTCTGTAAGTCGATGTCAGCCACGAGCAGGAGTTGCCAGGAGAGGGGCTGCCAGAAACTTGAGCAAAGAGAAGCCAGCACTGCTATTCAGGGTTGTTCAGTGGAAAATAAGGAAGCAGGTGAGTGGGGTGCAAAGGGAAAGGAGAAATGTTTCTCTAAGAGAAGGAAGTCATAGTGTTCCTTTTTTGAAATGGCTGCTTTATATTGTCTGAAAGTTACTTTGGTGTGAAGAGTAATGAATCCTGACCAAATTATTAGAAAAATAAAGTAAGATCTTTGGAAATTCTGGATAATTTGGCACATTTTTCATGTAGAGATTTGTCCCATTTTGACATTTGTGGAAGCTTTGAATCATTTATTTGCAAACTTCTAAAATAACTTCTATTTTAATACCAATCATGTGTTTTCCAAAATGTTTAAATAATAAAATGTTTTAATAATAAAATGTTTAGACTTTTTTGTAACAAAGCAATATGATTCCCCCAAATGTTTTAATGTTGTTTTTGAAAATATGTTTATAGGTCATTTAAGTTCCATTTCATAATGGAAAAAAAAAATCAAAATTTCACCATTTCCTGAAAAAGAGAATTATTCCCTCCTGACCTACTTCTTTGCTAATTCAAAAAGCATTGTGCAACTTGGAGTGGAAAGAGGAACACTGAACTAATTAAAGATAAAATAAGAAGAGCAAGAATTAAACAAACAAAACCAAAGCAAATGCATACAGAAAATAATCCAAGAAAAGCCCAAAGAAACAATTAATGCCATAAGAAATTCAAGAAGTCAAGATAAATGACATCAAGGTGTTAGAGTGCTGCTTGGGAAAAACAGTTAATGTCAAATACAAATCTAAATCCCACACAAGACAACATAAATACAGAAACAAATAGTTCTTGTAAGACTGATTATAATATATCTACCAACTCTTTTCTTGTATTTTCCAAACATTTCCTGATTGTATCGGAATTCCCGTTTCAATTGCCATCATTCGGATTACATAATTTTGCTGGAAAAGCAAATTTTAAAAAGTTGCTGCTATTTAATACTAAATATTAATAACTTCAGAAAAAGAAATGATGACCAGCTTGTGAGGGTTGTTGCTATAAATGATTTCAGAAACAATAATTTCTGAGTGAAATAACAGAAAGTAGAGAGAGATCTAAGAAGAGGTTAAAAAGTTTCAATTAATTGTGTTAGAGATGTTATATTTACTCATCTCAGGTAAGGAATTTGATGTATAGTTTCAACCACAGACAGACCAGTTTCAGTAAAAAAATCACCCCAAAATGTGTGAAAGCTGCCAAACACAGTAGGGTTTAGATAGCTAGAACACATTTGTTAGATTATTTATGATGAGTAAATACAAGGAAAAGCATAATTTAATGCAAAAAGGTGACACAAAACATAAACCCATTGAGGCAAAAAGAGGTGTCTATAACAGGTTAATATCTTTTTTTTTGGTATTGTATACATTTTTTATCTTAATCATCATACAGTGCCTATGACCATCCCAGAAAAATGGATCAAAGAAAAGTGTTATCAAGGTCATTATTTTTGGCTATTTGACTTAGGACTAATGCAGAGAGGTACCACTAACAACAGTGTCTCTAAGAGGAAGAGGACACAGTGATGGGGAAGACAGCAGAAATGGCATGTTACAAGCAGGAAATACAACAAGGGACACTTGAAAAAGAATAGACTCACAGAATGGTTTTGTTTAAGGAAGGGACTTTAAATATCATCTACTTCCAACTTGCTACTGGTGGCAGAGATGCCCTTCACTGTTCACCTTTCAGGTTTCTCAGAGCTCCTTCCAGCCTGGCCTTGAACACCTCCAGGGATGGGGCATCCACAAATTCTCTGGGCAACCTGTTCCAGTTTATCCCCACCCTCACGTATAGAATATTTCCCTAGTATCTAATGCAAACCTCCTGTCTTTCAGTTTGAAGCCACTCCCCCTAGTTCTGACACTAGATGCCTTGTAATAAGTCCCTCTCCTTCTTCAGATACTGGAAGGCTGGGATTAAGCCTGAGGGATTACGGCTGAAGCCTTCTCTTTTCTAGGCTGAACAAATCTAATTCTCTCAGCCTTTCCTTCTCTACAAAGAGAATTGAAATTGGTGAGTGATAGAATTTAGAAATCCCAATGAAAAGATCAAGGATGGTAATTTTACCCTGGAGTTAGAGCAGAGCTGGTGAGGATTTAATTAAGGACACTAGGACTGAAGAAAATGATTCAGGAGGTTTAAAGGTCTCGCAAAACCATTCCAGGAGTTTTTCATTGAATATTTTTTCTCATATCATCTTCTTAAATTGTAATATTTTCTATTCATTATGATTTCTTGTTATTTCCTATAACTGTATAATGTACATGAGCAAAGGATGAATGCTAATAGCACTTCCACAATGAGACTGCAGATATCTGGAGTGGTAACTTGGCAACTCAGCATCTACCAGGTGCCAAACCACTTATTCTCAGCTTCTATAGCAGCATGTATTTGATGTAATGTATCTTGTACATAGCAATTTAGAGATTTAGAGAGGAAGGAAATTAAGCTGTGTGAAGAGAAAATGAAATAACACTTTCAGGCCAAATATCAGAAAAGCAAAAACTGAGTAATTATGATAAAACAAAACACTGATGGATGGATAGTGCAGATAGATGAGGGAAGCAGGGCTTAAAAATGATAGCAAAACAGATAATAAGAACCATAATCTGAAAAATACTAACAAAATAAAATGTTGTAACGGTTTTTTAGCATTAAACAGAATCACAGAATAAGCTGACTTGGAAGGGACCCACAAGAATCTAGTCTAACTCTTAGCACTGCACAGGACACCTCAAGAATCATACCCTGTGCCTGACAGTATTGTTCAGACCCTTCTTGAACTGTCAGGCTTGGTGCTGTAACCATTTTCTTGTGGAGCCCGTTCCAGAGCCCCGCCACCCTCTGGGTCAAGAACCTTTCCCTGATATCTAACGTGGGTGGACATGAGTCCGTCCCACAGTCAACAGTCCTGTGCAAACAGCTGCAGCATGGCTTACTCCTCCACAGGGTGCACTCTTCCACAGTGTGCAAGGACAGGCTGCTCCAGGGTGGGTGTCCCATGGGGTCACAAGTCCTACCAGCAAACCTGCTCCAGCATGGGCTCCTCTCTTCTCAGGTCTGCAGGTCCCTGCCCAGGAGCCTGTTTCAGCATGGACCTTCCACAGGTTCGCAGCATCCTCTAAGGCACCCACCTGCTCCAGCATGGGGTATTTCATGGGCTGTGGGTGGATATCTGCATCCCCATGGACCTCCATGGGCTGCAGGGACACAGCTGCTTCACCTTGGTCTGCACCACAGGCGGCAGGGGAATCTCAGCTCTGGCACCTGGAGCACCTCCTGCCTCTCCTTCTCCACTGACCTTGGTGTCTGCAGAGTCGTTCCTCTTACATATTCTCACCCTGCTCTTCTCTGGCCGCAATTACATCTGTCCAATAACTTTTTTTTTTTCTTCTTTAATCTGTTATCACAGAGGCATTACAACCACTTCTAATTTGCCCAGCCTTGGCCAGAAGCATGTCTATCTTATAGCCATCTGGAGTTGGCTCTGCTGGATATGGAGGAAGCTTCTGGCAGCTTCTCACACCTCTTACCTTTCTGTCACCCAAGGGACAGACACGCTACTCAGGGCTTTTATTTTCATAGGCAGGTGTAAAGCCAAAGCCCTTCTCTCCCACAGCTTTGGCCTACAGCAAATGAACTTTACCTGGGGTGAGCATAACAATTTGTTATTGTTTTCTGGATTTCTTGTAGCATGCTGATCTTCTCAAAGGCTTTTGGTGCTATATGGACATTTGGGTTTTAAACTCCGCAGCTCTAGTCTCAGCGATGGGATTTTTTCCAGAGCAGGGTCCCACAACACACAAAGTTTGTATCTGAGGGAGAGCTCTTCTCATCTATCCCTATTCCACTGGCTTGTGACCAAACAAAGAGCCATCTGGTTCTCCTAATATCTGCTATTTAATGTGACATTCTTCAGAAGATGGAATTGGATTTACTCTCTTTTCTCCATTCCCTCAATGAAGACGGTTCCTCTTCTTTGCCTTCCTATGGCTTGTCTGTTGCCTTTTGTCTGAGATATCCTGCTGCTTTCTGAAACATTCTGAAATAGCTGAAGGAGCTCCTGAAGCAGCTTTGAGGTAGGGGATTGGAAGAAGAGGATGTAGGGACCCAGGAGAAGGGCTGCTGTTGGAGAGGGGTTGTGGGGCACAACTGACTGGGATTTTGAGAGCTGTGGCTGGGTTGGGGCCTTAAGTTTTGTTAGACTGTATGCAGCACAAGGATGCTTGAAGGATCAGTGATTTCAGTACCAGTGCTGTCAAATGATCATTCAAGATTCAAGAGTGATTTAAAAATCAGGATTGATTTAGAACTTAGCTGGAAGATTAACTGCTGACCTAGAAACTGCTAAATGTGGATGATAATATTTTCTGAAGAACTATGGACCTAAAGTAATCTTGTTCAAATTCCCTCTAGTTATGGACCAGATTAAATATAGTTCACAGTGGCAATTGGTAAGAGAAAACTAAATATTAGCTGATAGATTATAATGTCATAATCTAATTCAAAATGCCTAATGATTTGGAAAGCGGAGGTAATACTGCACTTCTGGTGTTTGTTTGTTTTTTCTCTTTTCTAGTCTGACTCATAATAGTTCGCTTATCGAGCTTGGAAAGATGAAGATGCATAAAATAAAAAAGACATGATGATATTTTAAAAGGCTGATCTCTTTAGCATACAATTTATTTACAGTGCATGGAGATAGAATGAATTTCTCCTCCACAGACTGACTCAGAGGGGGTGCTTTGGAGGCGTATAATTCCGCTCCCAAAATAATAATCAATCTATATTAGAACTTATAAAATGGAGAAGTTACTGAATAGGCAAAAACAAGCAGAGAAAAAAAATAAATTATGAGAGTCCCATACATTCCAGCATAAATTTTGATGTAAATAGTAAACTCTGGATTGAGAAAAAGTAAGAAGCAGGTAAAATCCTGCCAGGTTCCACCTTTGTTAAGAAATGGCTATTAATAAGTGTGCTCAAGCAACTTCAAAAAATTAATGGGAAGATTTTGCCTGCTAAAAATGAGCATCAAGATTTTGCCACAGTGAGAATATTATTTGGTTTCATTTTCTCTTCTTATCAAAATAATATGATTTTTTTAAAGTAACTAAAAATCAACTTGTGCAATAAAGCTGTTTCTAAGAAGCATTACAGCTGCCAAGAACCCTAATTTAGACAGAGATGAAAGAATTAACAGTTATTAAGAACATTAATCAATCTGAGAAAGCCTGTCTGCCTGAATCTTGTACAAAACTAAATTCCATACTAACCTTATCTCAATGTCTAGCTTTCAAAAAGTCATAGAATTACAGAAACTTAAAATCATTAAGGCTGGAAAAGTCCTCTAAGATCATAGAGTCCAAGTGTTGAACTATCATAAAAAGAGGTAATGCTGTGGGTAGAATATGTTAAAATACAACAGCTTTTATTTAGTTAGTTAGTTAGTTAGTTAGTTAGTTACTTAGTTCTAGGCATCTGTATTCAGTGCAATTGTACTGAATCATGAGCAAGGCAATTGAACTCAAGTAGATCAGCATATGTGCTGCAACGGAAGGGAAAATAGGCAACCCTGACTGCATACTCTGTGTGAGCTCCATGTGGATGCCACATGTCCTAGCCAAGGCAATAACACACAAAGCTGCACAGAAAAATTGTTTCAGGACTTCATGTACTGTGCTCCTCCTCACACTAATCCACCTGGGAGGATGTAGCTCATGAGTAGCTCTAATAGTGTTCAAACAGAAAGAGTGAATCTGCTCCTTGTGGACAGGTCAGATGGACTCTGGGGTAGCCCTCAGCAAACATTGTGCTCACTACACCAAAGAAGCCACATTGTCTGCATACATAGCCCCCCCAAGCAACAGCAATCACAACTCTTTCAATTCACAGCAGTGCTGAGTCTGACCAGAGGCCACTGTACTTCCTTGCAGACCTCAGAACTGCAAGAGTTGTCTGTATGTCAGCTCCACTGGACACAACACAGCAGAAAGCAAAACCAGGTTAATGTTTTTACTGAAATCAAGCTGCATTTGAAGTATTGGGTGGGAGTGTTGAAGAATATATTCTGGTAAAATGTCTAGGCACTTTTATTTTTGAAAGCAGTTGAAAATTTTGGTTAATTCCCCTGAGTTACGGGAAACCAACAGCTTGAGAAAAAACATTTTTCCTACTTTGTTTGCTGGAAAAGGCTGTGGATGCATCTACCTGGACTTTAGTAAAGCATTTGATGCCATTTCCTACAAAATTCTCCTGGAAAGACTGGCTGCTCATGTCTTGGATGGGTGAACTGTTCCCTGGGCAAAAAACTGGTAGGATAGCTACCCAGAGAGTGGTGGTGAATAGAGTTATATCCAGCTGGCAGCTGATCACTACTGGTGTTCACCAGGGACTAGTGTTGGGGCCAGTCCCATTTAATATATTTATCAATGATCTGGAAGAAGGGATTGAGAGCAACCTCACTCAGTTTGCAGATGACATCAAGTTGGGTGGGAGTGTTGATCTGCAGGAGGGCTCTGCAGAGGGATCTTGACAGGCTTGATCGATGGGCTGAGGCTGGTGGTGTGAAGTTCAACAAGACCAATACCAGGTCCTGCACTTGGGTCACAACAACCCCAGGCAGCAGGGGAAAGCACTACAGTGCTACAGGCTGGGGCAGAGTGGCTGGAGAGTTATCAGACAGAAAAGTACCTCGGGGTGCTGGTCAACAGCCAGCTGAACATGATCCAGCATGTGCCCAGGTGGCCAAGAAGGCCAGTGACATCCTGTCTTGGATCATCAATAGCGTGGCCAGCAGGACCAGAGCAGTGCTTGCCCCCTTGTATGGGGCGCTGATGAAGCCACACCCCAAATCCTGTATTCAGTTCTGGGTCCCTCACTATAAAAAAGATGTTGAGGTGCTGGAGCATGTCCAGAGAAGGGCAGTAGAGCTGGGGAACAGTCTGGAGAACAAGTTCTGTGAGGAGCAGCTAAGGGAATTGAGGGTATTTAGTCTGGAGAAAAGGAGGCTCAGAGGAGACCTTACTGCTCTTTGTATCTGAAAGGAGGGTGTAATGAGGTGGGAGTCGGACTCTCCTCCCAAGTAACAAGGCAAGAGGAAGTGGCCTCAAGTTGTGTCAGGAGAGGTTTAGGTTGGATTCCAGGAAAAATGTCTTCACTGAAAGGACTGGCAAGTACTGAAAAAACCTGCCCAGGGAAGTGGTTGATTCAACATCCCCGAGGGTACTTAAAAGACATGTAGATGTGGTGCTTAGAGATGTGCTTTAGCGGTAAACCCGAAGTGCTACACTAATGGTGGGAGTCAATGATCTTAAATGTCTTTTCCAACCTAAACGATTCTTTGATTCTATGAGTCTATGATTCTATCTCTGTTTAATTTTTTGTAACTCTTGATGAATTTGTCTGATCGTGGTTATTAGGAAAGCAGTAATATTTATGCTACATCATCTACAGTTCCTATATGAGCAAAATGAAACATGTCCCAAGCAGAGGTTTTAATTTCTCCCTCAAAGCGGAAAGGCGAAGAGAAAGGAAAGATAAAATTCTTCAAGAGGACTAAAGTTCATACCAATTAAGGGGCTTTGATTAACAGGGAAACACTTGAATTGAACTGGAAATTTTTCTTTCAAAACTATGTAGTGGACACAGAATTTTTTCCTCCCATCATTCATACCTCCATTTAAATTATAAGCAATTTAAAGGAGAAGGATGAAAATGGCCAGGGCCAAAGATCCAAGGACTATTTTCAATTCCATTTGTTTTTTGTGCTTTATCCTTCATAAGATTTAGGACACCTTTTTTTGAAAGACAGCTTTTAAAGTTCTGCTAACTTTAGCTGCTCTGACAGCTGCATTATTAAACTCTTAGTTCATCATGAGGGAAATTCATACATAAAATCTGATGTAGTTAAGAATTTAACTGCCAGTACTCATAAATAACCCTGTTTGCATTAAAAATTGATTTCAAAAAGAGAATGCAGCTTTTTTAAAACACCAGCACCAACAAATCAGCACTGCGTTCATCCAGCGGTATTTTAAAGGGCTTTGGAAAATGAGATACATTATAACATTCTGCTTTCTTGTGTAACTTGCAGGCTGAGAGAGACACACTCATTGAGGTGGGATAACACGGCGGGAAACTGCAGCTGTGAAGGTAAGTTAGAAGAAAATTGGGGAAAGCTAAATTAGTAAGATAAATTTAAGTTAAAAGACTTGGGGATTTTGAAAGTTCTAGCTTCACTTTCTTGCTTTTTCTTAATGTGTCAAGTCATGTCACTGATCTATGCCTCACTCGCTCACCAGCAAAGGGAGATTGGTTAATCCTCCTTTCTTTCATATTCATGTCTTGTCTGTCCTAACTCTGCCAAAAGATGCAGTTGTATGGATAGATCCCTTGATTACTACCAAGCAATCACCCTCTGCACTGGGCATGTCAGGGTTGCTAGCCAGTAAATTACCCTCATGCAAAGGCTTCGGCTACACAGAGGCTGTGAGGGTGAAGGTCCAAAGAGATGTAGATCTTCTCCCTGAAAATAAACACTGCCAAATGATTAGCCATGCTAGATTAGAAGTGTTTTATACAGCACGGTAACTTCCAGTAAATTATCTAATGTGCATCTCCTACTTTCAAGAAGATCTACTTCTGTATCCACTAGCATGTGGTAGTACCGAAAAATATGGAATCAAGTAGCTCTAAAAGGTCATTTTCATCTGAAAACAGAAGTTCTACAGAAATTTTGTGTTGTGTGATTTTCAGAAAATTTTGCAAGAGTGAATAATAGAATATTTTAATGCCTATAGTTATTTACTTGTCTTCTAAGGCTGTACTCAAATTGTAGCTCTGTTGATCTTAAATAGCCACGCTCTAGCATAATATATTAATGTCAATTATCATCAGCATTTTATTTCTTACAATTGTTTGTGTCCTTTTATTATTTCTAATACATAGTCTTGTATTCATGGGAGTAACTCTGCTGTGTTCGAGGATGCGATTTGTATGGAAAAAAAAAATGTAAAAAGGTTTGTAATACTTACAGGATTTAAAAAATGGTGTTAATGTCCTCTCATTTGTGATAGTATGACTACAGCCAGTGTCAGTGTGTTTATCACCAGTGTAGTAGAAACATGCTGGAATATCAGGCTTCTGTTTTCTCTACTCTGGGGGACTTGTACCACCAACATCTAATTAAATTTAGTCCCCATTCTATGGGGTTTAGAATTAGAACTGCACATAATAGAATAAAAACAGCCCCAAATCATCCAAGATCGCCAATAACAGCATTTAAGTAAAAGTACAAAATTTAAGAGTAGAAAATTTCATTAGTATGAAGAGGGATTTTTGGTCAGGTACAGGCTGTAAGAAAAGCAGGTGCTGAATCAAAATGGGAGGAGCAGGCAAAGGTCAAGGAAAACAAGATGCATGGCAGTCAGTCAGAGACGAGCTACTTGACAAGTCTGTGTGTTGCTGTTCCAGTTATTTTACTCCACATATGACTCCTAGCAGCGTGTTTCTGGAGATTTCCTTTTTTATCTCTTTATCTTCCTCCTCATAAGGCTTGTTGGGACCACTTGTGTCACTGAGAGCAGACTCCTGTCCTTGCAAATGCACAAACCCTTACAGTGGCCATTTAGTCTTTAGTGGTCTATAGAAAATAGTCTACAAGACCTAACGGACCTGCTCTGTAAAGCATTTTATAAAAAACTTCTAATAAACAATAAAAACAAGGTTTAAAAATTGCAACCAAAAGGTATGACAGGAAACGGGAGGGGTGATAGGTGAGTGGAAAGGAAAAAAATCTAGGTCACTCCTGAGAAGTAGTTAGAAGCAACTGATATTTCTTAATATTTCCTAATATGCTCCAGAACATCTGGGTTGTGCTTTAGAGCTGAAAACAGTAACTGAGGCCCTGAAAGTTCTCTCCTACCCTGTGGAAAAAAAAAAAAGTTGAAATTCTTTGCTACATTTTGATAGTATTTGCATTTAGTTACTACATTCTACTAAAGTCAATAGAGACTAATGATTTCTGACAAGATCTCATTTCATTTATTTAAGATCTGGGAATTTTGAAAAAGGTTTGGGGAGGGTTTGGGAGTCTTATCATTGTTCTTCTATATTTTGACTTCATCCTCACTTCTTAGATTTTCAGTTACAGGAATTTGGGAGGTGAGTGCCTTCTGGATAAGTTATCCATTAAGAAAAATATTGCCTTTTGCTGGCAGGACTGCTTTCAGTAGTAGATGCTAGATTTTATATTCTTTGGATCTTCCAAGCTTCATTAATAGAATGACATTTTTTTGTTTGCTAATAATGCCAGACTGTGAGTTTATCACGAATTTTTCCCTGGCTAAATGTGCCACTCCAACACCAGCAAGAGAAAATGCAAAATTTATCAGGCTGCTTATTTCTAGTAAAAGAAAACAAGGTCTTTGGGAGGGGAAGGTGGGGGGAGAGAAGATTATTTTCTTTCTTTCTCAAGACTTCCCTTATAAAGGTGGAGGTCTTTGTAGGCAGCATATTTATTCCTGCTCTTTGATACCCTTCCCAGCTTAGGTTTTATTTTTTTTTTTAAATAAACTTTTTTTATGTCATGTTTATAATCTAAGTATGCCAGAGGAGAAGAGCTTGTGATTTTACTTTTGTTCAAAGCCAAAGTTTACCATGGTTGCATTAAATAAACTTTTAGAAAAAAATATAAATATTACCAGCACAATTTCTGATCTAATTTTTTAACTAGTCTTGTTTGATAGTCTGCAAGTTGAGAGAATTCAGAAGTCTGAAGTTTGAGTTTTTTAAAATGTGAGATAGGTCCTTTTTTTCTAAAGAATTGAGCTGTCTTTGTGGTTGGTGATTATATAAAGCCACAAACACAGTCTCACCCACAAATAAATAAGCTTTATATTAAGGTATACCCTGTACTCTTCTGTATTCTGGTAATTTGGCCAGAGACGATGGCTTCAGGTAGATTCAGAGTAAAGAAGTGCTTCTAATAAGATGTAAATTCTTCTTGGAGAAAAATAACCAGGTAATGGAATTTTATCAGGGAGATTAAATAAGAGTATGACTAAGGAATCTTTGCAGGGTTTTGAAACCTTGGCATGTTTTAGCACATTTCTGGGCTGTCTCTATAGAGACCAGAGTGAAATGGGTAGTAATATAGAAGAACCTTTTCCTTCAGAAGTGCTCCAAGGAGCAAATATTGACAATGTGGAAAAATTTGGACTGTGGTTTGGTTTTTTTTCATTCCTGAAGTTACTTCAGTGTTCTAGTCAATGCTGTTAATTTGACAGCTTTGGTAAGTGCTAAACTTGCCATTAAGCGTAAATAGAAAATCAATGACTAACAGCAACAATATGATCTACTGTGACTAATGACTTTAGCTAATCTGTGAACGTCGAAGGTCTCAGGGCACTTACTGATGTCAATGGGAATTGGTGGTGATGCTGGTGTTGGAGCAAGGATTTCTATTTCTTGTTCTTCAGGCAAAAGTCACTCAATGGGATGGCAATTAGCAAAACTTTGTGTTCTTATGAAATATCAGTGGTATCTGAGAAACTGTTTGGAAGCTTTTTGTTGCTAACTGCAGGAGGTGCACTAAGGTGGGCCTTGCTGTAAAGCTGCTTCTTATGTGAAATGAAATATGTGCTTTGCGTTCTCAGAGACAGTTTTTATGAAAAATGGCAAAACAATAGCCCTTGTTAATTTCCATTTAGCTATATATGCTGTTGTCTTGGTGGCATCATTGCAGCAAAACGTAGTAGAAAAATCACTGCTTTATCTGTGCTGAGAGCAAATACAGAAAAAGCTGTAGCCTGATCCAGATTTTGGGTACCAGTGCTCCAGCTTTAGCTTTTCTGTTTTAAAAAAGAATTCAGGAATACAAAACTGCCTTGAAAAATAAGAATAAGAATAAAAATAAATTCCATTCCAGATATAGTTCTTTATCTTTTTCCATATTAATTATAAAATCCAGTATTCAAGTACTGTCCTTTATTTCCCAAGTCTTAAATCAATGATTTTCATGTCAAGCACTTTAGCTGTTTTAGGTAAATATTCTGCATGTGGATTCAGCTTTTTTTCTGCTCCTGGCTTTCTTTCCCATTCAGGTTTATGAGTTCATAATTCATAAACCTTGTATGGAGAACCAGCTGTGTCACTGTAAACTTTGAGAGACAAACCAAAAAGGGATGTCTTCAGTACCTGGAAGCCCTTTAGTCACTTCCCTAGGACATATGCCTAGCAGAAGAAGCCTATTTACCCACAAAGCAGTATAGAAATCCTCTGCATTTTGTGTCCTGGCCCTTGGATGGGTTGGAAGGTTCTTCAACAAGCTGAATTAAACACTCTGCAAAAGCAGCCTGCATTGCAGCGAATATGTTTGCTAGGCATGCTGTATGAAATTGTCCTGTGCACATTGCGTAAGTGAGATCACCTCTTTGGTTCAAGGAAAGCTGGCTGGAATGCTCAGCATGGGATGTGCTGCACAGGCAGAGTGTCTTAGTGGGACATTGTTTCCGTAAGATCAGCACAACCAGAGTCAGACCTGCAAGGTTTCAGCAAGTTTCCTCTCAAGATGTATTCTCATTTTGACAGGAGAGCATTCTGCATGCAATATGCAAATTCCGGGGGAATAGTTGTTTTGATACCAATTTGGTTATGAGTTTCTGCTTTTAAGCTTGGTATATGAGGAAAAGGGAAATTGTGTGGGAGTCGTGTAGTGATGCGTTTTTTCAAGCAAGGAGTTTCACAGTGCTGGAGGAGTACTTCTCCAGAGTAGGCTTCATCCTTGGCCAATTCACAGCATCAGGATAGCAGTTCCTGTGAGTAAATCAGTTGTGTTCCCTTCAACTGGGAGGAAGGAATCAGACGAGACGGAGCTATGAAGGTGTCCACCGAAAC
The DNA here is from genome assembly GCA_013398015.1 of Oreocharis arfaki. Taxonomy (NCBI): domain Eukaryota; kingdom Metazoa; phylum Chordata; class Aves; order Passeriformes; family Paramythiidae; genus Oreocharis; species Oreocharis arfaki. Next base: position 18,317 of record VZRR01013055.1, read on the forward strand.
CTTTGGATGAAGTACAAGGAGAGTTTTGGCTTTTAAGTGTAATGCCTTTCGCACTCAGGCTGTCACTCCTTTTTGTTGTAGGAGGTGAAGAAACTTGGGATATCACCAAATGTCACAGACACTGTGAATGTAACTTTTTTTTTTTTAATTGACCTTAGAGGACCACCTTGCAACTTCCATCTTTCTCTTTTTTTTCCTAAATTACATTTACTGTTTTGTGGTTACTCAACAAGAAGCTTGAAAATGGCACGAGTGCTCTTCAAAGAAATAAATTTTAAATAACGAAAATTGAAGTCACAAGTATTAGCTGTCTTTCATAAAATCCTGAGATTGTCTTAAAATGATGCCATTTTTACTTCTCTACTTCAATTTATTTCTGTAAGACATGCAGAATAGACACACAAATTTATTGCAACTCGTATTTTCTTTGATATATTTCTTCGATAGCTTCTTCAGCCTTTCATTTGGACTCGTTTTTTTCATGTAATTCCTTTACTAAAGCATTTGCCTTGTCCCAGTTTCCCAGAGGAGAAATAACGCAAATTTGTATCTTTTCTAGAGATGTCTAAATACTACACTCCTAGGTATACAGGTATATTACAGGTATTCCATGCATACGTATATGTATACCCAGGCATGCCCATGCAAGCCCATAGGTGATAGACTACCCTGTGGTATGGTGGTTATGGTGAAGGGTCTTCATATATTGGTAATTTATGGTATTTCAATAACTTCTTGCTTCCACAGACACCAAGTTCCTTACAGTGTACTTGGGCAGAAAATATATTTCTATAGCTATACCCATCCTTTTCTTTTTTGTTTTTTATTTTAAGAATGTTCTTTCATTTTTGCAGAGAACTACTAAAAATTTCATCTACTGTGCCTCACTGAAAAAGCCATTTAGTATGGTCCTTTCCAATATGCAACAAAATCATTTTCTGGTGGCAGAATACTGACAAAGTTTCCTGATGGCCTTTTTTAAACTCATTTTCTTCCCCTGTTTCTATATGAGGCCCCTGTTCATCTTTCAAATTTCTCTGTGTCAGCAGTTGACTCAGATGCTGTGTGCTAGCTGGTGTAACAGCTCTTTGACCTGAACTCACCCTTTTCCAGCTATTCTTCACTTGCATCCTTGCTACTCTGGCTTCTCATCCAAGTGGTGATTATTCTTTACATTCCATGTGGTGAAATATGATGCAGTGCCAATGTGCTGTATTTTAAATGATTTACAGAGGACAGTGGAAATGAAACAGAAAACTGTATTAGAGCTGAACTCCAAACTCAGTTTCTTGTCTAACTGTAGACTGACCAGCCTTCCTTTCTTGTTCAAAAAGTAAACCAATGAAGGCCTCTTGCTGCTTACTGTAAACAGTATATATGCTGTTTTCCATATATTTGCATTTTGAACCTAAATCTCAAGGAAATGGAACAGGGGGAAAAGCAATGTTTTCAGGCACCAGATAACACGTCAACAAGCTGAAAAGGGATGTCAGCTGACTGGGGAACGGAGACAGCACAGCTGGAGTTGTTTTCTAAATTAACTAGTGTTAGGCATTGCAAAGACTTTTTTTCTGAAAGTGGTATTAAGTATTTTGCTTTTTCAGCACAGAAAAGCTGTGCTGAAATTTTTTTCCCATAATAAAGAGACTGCAGAGTATTGCTGTATGTTACTTGGGGCTAAAACATTTGCATTAAGTCAATGAATGTTTTGTCATGGGCTTTGTGAGAGCTAAACAAATTGCTGATTCCATAGCTTAATGACTACAGCCCATTTCCACATCCCTCCCTCTCTGTTCCATACCCAAAACCCTGGCTGCAAGTCATAAAGTGAATCTCCTTTGTTTAGCCTTCCCTTGTCTCATTGCAGTATGTGCTGTCAAAACAGGTGCTATAAAAATGTACAAAGCACGGTCTCATTAGGAGAGATCTGCTTTTCCTGATTGTTAAGATCATAGGGGAGGGCATTAAAGAATAGAGCTCCTTTCTCTGCCACAATAGTAGCCATCTCTGTATAGCCATATCCACAAGAGGATTTTGGCCTGGTGGGATCCAAGGTCCTCAATTAGATACATAGGCTCCATATATCTGGTATATCTGACCTGAACTAAAAATCACCAAAGCAGCTGCCATATTTTTATGAAAATTGTGAGACATACCAAGGAAAATATGTATTTTCAGCACACCTGCTGGATCCATGAAGCAATTCATCCACTTCTGGAAGTCATAATCATGTGCTGGAGCAGTTATGGTGCCTTTTTTTCCCCCTAAATAATTTTTTTGCCTGTAAAGAGGGAAGTCCGTGGTTTAAACTTTTCTTCCATTATGGAACTTCGAAATCACTTGCCTCAGAGGCAAGTTGCTTCATACCAATTAATTTCCTAGCTCTATTAAAATAGACTAGATATAACTATGTTTAAAATCTCTTCCTTTCGAAAAAGCGAAAAAGATTTTTTTAATATTCTGGAATGCTAGAAAGTGGTAGTCTAAGATAGGATACACATTACTCCGGGTTTTGAGATCATCACCCTGCTGTGGATGGAATGCCATTTTATATGGTAGTTCCCTGCGCTCACTTTCAAAATCAGACAACTGCTTAATGTAAAGTAAATACGTATTTTCTGTAATCTCGATATTAACACAGCTACCAGATTGAGAAGTAATAGGTTACAGGGGATCACTACCTCTTTTTTAACTTCCTGAGTTCTGGACACTGCTCACAGTTCAAGTGATCTGGATCTGGAGACAAACCACTCTTTTTATAGTCATGTGTTTTTTTTTCAGATTGCATTGCATCTCCTCTGAAAGATTTCTCATCATTTATAACTTCATGATAATGTTACATTGCACCAGTGCCCCTTGGGTATGGCTATCTGGAGCCATCTCCTGTTCAGACAGTAAACAGACTATGTTAATGACCATCCTTCTTAACTAAAACTTGAGGGGTTTTATTGATTTGGAGTTGTTACATTCTAAGTTTCCAGGTGGGATCCAAACCTTAGTGCATAGTCTTTTATATTTGAAATCTGTAATTCAGGTGAAATTGTATCCTGGTTAACAAACTTCATGCAAGCTTTGTCTCCATAGACTAATATTGCAAATGAATACCCTTTTAAAACACAGAAAACCCATTTCTCTATTCTTCTGATTTAATAGAAGGAGCAGTAAGCATCTAATTTAGACAAAAAATATTTTTAAAGATACCAGATTTCTCCATTAGTATTAAATTATGGCGATTGAAGTATTTAGTTTGTCTGTGAAGTAAAGTTTGCTACTCTTTTGTGTTTCTTGTGGGAGAAAATGATTAGGTCTGATGCAGATACCTCAGGTAAACCTTGAATTCTTTGTATTTGATAGCCAATAGAAAGTGTGTAGTACTTGATTAACAGAAAAGGTCTATTACTAAATAAATGATAAGATCTCTTTTATGTTTTCGATCAGAGTGAACGAATACTTCAGAAATCTGAGCTAAGGAAATGCTCATCAATATAAAGTGACAGAACAAGTATAGATGTTGTCATGGGATTGTGATGTAGAAAATGAACTTAGGGTTCATAACTTTGTCATTGAGAATAAGAAAATTCCCTCTGTTCAGAATCCTGGATCTTCTGGGCTGTTTCTCAGCCAGCTAAAACACATTTTGGAGTGACACTCCTTGTATTGCTTTTATAGTGAACAAATTTCTTAGGTAGATAGTATAAACAATCCAGAAGTACAGAAAATGCACAAACTACATATTTTCACTGAGGTGAGGGTAAAATTACTAGAAAGGAAATATGATGGGCTCACATAAAAAGAAACCTTAAAACAGGTGACAAATTTCCTATGATTACTGCCTGGGGTTCAGGCACGAAGGCACAGTCACCACAATTGTTCTTTCTTTGAGTTATATATCAAGAAATCCTGACTTAATTTAAAAGCTGACTTCAGCAGTGTTTTAGAGTTCCATTCCACTATACACCAACTCAGTCTCTAAGCACAGGGAATGGTTTAAAGAATTGGAATATTTTTATGATGGATTTGAATTGCTTATGTTTAGCAAATAACAATACAGTGGGTGCAATGGCTATGCAAAATCCCAGTATGATGGATTCAAAACTCTTTCAATCATAAAAAAATACAGCAGAAATGTCTCATCATCTCTAAAATACCATTTTTACTTGAGAATTGCTAGCAAACTGCTCTTATACTGTGCATAGGTAGGGACAACACAAGTAACATAATACACAGTAATTGTTCTGATTAAATTATTTATGAACTGTGCTTATGAATGGATATTGAACTTGAATCAAGACAGCTGGAGTTCAGAATTTTAATTCAATAATTTTGCATGGTTTTGGCTTTCATTCCTTAATTCAAATAACTTTCAAATTCACATTTCCTTCTCTCTCCTTGGCTGTGAGAGGTAATCACAACTCCACTAGCATCCACAGAGGGCATATAGTTGACACCTAAAGGAAAAATTGCTGTTGAAGGACCAGCTGCTTATGGACATCAGCAGTCTTCTACCAGCACTGGTTGTGTTAGTCTTAATGCAGTCTTATGGTTCCGTTNGCTGCAACAGTTCCGTTGCAATACTTGACCAGTATTTGGGAAAGCTTGATGAGATTGTTGGGTTCAAATTGCTCTAAAAGTGAGAAAAAGTGCTGCACAAGGGAGATTTTTTGTTTCTTTTGCTTGAATGAGCAGATATCTGCTAAAATTATCATTTAATTAATGTAGTAGAAGTAATTTAGAGTATGAGACCATGGATGCAGAGTGTAAGATACCCAATAGTTTTTGTTCATAATTAAGTGAACATAGGGCTGTGTTGGAAACCTGGCATCTCTCCACAGCATCTACTACTAGAAATAACATATGTACAAGATAGAAAAAGTCACTACTAGTAATTGACAAATAAATTTCAAGAATTTATGAGATCATGGGAAAAATTACTTTGAAGTTTTCTTGCTATAAATAACATCAATTACATTCTTGCAAAGCATAGCATGTCTGTACCTCTGCCACACTTCAAAAGGAGAGTTTAGTATGAGGGAAGCTGAAATTCAGGATATCTAACCGAGTCAGTAGGGTGTCCTTGTGTATGAAACAAGAAGTGCACCTAGCGGATAGATACAAATGGGGTTCATCAGAGATCCACTCCTGAAGCAAATGCCTGTTTGCCTCCCCAGCGGTGGCAAGAGCAATGCCTCTGGAGACCCTCGTAGCAGCTGTGTCAATACCACCACTAGGATCTAAAATTATCTGTGCAGGATCTCTTTCTGGAAAATTGTTGTCATGTGGACTAGCTTAGGAATTTTTCTGCTGATGTCTGGGTGCTGGTTTACTGGATGCCTGAAACAATAGACACCAGCAGCATTGCTACCCAAGACATCTATAGAATCTAGGGAGACCATATCAAAGCAGCCCAAGCCTTGGGCCTCACAGAGAAGCATCAAATGCTTCACCCTCTTTTCCTGCCTGTCGCAGTTGAGGCAGACACACAACACACACTAATTTTAACATAAAGTGGAGGCAAAAAGTGTTTATTCCAAGACCCAGTGTCATATATATACACTTTTGTATGTTTATCATTCGTGTTAGTTGTCCATTGGTTGCTCAACTACTACAGTAGATTCAGTGGCTATTTTAACTACACCATACTATTATTAGTTATCTACAACATAGACATCCCAAGAATCCAAACAAAATGCCATCTGCAGCCTTGTTCCTGTTTACTCTCTCTATTGTTTTGAATTTCTTGCTTCTCTTGACTAGATTTCTCACAGGTAGAAATGGACTATGTTGAGACTAATGCTAGACTCAGACTCAGACAGGCTTTCTGACCTGCTGTTAATTCCCACACCTGTCCTCTCTTTACATTGTGCAGCCTGATTTTGTTCTGCTTTTTAAAGGGAGTACTGATATTGATTTTAATTTTCTTCTTGATACAATGCAAAATACATGGATCCTTCTAAGGAAAGTGCTTCTGGGTTGAAAGAAGACCTGTTCTGTTATTTTTGCTGGGCACTAGCTTTCTTGCAAGCAGAGATAAGTAGTAGTAATGATGGCACAGGATTTTGAGAAGGAAGATCTCATTTTGGTTAACTTCTGTTTGGGGGCTGTTGATGAAAGCATCCTAGGCTTCAAACTACCCTGAAAACCACTCTGCATTATTCTGCACTCAGGGTGGAGGGGAAACAGCAAAGAAATCAAAGGAAACAATGTTCAGTGTTTGCATAGCACCTTCTCAGGGGGGTTAGAAGGGAGACGGCAGACATTTTGACTCTCTCACAAAGCCACCCGTGCATCTGCTCAGCTATACATTTGCTGGAAAATGAAGAGCAGCTGGGGGACTACCAGCAGTTTTCAGCTATTCTGTTTTGCTCGTAGGTTTATGTGTTGCTAATTTGTAAGCAAAGCTACTAGCTACTAGCTGAAGCAAAGCTTCAGATGGTGTAATGGATTTGGTAAAGGAAGCAACGTGATAGATTAAAATACTCTCCTTTCAGGCATAGCCAACTGCCAAAGCACTTGTATTTAGGCTCAGTGGGTCATTTATCTTGGAACCCCACAGCTGACTTGGCACTGGGGTGGGTTGAGAAGTAAGCAGTTTTGACATTTAGCAGCCCAAGGCTTCTTTTCTCCTTGAGAGACTTGCGTGTCGGCTCTGTTAGTTTTTCTCTGCTGCTACTCTTTTGAGGCAGACGGTTAAACTTCACCTCAGCTGGGTGGTTGAGACCCTCGGAGCATTTAGCAAGGCTAACCAATTGAATTATAACTGATTGTGCCTGTGGGTATCGAGTAGCATACGATTTCTGATTATGGTGCTTTAAATATAGTCTGTGGAAGGCACCAGAGTATAGCACTGAGTATATTTTGAAAAATCCAGAGAAAAAAACACTGACTCACAGAAACCCAGACACAGTAGTTCAGAAAAGGGTCCCTTACATTACAAACAGCTTCTTCATAAGTGTTTTGTCTATTGTAGATGTGCTCCTGCGTGTATTTACTCTTCATTATGTCCTGAAATTATTTAAACGTATGATTTGCACAGAATGTAGCTTTTTGCTGTAATATGTGCAGTTTAGGAGAGGCAGATTTCAAAGCTGGAGTCTGTATAGATGCTGAAGTGATAAGCCCTAAATAGCAGAGTACATTCAATGAGGTTATTGCATCGGCACCTCAGCAAGCACTGCTGTTCAGTTAGGCATGAAGCCTGAGGGTAAAGTAACGACCATCGTGGAATCAGCAGTTCTATTTTTAGACAGCTCTTTTCCAGACCTCATCCTTTCGCAACACAATATTTGCTAAATTGGAAATAATACATCTGTAACAACCTGAATAAGTAGAGATCACGACTATTCAGGCTGCAGCTTAACAGCAATATATATGCATCTTTCTTAAAACATTCCTTAAAGTGAAACGAGAATGTGTTTATTCATAATGATTGTCAGTAGATAAAAGCCTAGCAAGGGATATCTTATCTTCAGCTGTTTAGTGATGCTGCCTAATTATGTCCCTGCTGAAACTGGAAAACGTTGTAGAGAAAAGTGATTAGGAAAAGATGAGCATTTGCCGCAAGCTACTGTTGTGAATACAATAAAAAAGCTTCCAGTCTCTCAATAAAGACTGTTCAGTAATATACAAAATCTAATCCAAGGTGTACTGTGCAAATGACATTTTTAGTTGCATGATCTACATTTCCTTTGCACTGGCAGAAGACAGATGAGGTCTGCAACTTCACAAGAATTTAGTGAATGTTTTACTGAAAATAACATAGAGGACAAGTGTAGCCATTTTTAGTTCACAAACCGTCAGTGGATGTGTTGAAATATGTGTTCAGTTTTTCCGAACACTCTGATGAAATATGCTTGTTAGATAGTAAGCTGCTCAGGAGGGGAGCACACTATATGTGCTCACACAGTGTGTGATGGGCATTATCAGGACATAAAACTTTGCCTGCAAGCCAGTACTTACTATATGCTGTTCATCAGGGTTCACTATTGGCACCATGGGTTTAATCACATTTGTTATCTCCATATTGGCCTCATTTCCTGCTGGGATAAGTTTTGAGAACACAGAGTTCTTTAACTGTATTTTCTTTAACTAAAGTCTGCTGTCAATTTAGATTTATTCATGAATCTTCGCTCACATTAACATTTGTGAATAAGCTGCAACTGAATGTAAAGAAAACTGCATGGTTTGCAGGTGTAATAAAAGCAAAATAAATGAAATGTCCCCAGCATTTTTTAGCAATACTTCCCTTTATTTCCTACATGTATTCTGCTTTGACAACATGCTCAAACATATTTTGTTTTTCGGAGGGTAAAGAAAGCAGGCAAATGCACATGCCTTGCTTAGCATGCTATTCACATTATCTGAACACACACATATATATTTACTATCTGAGGACACTTACATTATGTTTCTTGGAATAGAAAGCAAAATAAGGACTTCTGCAAATGAGGTCTCAAAAGTTGAAGGTACCACAAGCAGAGCAGAGCAGAGCAGAGATAAGAAATGTAGCCTTTCTTCGCAGCTGTCCCCTCAAAAACCTCTCTGTCCACCTGATCAGACAAAAACTCCTTCCTGACCACAGCTTAGCACTCGGTTTAACCCTGAGTGTGTGAAGAATGTGCTCCACCAGGCAACTGATTTTTTGCTTCTTGAAGAAGCATAGGTGCCTTCAGGCAAAAGTTTATCTCATCTTTATTTGTGTTCTGCCACTGCTGCCTTGCAGCAGTAGCTGGCCTGAGATGCATATGCAGACCTGGAGTCCTCATAAGGGTGATGAAATTTAAGACTTTGGGTTTGCTTTTCCAGGAATATTAGAGAGAACTCAGACAAAAATATTCCCAGATAATGTGCTGCATTATGGCACCTTTCTAGCTGTGCTAAAACTTAAATCACATTGTATAAACAAAACTCAGCTTTTAATAGTGATCAAAGAAACACATATTGTGGTTGCATCTAACCGAATGCTTTCTTTGAAAGGCAAACACGTTGCCTGTTAAAGGACATGAGGAGAGTCTGTTTAAATGAAACAGAACATACTTGCTCGTATTTCTAGAGTGCTAAACAGCCCTTTCTGGGAAGTGTGAAGTGCCACTTGAGAACTGAGATATTGAACTGTTCTTATTACTCCTCCAAGTTGTTGGTTTCAGAACAATGCTATTTCAAATGCTATTACATTTGTAAGGGATAATTTTAAAAATGGATAGTTATGAGGCATCCCTACATCAGTATTTTAGAGAAGCTGAAACAGCATTTAAACTTGAAATTTTTCTGTATTTTTACCAGTTAGGAATGTACAAGATTTCAGACATCCTTTTGTAACATCCAACAGTGACATATCTTTCAACAAAATCACAGAATATTCTGAATTTTAAAAAGGATCTTAAAGAGCTAGAATTATGCAAGTGACAGGTCATGAATGTTATGGGTTTCTGGAGGACAGAGAATTTGTTGTGTTGTGACACTGTACTCTTCATCAAGGATGAGATAACACTACGGTAACGTTATAAAGCTTTTTTTTATTACCAGTATAATGAATTGTACAGATACACACATAAGGTTCATTGAGCCATGGAATTTTTTGATTCCTTCCATTTCATCAAGACCTGATCAGTTTCAAAGGATAAACAGCACCATGGTCAAATAATTTTTTCATTTCCTTCAGGAAGTTAAATTTTTATTACCACTTGTTGGCATTTCTGGTTTGTGGCTTTTTGCCTTTTTACCTAATTCAGCAAAGCTGGATCTAGCAGCTGGATCTGCAAGCTTCCACAGTATTATGGTTTAACCCCAGCTGGCAACTAAGCCCCACACAGCTGATTACTGACCTTCCCTGGCCCACTGTGGGATGAAGGAGAGAAGGAAAAAGTAAGAAAATTCAAAACCGGGCAGAACCTGAATCTGTATCATCCTTGGGAATGTAGAAGGAGGGGGTATGTACTGCTATGACCCGCTGCTCCTAACCTCTTGTAAATCAAAATTTGTCCCATTCCAGCCCTCTTTCACTGAGCTATGGTTTTGGCAGCGGGAGCAGACCTGCCAACTCCATGGAGGAAGAAGTAGGGTGACCGTGAAAGCAACAGATGTTCAGAAAGGATAACGGACGATGGTTGACACCTCATCTAGAGTTAGATGAGAATTCACAGGAAGGAAAAACGACACCCCAAACTCCCTTTTCATTTCAGCAGGAAGAAAAGTATGTCTCAAGCTAATCAGGAAAATTATTCTTATAAGCAGAATTTGACCACTGAAACTTAAAAAAGACTAATTTTATATTCATCAGACCCCTTAAAAAATGACTCCTGGTAACTGTTCTTTCCTACGCCTGTACAGTGTACAAGAAAGAAATAACACTTTTATTAATTGCAAGGAATTCTGCAATCAGGCAATGCATTATGTAATAGTCACAATGCTAAGCACTAAAGAACATAGTATCTTATGGCTTCCATAAATCACATAGACATTTGCAGGTCGGGGTTTTTTTTTCCTTCAGCTCCTAAAATACCTTTGAAACTTTTGGTTAAACTGTCTGTGTTCTGTACCTATTTCTTTCTGTTTGTTTGGTTGGTTTTTTCTAGCACATTTTCTTTTTCAATATTTTAGTGGTACAGCTTCATACTGTTTGCCACTCCTGCCCAGATGCTTGGTTGACAAAACAGACTGGATTTAGTGTAAGTTATAGGGCTTGCCTGCACTCTATAAAGTCTTGCAGAGCATACTCTGACCAAAGTGTCGCTTTTAGTGAGAGAATTGGATAATAGAATTGTTTGGTTGTTAATTGAAACCCACATGTCCCGTTTAAAGAATGTGAACAAAAAGATCGGAACATCCTCAAGAAGCGCATCGGTTATGCTAGTGAAGATACAAATTTTGTCCTTTAAAAGCATTTCATAGCTTTAATCTGACTGGTATCTAAGTAATGTTAGGCACAGACTGAAAATTAAAATGCAATGGAGAAGTATCAAAACCATTTTATTCTTGATGCTTAAAAAGAAAACAATTGGATTATTCAGACATGAAGCTTATCTGGGACACAGCACTGTTCACTGCAAGAATTTAGGGATGGTCTCCCCCTCAGTCTCAAGGGAAAGACAGATTTATGTTGGGCCATAGTAGTTCTCTCTTGCATCTCCTGACTGTTATTTAGATACAAATCACAGGAAAACAAGTCTACAGGAACTGTGAGACCTCCTCTTCCTGAGTGTGTAGTTTTCCTGCATAGAAACTTGCCAACTTTTCAGAGACACAACAACATCACCTCAAGAATCCATTTTGATAATTAGCTATTCAAACTATGAAAAAGTTTTTTAGTGTCTAGACTAAATATTCCTTGCTGCTTGAATCCAGTGCTTATTTATTTTATTTGCAGCTTATTCCTCTTCTTTTTACAGCTGCTTTTTTTTTTCTATTGATAACTCTTACCTTGCTAATAGAGCTGTGTTAGTTAAGGGAGGCGCTGTAAGTTGTTCTCCACACAGAAGCAGACAGATGACTACGGAAGGAAGGACAAGCAGAATATAAGAGGGAGCTCTTGGGATGCATGTTGCTGATTTGTATCCTCGAACCTTTTCTACATACAAGAGGATTGTGCCAGTACATGACAGCTGCTCTCAGCTGGCAGCAGGGTCATCTGGAGGGTCTGGACAGGAGCAGGAAGATTAAATTTAGTAACCTGCTTGAAGGCATCGAGCCTCTTCTCTCTCCTTGACTTTGGTGCAAGTGAACAAGCAATGTAAACAGGATTAGGGTTAGGTCTAGATATAGAGTTTGCCTGGGAACACGAACTGCAGTTACTGCTGTGTTCCCATAAGTTTTCTTCCTGACTATTGCATCTGGTTCTGCAAGGGGAAAGGCAAACCTGACATGATTTATTATGGAAAAACTAAGATCTCTCAATTAGGGACTCAGCAATGCTGCATCGAGGGAGGGCTGGGCTATAGTGTAGGTAGGTTTGCTAACCTGTCTTAAAGGTCCTAAAACTTGATGGATTTGATTTGTTTCTCTAGAATTAAATCAAATACTACAACTATAATCCTAGATGAGGGTATAAAATTCCAGGGTACCACTTTGGAAATAAAGTATATGTAGCATTCACTACTTGGTTATGGAAGGTCTGAGCAGCTCCTATTATTTTAGAATCTAGACATATTAATCAACCTAGGCTTATGGCTGGTTCCTTTAGGATCCAGAGTAATATTATGTTCTGGATATTTCCAGGATATTTTCACTAGATTCTAACATGTATACAGGATTAGGTTTCAAATGGTGGTGTGATTGCAAGGATTAGAATTTGGTTAGGATTCTGAAATGTAGAGAGTTCTGAGCTGCAGTAGATTCTGGGTTTAGAAACGTTCACTAACATAACCTTTAGGGTTTGTACTTCAGAGGAGGTAATATGGTAAATGACTTTCCATCACTTCCATTATATTGCACCAGGGTTAAATCTGGAGTTTGGGATAAAGAATACAGAGAGATTAAGATTCATTTTCATATCGTAGTTAAAAAACATGTCAGGGCTAAATTTAGGACAGTATTATTTGGACTTATGTGATTTTGGGTTTGTTTATAGTTTTGTGGGGTTTTGTTTTCTTTTGTTTTGGTTTGGTTTGGTTTGGTTTGGTTTGGTTCAGTTTTTTTTTTGTTTTGGTAATTTGAACTACCCTACAGGCTGTGGAATGAGGTAGGATTGGATGTAAGAAAAAGTGAGCTGAGTCATTTTGGAACCACTGCTTTTGAGGAAGTAAGTGGATAGTGCATATAAATTATTTCACGTGTTAGTTAGTATGAAATTAAAATGCTTAATTTATGCATTTAAGTGTATGTAACTGCTTGTCAGTAAGATGCCTAAAATACTTTTGTAGTCAGCAGAGATCCAGTTAATAAATGATTCATCTGAGACTTAATTCATAGTGAATAGGCAAAGAAGCTATTACAATTCTCAGGAACAAGTGACTGCTTGGTTCATTTAGGTTTAGGATTTGATTTGGGTATGTCTAGGGACGGTATGCAGCCATGAAGTAACTAATATAATTTCAGCTTGCTCCCTTCGTTCAGAACTGAGCTACTGCTTTAGTCATCATGAGATTTTTTTTCCTTGCACTTTGTAAATCCTGTAACCTATGACTCAATGTTAAGATAAAATTCAGTGTGTCGATCAGGCAACTAATGCAAATAGCACTAGAACTAGGTTAGCGATATTTTTCAAATCATGGGCTGACTACTGTTCAGCTTTGTACAGTAACCAACATTTACAATAGCAACAACAGTAGTAACAATAATAATAATAATAATTATGCTTTATTCTCTTTAATTTTAGCATAGGTGCTTTATCAATAAGCCTCTCTCTTTTCTTCCTTCTTCACCTCACTTAGACAACTTGAAAAACAAAGATGAAGAATTTCAATGGCATCTATCTTGTCTTATTATTCCAGTCAAACCATGCTTTCTGCCAAGTCATTCGTACAATAGATATCTGACTGGTTTCATACCTCTGCATAAGGGGATATCATAATAGCCTGAAAATGGTTTTGTAACAAACTTCGCAGAATGAGTTACTCATGCATTAATGACTCAATCTTCACATTTAACATTACTACTTCTGAAAGAAGGAATGATTCTGGACAGGTTTTTTAATCTCTCAGGAATCGATGTCTGGGCTACATTACAATCTTACACCAAAATCTATGAAATTGCTGTTGTGCTCATAAGACTGCAGCTCAGAACTCCCTTTTTCATAAAATTTTCAGAATTGAAAACCTTGTAATTATCTACATTTGAGCACAAAAACAAAACAAAATCTGGTTATTTACAGAAAACCTCACCGTATCACCAAACGGTGTGGTTCTAAAAGCTTTTATCTAACCCTCTAAATTATACCTCAAGAAAAGGACATTTGCAAACTCTTAAAGACAGAATAACATCATCATAAATACAATAATACATAATCAAAGAATGCTGTTCCTGAAAACCTTAATACCTGTTAATGAAGAGCCTGTTGCATGATTTTTAGCTAGGTAGAAGTAGAATAACATTAACTTGCCCTCATATTGAAAGGATTGCAATCATGAAAGCATTACCCGTTCATCATTTGTCAGTGTAAAGCAGCATCCCCTTCCCTGAGCTTTGTTTGGGAAGACGTTCGTGTGCTATGACACCGTTTTCAGTGTCACAGCTAAGGCCCAGCTGGCTTTAAACATGCAGCTCTACATTTAAATATGCAGATTTAAATAAACATTGAGACTCCCTTTCACAGATCAGTCTTTCTACCTGCATAGTTAGGCTTAGCTTAACTAAGCTTAACTTAGCTTAACATAGATGAGCCTTTGTAGGAACTAGAAATTCATGTCCTCATAACAAAGCCATTCCTCAGTTTGAAATACTGGTTATGGAATTATGATCAAAACACAGATTACTAGAAGATTAATGTGACAATCATGTACAACGTTGTGTTTTGGTCCTGGGCCACTGTCACAGATACCTCCTGCACTGGATGTCGGTAAGATGAGAGGTAGGAAGAGCATAGCTAAAAATGAAGGTGAGGCAGGTGCTCTCTCTGTGGGTAGTAGCTACTGTGACTCTCATTTCCCAGCAGCTCCATACGGCGCACGAGCACGGGTGGGCAACGTACACAGAGAGCATCAATAATCGCCTGGTCAGGAGCACAAAAATAGTTCCAGGAACACTGAAGCTAGCACCAAAGGTCTGGTTTCCAGTCTTCACACATCAAACAATGATCTCTGCCTAGAAAAGCTGAAATGTTGTGAGAATACATGCATGGGGTAAATTTTTGCGTGCATCAAGACTTCCCAAATCTATAGAGAGGCCAACTCTGAGGCAATAGTTTGGACTATCTGGGGAGAGCACACTAGCCTGAAAAGAAATCATCATCAATCCCAACTAAATCAACCTTGAAATATTAATTGCCCTAAATTGCATGAAACCATAACGTAGGCACTGCAGTCACCTACCATGCAAATGAAAATGCAAGACAAATTTAAGACAACACTGATACAAAAGAATGTGAGACTAAACCAGAGCTCTTAAAACCAGCTGTATTTAATTCTATCCAACAGCAAAACTGCTTGCTTGCTGTATTTCTCTTGATAAGCATATCCTTTAATGTCAATTTTTCTTCTATTGTTAGCGCATGTATTAAATGAGGATTAGGAAGAAAACTATGATGTTTCATAGCACTACTGGCTGTGTGCTCTTCTCTAATTCGTCTAGTCATGCCCACATATAAAAGAGAGCAAAACAACAGACAAGCAGGTATTAACAAGACCAAAAAAAATGTACTCAATTGGTATATCTTCAAATATTTGTAAAGAGCATTTACATGTGTGGCAATTTGATGACTCTCCTTAAAAGAAAGTGAATTTTATTTTTACACAAGTCAAAGATATTATTTGAAACACTTGAAACACTGTCTTTGAACTCAGATCTAGAGAAAGTAGCCTGTGAGGTTCTGTAGGCCTATTGGTCCTAGGAGACCTGCTCACTAATCTTTTATTTCTGAATTTACCTTGTGTAGAAATCATGACTCATACCACATTGCTTTATTTTGGAAGACGCATGTACAGGAACCAGCATCTCGAAAGTTTAAATTTTGAAATATAATTTACTGAAGAGAGTGAAAAAGTGTACCCAAACTGGTGACATGCAGATCATCTTGCAGGTTCAAGGTGATTGGCCATTAAGTTTGTTGATATTTTGGCATAAATAAGTGAATTTTTATGGAGCATTTTGCTGTGAGTGCACACAATTTTTGGAGCAGAACCTAGTTCCAGTTGCTTTCAGAAATTTATATCAAGTGCTTTCAGACATTTCATATGTATTTCCCTCTTTTTCTGAGGCAGGTCCATGGACTTCTTGTATTACGGGAAGGAATAACCTCTCTTACTTCCCTTGCAGAATGGTAGCAAAAATTTCTAGGAAAGGTTTGTTTTGACATATGGAAAGAGCTCTTTGTTATATATTCTTCATTAATCATCTTCTCTCCTTGTGTGAAATTTCTTGCTAAGCTCAAAGCAAGTACACATTCAAAATATGTCTGTCTCACTGACTTAATTTTTCTGTCTTCTGTAGCAAAGTGTAAGTTTGCAAGATAGGTATCTTGCATTTTAACAATTTTATAATTTCTTTTTCCTTAGCTTTACAGACTTTTGTCACTCTTCTGATACAGCTAACAAATTGAAGAACTCGTGGTGTTCCTATTCTTAAAAAAATAAGCCAAGCCGTTCATGTAAGCTGTGAGGCAAAAATAGACTGAAGTTTAAATCCAGGCATCACAGGTACAACTAGTGAAACTGATAAAACCCCAAAACCAAGTATCCAAAGGCTTCATTGGAATTTCATGTCTGGTTCTTGTCTTCCTCTTTTTATTTTTATTTTTTTAAAAATTTTTTTAGTTTTTATTTTTCAAGCATTATGGATCAAATAATTGACAGTGATAGTGTTCCTGTCAGTGCTGTAACCAGTCTGCAAACCTTTATAGTTATGCCAAGCTCATTGTGATGAAATGTAAAACAAATCTCAGCAATACTTTTCACAATGGCGAAACATCTCTCAGCCAAGGTTTGGGCGAATATTCTTTCAGTCTTTCCTGAATCTTCATTGCTTAAAAGCCTGTGTCATTTTGAATTCTGCTCTGCTTCTGTTTCAACTTGTTTTAAAGAGTTTATAATTGAGCTCAGCATTGGTCGAAAATTTGCTTACATCTGNTTAGTTTTTACTTTTCAAGCATTATGGATCAAACAATTGACAGTGATAGTGCTCCTGTCAGTGCTGTAACCAGTCTGCAAACCTTTATAGTTATGCCAAGCTCATTGTGATGAAATGTAAAACAAATCTCAGCAATACTTTTCACAATGGCGAAACATCTCTCAGCCAAGGTTTGGGCGAATATTCTTTCAGTCTTTCCTGAATCTTCATTGCTTAAAAGCCTGTGTCATTTTGAATTCTGCTCTGCTTCTGTTTCAACTTGTTTTAAAGAGTTTATAATTGAGCTCAGCATTGGTCGAAAATTTGCTTACATCTGTGGAAGTGTAAAACAAAAGTAACCAACCTTTTTTTTTCACAGTTGTCACTGAACTTAGTTGAAAAATGCTGTCATTTGCTTAACCAGAAATGGTAATGTAAAATTTACAAAGATAATCCAAATAAACTAAGTACAAAACTACTATATTCAAATGCTAGTTTGAGGTATATTGTTGGCTACTCTACTACCATGGAAATTAATGTAGAAGCCTTAAATCCAAAGATAGCTGGCTTTCTACCTTATATAGTTTAGTATTCAAATAGATTCTGTTGGCCAGAATCAATTCTTGCAGAAGCCATTTTAGATGACAATAGAAGGAAAATTTGAATTTCATGGCACACATTCAGGAAGTCAGCATTTAGCTCTGTGTTGGTCTCCGAACATCATGCCACAAACAGATTGTTTAAAATTTAGAATATCTTCCTTTGTCTTCTCTCCTTTTCACCTCTCATATCCTCCCCATCACACAGTGATACATTTATCTGTTCTGTGTCTCTCTCGAAAGAACTTCTTTTTTATCACGCTTGTCACTTGACTCTTTTTCAAGTTTCAAATTTCAAATTTGAAATTTGCAAAGTCCCCCTCAATGCAGTTGAATTAAGCATTTACGAGAAAAATTAAATACAAATGGAAGAAGTACTTTCAAATTTTTCAAGGTCCGATGCCAGCTTGTGTTGTGTCAGAAGTGTTTCTTCTTAATGGCTGAACAGGCATTCTCGTGCAACTGCAGATTTACTTTTTATCTGTGACATCAATTTTGTAATTTATATACATTTCTTTTTAAACTTCTGCTCTCCTACGGTTTTTTTTGCTACTTCTCTGAGAAACTAGCCGTATGTCTCAGTAACTAGCCTGGCTTACTCACGAATCCTTGCTTAGCAGAAGGCCCTTCTCTAGAGGCTCTCATCGATTGGCTGCAGACAGCAAGGTGGCCACCTCCAAAACTCTGCTAGTCTCAAGAGAGAGCATTGAAAGAAACTGCACACTTTGGTGTACAGATCCAGGCAGATCTCTCATGATGAAGGTATTAGATGACCAGCGGAAAGATGTGCATGTCTACCTGGCATTGTAAACTGCACAGCAGAAGTTTTTGGCAGCTGTCTAATGACAGTGCCAGCCACACTGCAAAGCATGACAGCGAGAGGATATTAGCTCTAGAGTACAATTTAATGCAGAAGTCCAGCAATTTTCCAGAAACCTTCCAAAAATCAGGAGCTGAATGGGATATTTGTTTTCACTATTAGAAGAGAGATACATTTATTTCAAAGATACATTTTTGGTGTAAAGAAGAATGAAATCTGGGCAAAGCTGGGGGCTACTTTCCTTTAGTGTTGCAAAGTGCTGAGAAATCAAATATTTTTAAGAGTAGTCTGAAAATAAAAAGGTTCCACACAAGTCAAAAATAACCAATGAGACGATATGGTAGATAGACAATGAGGAATCTGGGGTGGGGAGGGAATGAAGTTTCCTGCAATCTACACATCTGATTCTACTGTAGGTCTGAAAGATGTAATATAAGATGCCATATAAGATATTTAATTATGATAAAACATAATTAATTATTCTACCTAAAGGTCTGCCTTTCCACTAGTGCCCCTCTCTACAGCTATTCAATCTTATGAAAAGGGACTGTCAAATTTTTGATGACATAGGACAGCAGATGCTAATTGAATAACATTTCATATTTACTGTGCATAGGAAGCACACATTTACTGGCTATTCAGAGCAGTTGTTTTTTAAGATTTCCGTCCAAAACTCAAGACATCATGATGATGCTTGTTCTTGTTTTTTCAGGATTTTGTTTCCCTAGTAAAGGCTGTGGACTGGGTTTTCATTCTGCCTAAATACTGGGCAAGAAATCAGGCAACTTTCGTCTTAAAATGATTCAGTGCTTTCCTTAAAAGAAGCCAAAACAACAATGCTCTTTTGAACTGCTTGTCATATTGATTCAATTATCACTTCCTGGGCTGCGCTGTGGGCTGAACAATGGAGCTATACAGTTTTGGTTTTCACCCGCTTGCTGGTTGAATGTTTCCAGTGATTTTAGTACTGTGGTGAACAAGTCCCCAAGTAAATTGAAGTGTTGTTCTAGCTCTCTTAGGAATGTTCTTCAGCACAGAACTATTGTGGTATGTTGTGCAAAAGCTTTGTCCTCTCTTATGCCATCTGGGGATTCCCAAATGCTGACTAAACAGGCAGCTGCCTACACACAGCAGATGTAAAAGGCAATAAAATAATGTAAATGTAAAATTTCAATACCAGCCCAGGAGGGAAATGGAATTTACTGGAACCAAGAACGTCATGGCTTTTATTTGTTTATTCTTATAATACGGGACCATTCTACTGGATGGTTCAGCTCAGGCCATGGTTTCAGGAAACAAACCAAACTTCCTAGGTTATATTCAGGCCATGTTTGTACTTCAGATATTTTGATTTGGCGTTTTTCTATCGCTTAGGTCAGATTATCTGACCTCTTTCAGACAAATTAGCCAATTTGGGCCAGCCCTGTTGTAAGAAGATTAGCCCAGAGAAGTTGTTTGTCTTCTTTTCTTTGGCTGGGCACAACTGTCTGTGTTCTATTTACATCTGATCAAGATGAGCAGAAAGGAGCTCTAATGCACTATGTTTGTGTCTTAAGAAATTGTCCTAAATTAGAGCAGCCCTGAGGCTGCCCTAGGTTATGTTCAGGGCAGCTTTAAGCAGCAAACTAAAGCACCTGCAGTATATACAGTTCATTTTCAGTCATAATTGATGTCTTCTGCACCAGCTGGATGTAGGCTGAGCAGACAATCTGGCTCAGTGTACTGCAAATTATAGGAGACAACCATGGAATGAATTCTGCTTGGTAGCCACAGCACTTCAAGCCCTTTATCTTTTCTGTCTTTAATGCCTGACTTTCACATAGAATACCTGCAAAATCCGTGGGTTGGATTTCCTGACTCTGAAAGATCTGATTTTGCAGTCAAATGCTTTGCCTTCATTTTGACACTTCCAAAAATGAAAAACTAAAATGCTTTCCATTTGTGGTCAGTAATCAACTCCTAAATAGGCCACCACGCTATATTAACCTGCAGAGGAATTGACATCAGGGTCAAGTGTTGATAAGACGTAGAATTAGCAGATGGAAGCTCTAGTAGTAACCATGCTGATGTGTCCCTGACCAGTTTGTTCCTCTGATCCTTCCCTATCCTTTAATATACCTGATAAACTTAATTAGGACATTTTAACCATATTTTAACTCACTCTTTTTCTCCTCTCCACACCTCTTTTTATGTTTTATAGCTAGAACATATATTTTCATTCTTCCTGTCTTTATAGATTGTCTCTCGTGGCTTGAGTGTAATGGCAAGAAGGTTACTGGAAAGAAGAAAACTCCCAAACCCTGAAACTTGCATGGCTGTGCACTGCATTTAGGAAAGAGTGACACTCACAGTTTAGGCTAACTGATGCTTTATAAATGTTATGTAAATCTGCTACAACTGTAGCCTTAAATTTCCACTTTGAAATATTCATTGCAATGGATTACTCTGCTCCATGTGAAATTCTCTAGAGTAGCCCTTCACGTTTTCAAGTTGTATTTGAATTATCCTACTTCGAAATTAGTAATACTTTTATTTCCCCATGGTAACAGTTTCTAGATATTCAATAACCTTAAGATGAAATTGTTATAGGAAAATTACATAAACTTATGCCCTTGATGACTTAAAATCATTGGGATTATTAGAATGAAAAGGAAGGCCATATGAGAAAACTGGAAAGAGTAGCTGATACAGATAAGGGTTTTCTATATAATTTTATCTTATCCAGAGATTTCTTTAACAGTTGAAATATTTAAAAGACTAAACCATTCATCATGAGATTTTTTTCTTTTTCTTCCAGTGATATACATTATATATATATAAAAAATATATATTTATGAAAGGGGTAATCAGGCCAGTAAAAGCAGACTGCCAAAATATTTGTCTGTATAGTTTCTTCCTTGCCTGTCTCATGACTTTCTTATCTGAAAGAGCAATGAGCCTTGATCTTTCTGCCATGTGCACAAGTTAACAATCATTGAACACCAACTAGAACTTCTAAAATCAGAAAATCTGACTGCTTAAATGTGAATATTCTGAGGGACTTTAAGAAATTTTTCAACTGTTTCATTTTTCAATGTTTCTGTTTTTGTCGCTTCTTTGCAAATGTTATGATAAATGAATCCCGTTTCATTCTGTTTACCAGAACAGTGACTTCTAAGAGAGGATTACAACCATCTTAAAAACGAAAGTTTATCCTTTGTTGATAAACAGTTGATAACTGTAAATATTCATGCCTGACTAAGATTAATATACTCATCCAGGAATGAGGCAGAATCATTCTAGGAGATCTATGTGCTGAATCATCTCAGATTCAACTCTTTCATGATGAGTACTTGTATAATTATATAAAATACTGACCTGGGTCTGTTTAAACTAATGAATGAATCATTTCTAATTCAGTTTGAGAAACTCATGCTTGAGTTTTTCAGTTTTATTACTAAGATTTGCTTCCTGAACAGCAGAAGTTTCCTCAGGGGAAAAGAAAAAGCAAAAAAAAACACACAACAAGACAGACCAGGGACCTTTGTGTTGATAAGAAAGAATCTGCAATAGGAAATATTTCCTTACTTATATTCTCATGAATGCATATTGAAAGCCATTGTAAAATCAAATGGCAGTACAAGCCAGGAAGAGATTTCAAGAAGCCTCTTATCCAAACTCCTGTTCAGAGCTGGACCAGCTCAGAAATCAGACCATATTGTTCCAGGTCTCTGTCCAGCCTGATACGGGAAACTTCTAGGGGTATAAACAAGCTTTCTAGGCACTCTGTTACACTGCTCAACTGTTTTCATTATCAGTCTTTTTTTGTCTGTGTTATACCCAGCCTGAAGAGCTCTCTGAAGCCTCTCATCTTGTGCCCATTGCCTCCCAGCCTCCCACCATGCACAACTGTACATACAGCTGTGAAGAGCCTGACTTATCTTCCCAGTAACTTCCCCCCAGGCCCAAGTAGGGGCTTCCAGGACCCATCTCTTCTTCAAGTTGGACAAGGCCAGTTCTGTCAGCCTCTCCTCACAAGGCCAAGTCCTGCAGCCTGCAAATATCTTGGTGGCCTTCCACTGACCTCATTCCAATTTATCAGCATCTTTCTTGTTGTGAGGCTCCCGCAACTTGATGCAGTATCTAGATCTAATGATTAGTGGTCTAATGAGTGCTAAGCAAAGGGGAATATTTACTTCCCTCCATCCACGGACTCTACTCCTGTTTATACACTACCAAATACTGCTGACCTTCTTTGCTGCCAAGGGAGCACTTCTGTCTCATGCTCACAGACTTCCAATATGCCTAGAATTACTCTGAAGCCTGGAAGTCCCCAGCCACTGCTCTTCCTTCATTCACAAATCTAGCCACATCTACTCAAAACAGTACGTTTTACTTCAGTTCTATGACATGCCTTAACAAAGACTAGAGCAGAAGCAAGCTTATACACTTAAATTACAAATGAATCACTTAAAATATTGGGCATTGTGATAAGTAAAAATGCAGGTCCCTGTGTGGTGTAAATTCATGCTTATGGCAGCTAAGCATGAGTTCAAAACATTTAGCATTCCATTGTTAGCTATAGACACTAATGGGATATTGGCTGCATCTTCATCACTTTCTCTATTTATCTGTTTTAATTAGATACATGCAGGTTTAACATAACTGCACATTTGGTTCCTAAGCTCTCAGTGAATTAGACATGTTGTATTAATCTCTGCTGTATTTGATTTCAGGTAAACATCACAAAGCGGTATGACTTTGTAGACAATAATGCAGTTATATTAACTTTGAATTTGATGCATGTTTTCCCCTCATTTCATTTTACTGGTAGATATAATTCCTGGTTAATATTTTTACATGTGCTACATAGAAAAGACTTACTATGCACAAACACATGTGTGTGCACATATGTAGGAGGAACACCTGTCAGGAGTCAAGCTACATCACACAGCTCCATCTGGAGCTCTGCATTGGCTCAGATGAAGCTATTACATATACAAGACTGCTTGAAAATGTATGTCATGGTTTTGCATTGTGACCTTTGGAGAGATGATACCAGAAATGCTTTCTGAAGTCTGCTCTGCTGCTGTTCAGGATTGATGCATTTAAACATGATTTTATTAGATAGTATCTTATTCTGGTACTTAGTCTCCTGTTCAGACTTTTTCATACTTCTGTAAATTATGCTACCTGGAATTCTCCTGCCAGAGACTACAACCTCCTTCTTTTCTCTCACCTGCTTAAAATTAGAAGCCTTCTATTCTATTTTTCTTCCCCAAAAAGTAAAATCCTGTAGTTTGTAGCTTTGTTGACATATTTACTGAGCTGGAGGATGTCCTTGGTGATTGAAATAATGCTGCAAGTTTTTCACTTTGACAATTATTTCATAAGAAAGTATAGCACAGCTCATACAGTACACCAAGTATCCTTCTCCCAGGGTTCTATTGATTCTTTTGTGGTACCAAAGAAAATAAAAATGAAGGGGGATGTTGACTGCTCTAGGCTGAAGATTACTTTTTTATTCATCTCAGTATGGAGAAAATTCTGGTGTTTTTTTCTTCTTTTATATATTCGTCCTTATCTTTGGGAGATTGTGCTACAAACAAATACTTTTCCCCCACTTTTTGAACCTGATTAGGTCTTCTCAAGACAGGAACTTAAAAAACTGAGGCTGGTGTGTTGCATAAAATGGTCACTATGGCCTTGTACACACCATGTGCTTCTTCCTAGTCAGGACACATTTGAGGGAGAGGAATTGAGGAAAGTGCCACCAACCAGCATTTTATTCTCTCTTCACCAGCAACAAAATGTGTTGGATTTATCATTCAAAATCCATCCTTTTGCAGATCTATTGTGATGGTTGAAATTGTCCAGCTGGATTGGTGTTGCAGGCTATGAAGAAAGTTCAAATATTTTCTTAAGGACTGGATCTTAGCAGAACTCTAAACCTAATGTTGAGGAGCTGGTGTGACAATTAGAGCTATTTCTTCCGTAGAGAAAATGATTAATTTGCAGTGTTACTTGGGTCAATAGTATTTGCCTGTTTTTTTGATCATCATTTATTGCAACCTCACTGAGATTTGTGGCAGATCTAACAGCTGATTCTCATCGTGTTTTGCTCAAGCTGCATCTCTGCTTTACACAGCCTCTCTCAGAAAACGATAAATACGCTGATGATGCAAAAAGGAAGAAGGAGCTAGTAGGAGACTTCTAACAAAGTAGCTCTATTTCTCCAGCATTCAAGAGAGTTACCTGCTTCAGAATAATCAAAGGCTTACAGAAAACATTTTGTTAGCTTGCTGTGAGCCATCAGAGATGACTGATTGTATTTCAGGCCAGCCTACAATTACTGATCCCTCTGGCTTATCTCCAGTCTTATTTAGAAAGACTACTTCTGCAGGCAAGAAGACTTCCCAATGTAATTTACAGCCCAATCTGGCTATACAGACAGATCTTTGATCTCCTGAGTAATACAGAGAAAAGCCTGTCTCCCTTATTTTGCCTAACTTCTTTTTTGCAGAGGCAACTTTTCTGGGGAGTACTGTTAGACTCTGTCTAAAAATTTTTATGTCTTCTCCAGCTGGATTACCAAAACACTCACCATTGATAAAACATTCCTCCCACCAAGGCCAGCAGAACCACAGTGAGCCTCTAAAAGGAGAGGTCCTGAAAAATCACATATCCTGTTAGCCATCTGAGTGCTCTTAGCTATAACAGCAGGTACTGTGGGCAGCTGTCAATGTTTATGATTTTCATTCTGATAGCATCCAAAACACATCCTACTGTGTGTCCACACCCCCGTAAAGTCAGGCCTGAAGGACTTTTTTCCCATTTTGGCATTCTTTCAGTACCATCAGAATTTCCCACCGAGTCCTTGACTCAAAACATTTACTTACGCTACAAAAGCAGAATATTTGTCTGTGCTCAATATAGATAAATAGCTTATCTTGGGTTGATGTACTGAGAATTCCGATAGACTAATTTTTTTTTAATAATTATTTTATATTCTGACAACATTGTAAAAGCTCTATTGCTTGTGCATTGTAATGCATGAAGAACTGGAAGTCTGGCAATAAGCCTCCATCATCACTGTAATATAGAGAAACCATTTATCCCCACAACCACATAGGATTAATACTGTAAATGTTTTACTTCTTGCATTTAAGTAAACAGAAGAAAATTCTACAAAATTACATGGCCAGGCAAACAAAGAAATTTTTTATTGTATTTGTTCATGCTGATTTCATTAATTTTTAATGTGCATTTTGTAGAAAATACTCCATTAGCTCTACCAAACTAGAAACCTACTGTCTGAGAAGGATACAAATAAATGTGATTAGTTAAGTGGACTTGCATTTGAATTAAAAATTGACCGTGAGAAAATACAGTTTCTTTCTGTTCTTCCAGTTCTGTCACCTGGTAGAAAAGCAAATTGCACCACTGATATGGTTCACCAACCCAGGGAAAAAAGCAGGCAATGGGACCTTGATGTTTACCAATTTCACCAAAATAAACAGTGAGCACATAGTCAAGTGATTTGCAAGGCCAAGCAGATATCCAGAGAATAACAGAGGATGAGCTTTACTGAAGAGGAGAGCATGAAATTCTTGTATCTCAGCACAGCACCAAGCAATCATTCTGTTATTTGGCCAGATCAAGACTGAGCATGTTGCACTCTATCTGAACCAGCAACAAATATCCCACAATCTCTTCCTGTGCACACTTCGGATGCTTTGAGCTGAACCACCTTACCTGAAGACACTGAAAAAAATGACTGGAGTACTCAGTGTTCTTAAAATTTTTTTCAACCTTATGCAATATATATAGCTTCTAATTTGCCTTGGAGTTTATTTAAGGCTTTCTAGAAATAACATTGCAAAATACCAGTGTAGGATGTTTCATTACACACATTGCAAACAACATTATCATTACCATCATCACCATCATCGGGTGCCTGAAGCCCATGTGTATTGAGACAGATTCCATTGTGGAAAGGAAGAGCTACTTATCAACAGAAACCAAAAAATCCACCGAAAAACCCTTCTAATACTTCTTCCTTTTTAACAAATTTAAGGCAAAGTCCTTACTGTCTCCAAACCTTCTTTTTCTTGTTCTTTGTAACTTTACCACTCTTTTCAGGAGAGATTTTTATAGTAGATGCCTCTTTCCTCTTTCTTTAGATTTCTGACCCATCAGTTCAACTGTATGGGATCTTGGTGATGTGGAATGTTCTGTGAAATGTAGGGCTTTTTTTTAAAAAAAAAGATATTTCCTTGTATTTCAAAGTAACTGCACAGCAATGTCTCCAGCTGGACAATCACTGATGGAAGATTACTATTCTAGAGCTCAGTCAAAAAAAAAAACACAAACCAAAACATTTAGTATTCTCAACACAATTGTGCAGCTCATGACTTTCACAAAGTTGTGATTACTACTTTCAGATCACCTCTCCTAACATAATAAAGATGCCATGAGAAGAGAACCCTCAGAATAAAAAAAGTGCAATTACAGATTGAAATAACTAAAAGTCAGGGATAAACAGAGGTGAAGGGCACATCAGAGAGAAAGGAAAAGCTTTTCTAATCATACATGAAAAGGAACAAAGAGAGAAAGATACAGAGTTTTTCTGGATCATTGAACAGATTTGCTGCAGCATTTTTGTTTATATCTAATTTTTTTCTGTGCTCAAAGAGTTAACTATACTACACAATCCTGGGCATGTGCAGTCTTCAAATAAAAAATGAGCAAGATCTCACAATTTGTGGTTGGAGGAATTCAACTGTTATTGTTGTGTAGAGAAGAGAAAAGGCTGGCCAAATTTTGACATGGATTGAAACATTAATATCTTACCCTGAGGTTGATAGTTGTCTTCTTGCATGTTTGTATGCCACCTTCTTCCAAGAATTAATATCTGTAGACTTAGAAGAAAATAACCCCCATAGGTAACTTTGAATTGAAATGAAAATTGCATAAATGTAACTGAAAACAGAAGAAACATTTTAACATTGTTACTAGGGAAGTAATACTTGTCTTTCTGTCAGTAAGTCTCATCCATATGGATGCATCTTTAGGCAGTCAAATTTTCTCTCAGTTTAAGGAACTCAAATATATGTTCATACCTTGGATGATGCCTGTCATTAAGCTCACTCATACACCTGGCAGTATGTAGAACTAACAAGCTATCTGCTCTCTCCCTGTTTCCATCATGAGTTACTGTCAAATCTACTTTCTTGCACTTTGAAAGGAGTTAAAATATACACAGAGTACAAAAAATAGTCAGAAAAAAACCAGTCCTCAGAAAAAATGAGCATTACATTGTGGGTTGGCCCTGAGTAGCAGCCAAGCACACAGAGCCACTCGCTCACTCACTCACTCACTCACTCACTCACTCCCCACCTTCCAGCAGAGCAGGGGAGAAAATAAGAACAAGACAAAGCTTGTGGGTCGAAATAAACCACTCTGCAGTTACTATCATGGGCAAAGCAGACTTGGCTTGGGGAATTTAACTCAATTTGCAGTATTTAATTACTCTTTCAGGTACTGGGAAACAAAGATGACAAACATTTAAATACCAAGGGCTGCAATGGGCACATGCTCTGGTGCAGGCTTTTCCATGGCCTTCAATTACCTTGGGGGTGTTCCTGCTCCAGCACAAAGCATCTCCTGCTCCTCTGGCCTTGTGACTTTCTGTAATTTCTGAAATACGATTTCACTGTGTCACTGCAACCTTCTCTGATAGGTTTGGAGGCAACATCAACTCCATTGCTGGACTGAGCTGTGTCCTGCCCTGGATCCATTGAGGTGGCTGGAACTGACTGTGTCTGGACCATAACAGTCCCTAACATCCTTCCTCAGAGGTCAGTCATTAGGATCCCCCCCCAAACATGCCATTTAGCAACATGATTGCAGAGCATCAGCTTCTATGAAGTCATGCTTTTGGAAACCAAATCATTTGCTTGTGAAAAGGACATGGCAGCTGTTGCCAAACCAATGTTCTCCTCAAGAATAAAGTTGAACCACAAGGTACACCTTGCCAGAACATGAGTCTTGGATCATCAGGTCTTGAACAAAGCCTTGTGCAGGCTACCTCTCTTCAGCAGTGGTCCTGCAGTCTTGAGGACCTGAACATAAGCAGAGGAGTTGAGTTTTAATGGAACTGGAGACACAACGTGCTCTGCAGAGCTCAAGAGCTGGCCTGACTGCCAGACAGCCCTGGTTAGTCTGGCTGGCACCAGCAGTGAGGTGGCTTTTGTTCCCCCCTAGTATCAAGACAACCTACAGCTATGTTCAATCTGCCATCGATCTGAAGGTTATGAAGCTCAATGTAAAGCTATTGGTGGAGATTGAAGTCTGTTACTGACAGGAAAAACTGGTATAGCCAGCATAATTAGGGAGATTAGATGCATATTTATACCAAAAAAGGCACTTTTGTAACAGTTATGCTATCAGAATTGCTCTGTGCCAGCCCATGAGCAGGTACCCATTAATGCTCTGCGGACACAAAGCACATTCCATTGGCCAAAATGAGTTGCAGCACAAAAGGGGAGTGTAGGACCCACTTTCCCAAGAAGCTGAGAGATCAAAAATGATTAGCAGCTGCAATAACTAAGTGCTAGCTCTTTGAGACCACAATCAAATATTCCCTCAAGCCCTGAGGATCTAATGAGTCAGTCTAGCTAGGGCAGAACAGACTGTGCAATGAGTGCTGCATGGGCAGTTGGATCAGCTGTCTGTTTCTTATTCCTGGGCTCCAAAAGATCAGGAGGAGCAATGGTGTGCAGTCTTTTGGTATGGGTTCAGATCAGTATGTGCCATTGACAGACACCTTCACAGTTTTGGCCCACAGGCTCGTGGAGAAAAGCCTAAGCAGAAATTCCTTGGAAAATCAGTTTCAGAGTAGCTAATTTTAAAGCAATCTGTTTCACGAAAGTGATGAGATGCAAACTTCTTTACTAAAGATTCTTCCTTATAAAGGCTTATTAAAACTAAGAATTTAAAAACTTAATTCCATCAAAATACGTATTTTAAGCAGTTGATACTGAAACTATGTATAGGAACTTTATTAACTTTCTGTGAAGCTTTAGCTCAAGGTATTCTCCACCTAAACCTTTGTCCTCAAAATAAATAAAAAACCTCCTGTAATTTGCAGAATCAATATAAATGTTTTTAAAAAGGAAGTGGCATGTTGATAAATGCATGTGATTCAAACTTTTTACATACTTAATTGAAGTTTTCTTAATAAGCACTTTTCCATAGAATGAAAATGTTTAGACAAAGATTAACCAGGAAGTCCGTGGAATAAAAATTAACAGCATTGGTCTAAATCATTTATTGCAGGGAGGGAAAACCTAGTTTAAGATTTAGATGATTGAATCCACCTTTACTGTGCCAAAGAAAAGAATAAATACAAAATAAGAATATCAATACTGTGGCTGAGAAAGCAGATTTTGGTCCACAGCTCAACTGCCTGTTAGCTTTTTTTGTCCATGACACATATTCTTGAGGGGAGATGACTTTATTCCAGTTTTGGGACATTTTAGAATCACTTCTTACTTTCTACGAGCATGAGCTTGGCAGGTGCAAAGCAGAAAAGAATGAGCTCAAAGACCTATTCTCTGCTGCCAGGCATGAGGCTTTACATGAGACACCAGACCTAGGAACGTCAGATGCCTGTCTAAATAATTGACAACTACAATGAAGTGAGGGCAAAAGTCATTCCCAACCAGACTATATTTAAAACTGCTAACCTGAGAAGGACTCATAGTCTAGGGAGTGTGTCTGAGATTCATCTTCAAAACCCTGCTGCGTGTTTCCAAGCTCAGTCATCAGCTGTGGAACAACTTTAAATGAGAGATTTACTGAGCCAGTTACTGCACAAAACTGGCTATATGGAAAGTTGCATTGTACTGATGAAAACACATGCCCTATGCCACACTATGGGAAAGCTGATTTAGAAACCATCTGCAGTCACAGAAAACTTCTAGCTGGACTTACACATCAAAAAGAATTAGTGTCATTTATGATTTGAGGTTGTGATTTGCTCAGAAATCCATCATGAGCTAGATTAGCTGAGGATGAAATGTTAAATTACAGTCAATACATAGGCAGATGGAACAAGACCACAAGACCCAAAAGGTCTGGTGGTTGTGTGCCAAACCACTAAATGGGCACCAAGTTCAGGGGCCAAATTCTTCCCATTGTGAGTACGCCCTGCTCCTGACAAAGCTGGTGGGAGCAGCACGTCTACACTGCAAGGCAGAACGTTTGACAAAGATATATTTCTTCCAAGAAATCTTTCTTGTGTTATTTACAAGTATTGTTTGGTACTGTGGTTTTCGTTCTGTTTTGGGGGTTTTTTGTTGCTTGTTTGTAGTTTTGTTTTTTTTTTTTTTTAATAAGCCTGCAAAGCTGCAGGATGTTGAGAAAAGAGAGATTGAATGAATTCTTGGTTTCATTAAAGTGTTGGGAAAATTCCTATTGACTTCCCCAGGGTCAGCTTCACTCTACAGTACAGTCCCTTGTACATTCTTGCTTGGTGACACCCAAATAAAATGTGCTTTGCTTACAAATCAGAACTTTTTTTTTAAGTTGTTACCTCTTTCAGCTTGGCATGGTAGATGAAATACAAGCTGTGCTCTTCTCTGCATCTCCTATTATTACCTGTCATAAAGAATCCACAATTAGGGTTTAGCTGGCAATTTTGCTGCTGATACACAAGGCAGACAAAAATACAGATTTTTCTTCCAGATATGTTTTAGCTCAATATTACTGATGTAATAGTTTGTGGTGGTGGTGGTGGCGAAATAGCAAGCAAATATTTACCATCATCTACATAGCCATGCAAGAAGCCCAGCGAAATAGGTGGGATTGACTCTCACCCAGTAGAAAATTAATATACTCCACAAGGTTGCTGTCATTGAATTTTTACAATCTTCCAGTTGGGTTTACCACAGCAGTTATTCCAGTGTACCAGACCTCGGCAGACATCTTCGAATTATTTCAGGGACAGCAGGATCAAATCTTTGAGAGCTGACACCAGTTCCTGCAGACGCACACAGGAAGAAGCTGATAAATTAAAGCATTTTTTCCAACAAATGTGACTTTAAAGAACATAAATGCAAGAGCCGTAGTCAATACCGCAGTATCGGCATTTCTAAAATACCACAGTAATCTGTCGAAAGACTTTTACCTACTATGGAGAGAGAAATGGAAGATGAGAGAGGATGAGTAGGAATGAGTAGAGAACGAGATACAGTGTTTTGAGTATGAAGAAGAACTATTTCTTCTTTTGTAGATTAACCAGTGGAGCAGGAAATGTCTTGTACCTGGCTTAGGATTTTAAGTAAGGGAGTTTCTTCATGTGTGGAAAACTAGTTTTCAAGTTGTATGCAGAATAGAGAAACTAGTTGGCTTACACCTTAATCCTTATAGCTGTGGAATAAAGCCAGTGTGATAACTTGAGGAGGGTGTAGGAAACCCCTTCTTTTTTGAGATATTTCTTTTTTTGGAGTAATGCTTCTAGATTGATATCTGTCCTGTTGGAACAAAGTCAAGTTAAAATACTTTCTTTTGCCACAGAACATCAACATCAAGTAAATAGTTACTATTATATGGAGATTAATTTCACATTGATCCACAAAAAAACCGAAATCAAAATGACTAACAGGAAATAAAGAAAATAGGTCATATTTTTTAATTAAAAATGTTATTGAAATAAAGTAGCTCCTATGTAGTTTATATTTTCTCAAAAGAAGGGTTCTCTTAAAATTATTTGACCCTGATTATTTAGAGACATTGTTTGTTGTCCTCTTGTTTCTTTTTGCATTACCGTTCAAATAATTTCAAATTATGATTTATGCTAATATGGCAACACAAAGGTTTGAAGCCAGTGACACCTGTATTCAAATAGCCTGTGTCATAGATTATGCTGTATTTCCCTCATCCAGAGGCACTTTCCTCTGATCTTTTTGAATTTAATTTCATTTGGAAAATGTTTTTCTGGAGTTAAAGTACCGTGTA
The DNA here is from genome assembly GCA_013398015.1 of Oreocharis arfaki. Taxonomy (NCBI): domain Eukaryota; kingdom Metazoa; phylum Chordata; class Aves; order Passeriformes; family Paramythiidae; genus Oreocharis; species Oreocharis arfaki. The sequence continues at coordinate 50,429 of VZRR01013055.1, forward strand.
TAATAGTCATTTGTTTTGGAAACTGAAAAACAATAAATAACTTCAGTCCTTTTTGTTAATATACTAATTGTTTTGTTTATTTAAATTAAGAAAGCTGTCTGCCTATAGACATGTCATGAATTCTCAGGAATATGCAGCATTTTCTCTGCCCAGCAGCAAAGATTAAAAAAATCTAATCTGTAATTAATGTTTCTTTTCACAGACTTTTGTAAATGGAGAGCAAAGAAATTTAAACCAAAAGGCATGCATTTATTTCCAAATAAGGAAAATCTGATTTAGTGGTTGTCCAGTTAATTGAAGACCTTTATCCTCTTGAAAAAAGAGGGGAAGTCAGGGGTATGGCCTGTCCTCAAGAGCCCAGGTGGTTATCGTGAGGCATCTCGCAAGGAAACCTTAAAGCTTAAACAGCTGAGGACCTTCCCTTTAATGAGGATACTCTCCTGCTGGCAGGCTCTGGGCTGAAGCACCCCCACGTCTGTCCATAAACACAGAATACTGTGCCTTAGGCTGGCATGACAGCCAGATCCTACTGATTCAGACCTGGAGTGACAACACTTACTGCTTTCTTCCATGACAACAAACAGCACTGGAGTGAGGCACAGCGCTGACATGTGACAAGAACCAGCCCCTGAGAAAGGGCATGCTCTAAATCAAATCAGACAAAAAGAAAAGCACAAGGATTATTTCTGTCTTACAAATGGGAAATGTTATTTTCTGGGAACAACAGGTTCTTATTTAATAGACTCCAAACTTAATGGGAAGCAAATATTCTGATTCTAATAGATATGTAAATCTCTTTATGCTGCTCTGGAAATGCAGGTGTTATACGTGAGCATGCAGTGTAGAAACTACTTACCTGGTCACAGAAGCACTTCCCCTCATTTTTACATCTGCTTATGGCCCAATACTTTCAGCTGCATATCCCTGATTTATAGTGATTTAAGGGAATAGGAAGTATATCTGGATGAGACTTTTTTCTCTTTTAACTTTAAATATGACTATGAATTTGGCTTGGTATGTCACCAGCCTTGCAGATTTCAATCTGGTGAATGTTTTCTGGTTTGGGGGGGGGTGTTTCCAAGTTGTGATGCCCTGTTTTTTTGTTTCTTTTTTCTATATGAATATTAAATAGATAGGGCCACATAGAACTAATTTACCTGTGTTTTCATGCAAGGAAGATTTCAGTAAAGTGTTTGTTTAGATCGTATACAAGTAATATAATTTTGGTGACATATTTAAATTATTTGAATGCTTAACCAGGGCAATCATATTCTTCTCTCTGAAAATTTTCCTTCTAAACCAGTAACCAGAAAGAGGAACATTAAATAATTTGAAGCAGTGATAAAACAAACATAACATAAAAAGAATGTTTCCTGTAAAAAACCTGATTTTTTTCCTATATCCTTCAAATGCCCTATTTTGGTTCATAATCTGTATCTACAGTGCGTGGAACCACAGATGAATTATGAATGACAGGACAATCTTCCAGGCGTGAGGATTTCCCCCCAGGCACTATAGCTCTGAGAAATAGCTGACAAATAAAAAGTTGTATGTGGTGTGGTAGGAGTTGGTAAATTTAGAAATCTTAATTATTCTGGTGTTAAATATGGGTGAGGATGTTTTTATTCATATCTATTCCTGCAGGGTAGATTTTTGGGTAATAATTCATTGGTTTAGCTCCACCAGATTTAAAATAGATTAATGCACTCAATGATTAATATGAAGCCTACTTAAGTCTGTAAACGACAAAAATTTATTTTTTTTATCTATGTTGAGTTGCATTTGACCACAATAGCTAGGAACTAATTAAAATAAGCTTATTTCAATAATGTTTTATCTTTTCCTTACAATTCCAAAATGTCATGTAGTAAGCGGAAATCTATGCTGTTATTTCTAGAGTGCTATTGGAGTGAGATGAAGTAGCATGGCGAGAGGAAAAACATGTTTTCTCTTTATTATATTGAAGCCGCCTTTCTTTCTTTCTTCCTTCAAAATATTTTTTTTCATAAAAGCATCTATTTCTGAACTGCCACCATTTTTCATGCAGGCGTTTTACAGACATGATACAATTTACATTACTTTTTGATTTCAATCTTACAAATAACTTCAAGATATTTTTGTTTTATAAATGTGCATTTAACATTTAGTTTTCAGAAGGAAAATAAGGTTTAGGAGGCATTTCATTTCATTCAAGAGTTAATATTTGAGAAAAATATACAGTTCAAACATGTTAAATATTATTCTTGATACGCTTGGGAGAAAAGTCTCGTACTAGAAGGGAGACATCCTCAAATGGTTGGTAGGTCATAAAAATAGTTTCCACTTATTTTTCAATGGTAGTTAAAACAGCCAAAATATGTAAAGCATGATCAGTGACTTCTACAAGTACGGTTTAAACTGAGAAAGTTTGGAACAATGCTGAGGGAAATCACACTTTCCCGAGAGGCAGTCTGTTCAGTCCCAATGGAAAAATAAATGTAAAAATCAAATGGGAATGAAGTCTCCTAGAGATGGCTGAGATGACTAAAGGCAGTGCTATTCCTCCCCTAGTGAAGGTCTGGTGGACTGTCTCTCTCTGATTAGCACGGTCCCAGCTCTGCAAGGAAATGTCAGTCCCATGAAAATAACCTGCTCCCTTCCAGCAGAGACACGAGATAATCTGTGAAGGTCTTTTAAATACACATTTCTTAGGTTACCATTGTCTTCTTTTAAGATTTTTTTATTTTCTCTACACACACACAAAAAACAAACCTCAAAAATTATGCAGTAATCAGCAGTTTTTAAAGTAGTTTAGTGTAATTATCATATAGAATAGACAACGTCAAAAAGTGTATCAGGAACACATACCGGGGAATGAGCTTTGAATTAGAAACTAAAACAGCTCTGTGTTCACCTTTTCAAGACAAAAAGCACTAAGCAGAAGTGAAAATACTACTGTAACATGACCATTAGAAATTATGATAAAATCAGTCTTTACTATTAGCTAGAACTCACTGTTCTGCCGGTTGGGAAGGTATGACATCTTTTTGATTGCTCAACTACAGTAATTGCTGCCAGATGGATGCAATTTTAAGATCATTATTTGTAATCCTTCCTGTGCCCTCAGCACTTTATCTTGAAACAATTGCAATTAATATGTTCCTCAGCAGTTTTTTTCTGAGATACATTCTTTTTTTGCTCACCCAGGATTAAACACTACTAAATTAACCATCATACAGTTCAGCTAAGGAATATAGCTTTGTTGATGTGCTGCTGTTTCTAACATTTCATTAGAAGGAGTTGGAGAGCTGATTAGCAGTACGGTATGGTAGCACAGACCATTAAGAGTCAGATGCAAACCAAAGCACACTATCTTGTCTCACCATGTGCAGAGTACTTACCAGAGTCAGCAGAGCTCTCCTGGAGTGAAGTATGTCAGTACTTAGGTGAAGGGAGATTTTGTCTATGAGACCCGGTATCGTTGTCAGATATGTGTGATCTGACCAAAACACATGGGAATCAAATGCACTAAGGGCAGCCAGCAGCCCAGGGATATGTCTTTAGGGGTTGTTGTTTCAGATATGCTTGGTTTTCAGAGCTGTAAGGCCAGAAATCTAATTTATAATACTATATCTGTAGCATATATTCTTACGAAGTCCAGATGTGACTTTATAAAGCGGAAGAAAGACCCAGGGTAACTATGGCTTCTTCATGCTGTTAGCATTGGCCATTTCTGCATAAGCCCCTAATTCCCTGACACTGATGTGACTGGACAACTTTCCCAGCCAGGCAGCAGGTCTGCTGCTGCTAAACTGTCAGCAATCTTCAGATATTATTGGCCAAAAAAAATCTGAGCTTTATAGATGGATGTAAGAGGACTTTAGTCTTGCAATATACCCTGTATTTTTTCAGCTGTAAAAATTATTTGTAAGTGTTGATCAATGAATAGCCATAATACAGCGATACCCAATTCAACCTACATTTCATTCAGCTGTAAGATTTTTACCAACTAGACAAGGAATTGGGTCAGACTACAGATCTTCCATAAAATCTCGTGTTACAGTAACTAACAACTTGCTGGGTATAGTCCAAGAAAAACTATGATTTCCAGGCATGGTGACAAATCACTCTTTAAACTCTGTGCCCTCTGAGCTTACTATCTTGGACTCTTTCTTCACTTTCTTCATAAAGTGTGTTTCTAATAAAAATTATTATTACACTTTGGCAGAGAAAAGCAGATGATGGAGGCATGCACAGTTCAAGGCAAATCTTTTTGTCAATCATTACTTCCTATTTTTGCCTAGCATTGAAAGAATGTGAATAATTAAACTTTAGTCCCTAAATACTTTCATTTTTATTTTAGACTGCTAACGATTTTTTTTTCTGTAGTCTACCTTGGGCACAAAAATTTAACAATTGTTTTGCAAAGAACAATGCCACAAAAAACCCCCTCATTTCAAATCTTCTCAAGTAACAGCTCAGACGCCCCATGGCCAAGGACGTTTTTCAACACAATGTATCTCATCACTAGAAAAAAATTACTCTGTGGGAGATAAGTTCTGATCTAATTAAAAGAGCTGGTGAAGGAAAAATCCACACTCCTTATTCAACAGCAAAACTATCCTGAGAGGCTTCAGATTAGGGCTCTAAACAGGGTTATCGCCAGCTGTTATCTCTTTCATGACTCATCCAAAAAGTATGAGCAGACAACAGCTGGAGCTTGGACTCTGCCTTTTTCTACAGGGTACTGGAAGCCAAAAATGGGTTCAGATACTGGTCCTGAGGTTCTCGAGTGCTGGTTTCTGGGTTGGCACTATTCCTGGTCACTGTAGCAGCACAAATTCCTTTCATGCACGAGTTATGTGGTCTGTCAGGTCACTTAACACGTGCAGGTCTGTTCCAGCCCTCATTCAGGCTGCACTCCCATTTAGGCAAATGTGAGCTTTGGGAATCTACACGATGAAAGCTGTAATGACTCCGATTCAGCAAAGCCCTTCAGCGCATATTTAGCTGTATGTGCATTAGATTCACCCTCATCCAGAAACGTGTTATTCATAAGGTGAATTCTGAACTCACTTGAGTGCTGTACTGTACAAGGGCTGATGTTACTAAGACACTTTCTAACCTTACTACTTGAAAGCACTGCAGAATTCTAAAGCACAATGGCAGATCTGCAATATACCAAGGTGTTACTTAGACACCCGTTTCACAGCATTTTAGGTTTGAGAATGCTTTATTACAATCCTCATTGTAAGAAAATATTTTGACTGCTTTCAGATCAGAAGAGTTTAATTAAAACACGATTTAATGGAATATGAAACTTACTCCAAAAAGGGAAGGCCAGAGACTGTATGATGGCAGAATGTCAGACAGCTTATGTAAGTCGTGCAATTCAAAGCACACGTTAATTTACTATCCTGAAGGGACTGTTTACACATTCTGTTTATATAGCAAGACAGTAATGATGTTATCTCACTTTTGCTTTGGTTTGAACATCCAAGGTTAATCACAGAATCGCAGAATAATCTGAGTTAGAAGGGACCCACAAGTCTAACTCTTATGTGAATGGCCTACACAGAGATCCAACTTGAAACCTTGGTGTTATTAGCATCATGCTCTAACCGAGATAATAAAACAAAAAGAAGGTAACTAAGTCAGTGTTTTTCCTGGTCATTGCATTGAATAAATTATTTGCATTAAAGATTTATGTTCCCTTTTTATTTCAGATCCTAATCCTTTTTTTTTTCAGTATTCCCACACAGTAGAGTAAATTGGTAGAGACTTGCAAGCAGTGATGACACAAACGTCATTTGAAAACTACTCAGTTTGCTGCAGAGGACAAGATGAAAATGAGGTGTGTTCAAAAGATGTCAGTGAGATACTTGCAGCATAGCTAGGAACTGTCTGGAACTTTTATATGCTCACACCTAGTATGGTAGTGCATTACTGAAAAGTGCAATTGCTTCATGGTTGTAGGCGGATTTCAGAAATGGTCTGAACAAAACGCTCACTGTCTTGCTAGATTTAATAATTATTGACTACAGAACAAGAAGGCAGTCCATGGAAATGGCTTTTTTCTTTGCAGAGCTGCTATATGCTGATCCTCTACAACTGTTCACGCTGGTCAGCTCTAACACCTCTCCATGGCTTAACAACTTCAGGAGTGGAGCTATGAGATGTGCTATAGAGCTGTGGAATAACTTTCTGCAACTGTACAAAGTAGGAGTGAGAATGAAAATATGTGCCAAGTAATTTTAGATTACGTCATCAGATTATTTTGTGTGTTATAAGCCAATGCCTTAATGACGCAATCAAAAAAAAAACAATTTTGACCTAACAAGCTTAACAGTCACTTCAGTGACACAGATCCTAGCTTTACTGGGTCTGAACTACTCATTCAGCAGAAATTTTGCCTGAGTATTGAACTTTGAACAGACAAAATCAATGACAGTCCCTTATCTTCTCCTGTATGAGATTTACATGAGGTTTGTTCCCTGTTTTAGAACACCAGCACATACTAATTTAGAGTATGAACAAACTAAGGAGTAAAATTTACTAAGAGTTGATTCTGCAAAAAAAGAAGAAAAAAGATTAAAAAAAGAAAAAAAAAAAGAAGGAATGCTCTAAAGACTGGTTTGCACACATTTCTATAGATAGGATTCAGCTGATAGAGCTGGTTTTAGAATGAAATCAATAGGAAAATCTTCGTAGAATGCAAGGTGGTGTGTCACCCCAAACACTTAAAAGCTGCTTGTTAGAGTACTGGCTTTTCTTGGTTTTGCTTCAGTCAATTGAACAGGTGACAAAACAGTGTAATGAAACGAAATCTGCAAAGTAAGTTGAAAGCATAAGATACTTGTGAAAAAAAGAGGACGTGCAAGCTGCCCTGGAGGCTGAACTTTTCCATTTCCCAGAGAGTGTCCTGGTAGAAGTCATTTAGTCTTTGTCAAATATTCCAAGATAGCACAACCGATATGCCTTGGTACTGACAATAAAATAAATCCCTAAGGTAAAAGAGTAAACCAGCTTCCAAGATCACTCAAAGTTGTGTTTATTTCTCCAAAACTGCTAGGTTATACCTGCATATTAGTAACACCAATATTTAGGGAGTATCTCCCCTCTTGGACTGCACCAACTAATTCCTCATCCTCTGAGCAGCCACAGGATGGTGTACAGCTTCAATTTTATTCACAATTTCCTAGGCTGAATTGGATTCAAGAATCTGAGTTCTGATTTAATGCTATAGGCCCAGTCCTTACTCATAATAAAAATCTATACAGTGTTGTTTTAGAGACACATGAAATTAGGAAATCAATAAACTGAACTACTTGAACAGAGTGTATTCAGTAATGAATACACACTCAAAAGTGTTACATAAAGCTGGTAATTTCCAATGGAGAGGCTATAACCTTCTTAGGGTCCCTTGGTCATCAGAGACATGTAAAAGCGACTAAGTATAAATGAATCTTTGTGCTCTGATTTCTACTTCTTCATTGCCAGTGCTATGTCATCCAATTACCCTTCATCCTGCTGTGTGACTAGAATTTTTTCTGCCATGAACCATTTTTAAAGTCTCCAATGACAAAAAAGAGAGAAAAAAAGTTTTCTTTCAAAGAAGTCAAGAAGAATAAGATTGATGTCTTTTGTTCATGAACCCAACAGTTTAAATGAGAAGATCCAAAGCCCTCATGACTCTAATTAATTTTACTTTGGAGATGGGATTTTTGTATTTAACTTTATGCAGTCATAATGAAAACTTGCCTGCGCATTGGATGATTTTTTCCTTTTGTTTCCTTCATATTTTATCATAATCTTTTTGTTATTGGAATCACAAATACAGGAAACATTTCAAAGCCAGCCAGTTGAGACAGCAAGCAGTTAAATAACTTAATGTTGCAAAGATGTAAGCATGCGCTGAAACGTATGCATGAATAGTCCCATGTGTAAAGTTAATTGCCTAGATCAGCACATAATGATGATGCAGCACCATAGCACAAATAAACACAAGTGATTACATGGACAAAGATTGTATCTTTTCATTTTGAAAAGGTAGTGATTAAAACTTTACATTTCCTTCCTGTCTTTATTTGAAAGGGTACAAAAGAGAGATAACTCACACAGCTCCTCCTGAGCAGTCTTATTAACTCTGGCTGAGGTCTTGCTTAGCTCTTCACCTCTCTGTAACCTGCTGATTAGAAACCAGGCACCCAGAGCACTTGCTCTCCTTATGTTGGACTCCAGTTTTATATCTTTGTTTTATTAACTGTTGCATGAAGTGATCTCCATCTAGGGCACACTTTTCACAAGGTCTCTTTCCCCCCATCTTTCTGACAGCTTATTATGACTGAAGTGGAAATGTTACATAAAACAAGCTGTTTATGGAAATCTTATTTCTGTCACATGAGCTCTATTCTGATGTGACAGGCTCTCTATCTGGCTGCAAGCATTAAATATATTAATTATATCTGTCATTATGCAATTCCCTTCTTATCACCACTGGATTTTATAGACCTGGTAAAATATACTCTGAGCAGTAAAATCATTGCACCTTAGCACACTTCAGCGTTTATAACAATCTGACATAATAAGGATACTGTCATTGCAGAAACACCTTCCTACACCCATGTGGGTACTTGAAAATCTGTGCTTTCTCTATCCTCCTACATAAATATAGTAGCTTAGGAACTTTTATGCTGTGCCTTGATTTTTAATGATAAGAGATGTCAGGTACCATTTAAAACATAAGAGATTAAAAGGGGGCAATTCAGCTTTAACGATAACACAGCTTTCCTTTAGATGTAGTCAACTGTTCTGCTTCTGTGAAGTGGGAAAAGTGTGAGAAAATATGAAACAGATAAAGTTCTAAACTAGAAAGCATTAAGATCCTATCTTAGGACCTCTTACTCTTACTCTTGGATACCTAAAAAACACAAACAGCGTAAGGTGACAGACTTTGATGCCAGTCTACCTACACTAACCGCAATTAAGTATTGAAGATTTCTACAAATGAGAATTAAACTCTGGCCTGCAGTGGTGGATCCAGTCTTCTCAAGCGTCTATAATACCTATTCTCAAAACACAAGACAGGTTGTGAAGTCCAAAGAAAATATATTTAGTCAGGACCTTGCTAATCTCATGCTCTTGCTTCTAAATTGCACCATGAAATACCGGACAAGTCTAGACTGCCATTCTGGATTCTGACATCTGAGTGTAAGATTTTTATACAAGTTAAGAATTGCAGATTTTTTGAAAAAAGGTAAGATTTCATATAAGTTTTTGTTAGAATAAAAATAAAGAAGTATATAAAGGAAATAATTGAATCATTCAGGATGCCAGTGTTTTTGAATCCTGGAACAGATTTAGGGGATATAATTATCTACACAGTTCTTTGCCCTCTTGTTAAGGTAAACATCCAAATGTTGGTGATCCATACTTAGGAAAGCCTAGGTGCTAGATTGAGTGTCTGTGTGTTACCATGTTGTGCAACACGTCTGGATTGCAAAACTGTAGTCAGAGTGGCAGAGCGTTCCCTGTACCACAGGCACAGTAATAAAGATTGGTACCAAGCAATCCAGCATGGCTCAAGTAGCAGCCCTGAGTCTCTTGTTCTATTTTGCTTTATTCCTCATTTGCTTTGGGACTGACAAAATTCTGGCCATTGTCAGTGACCGGAATGGCTACAGAAATTGCCTATTTTGGCGGTAGGTTTTGCAGAAAACTAGAATTTTGCAGCGGTGAGACACAGCATGCTCCAGCCCTCTTACTAATACAAGTGGAAGACGGGCTTCCTCCTGAATTTTGAGAGCAGCACCTGGGGGGAGGGAGGCCTGCGGTTTCCCCCCGGAGAAGGGTCACCTCTCAGGCGTTCGCCTGCTGCTGGCATCGTCTCCCGCGTCCCGCCGCCAGCGCGGCCGGCGCGGGACGGCGGAGGTGTGCGAGCGGCGTGCCGGGGGAGGACCGGGGAAGGTGCCGTGCCTTGTGGCCCCGGGGCGGGGCTGCCGTGCGCCTTGCCCGTGCATTGGGTCTAGATTCATACATAAATATAGCCCGGCTTGTCTCGCCACACTCCTCTACCCCCCGCCCCCCAGCCCAGGAAGAGAAGGGGGAGAGAAACAAGAACGGGGGGAAAAAAATCCCGGTGAGGTCATTCCAATGAGAGCGCAGGAGGAGAGCGGACAAGGTCGACTTTCCCGGCGGAGGCGCTGCCCTTAGGAGCGCGGAGCCGCGCACCCACCGCCGGCCCGGCACCTTGGAGAGCTCCGCCGCGCCGGGGCCGCGCTCGGGACCNTTTGGGGGCGACTTAGGGCCGCGGGAGCGCCGGAGGAGGAGGATGCGCGGTTTCCCCGGCTGATCGGGAAGGAAGGATGACCGAGGGAGGATGTGCACCAGCAGCCAGATCATCGGGAGCCTCCTGGTGCTCTCCGTGCTGGAGATAGGGTTAGGGGTGTCCAGCGTGGCCGTGGGGGCGGTCAGTTTCAGCCTGGTCCTCACAGAGCAAAAACCTCAGCTGGGAGACTCTTCTCCGGTATGGAGCGGGGTGTGTGTACGTTAGCCATTTCACTCTCTCTTTAACTCTTTATGGTGATGATCAGACCGTGCGAAGGCATCCCCTTTTCCCTTCCCTTCCCTTCCCTCCCGCGAGTGCATGTTGCGCCGACCTCGCCGGGTCCATTTCCGATGTGCTTGGGATACGGTCTGCAGAGTCGTGGGGCGAGGGGGAGGCACGGCGAGGACAGATGTATGTGTGTGTTGGGCGCGGGGAGACCCCTTCTTTCTGGCTCCTTTCCGTTTTTCAGTCTTGCTGTGAACAATTGAACTTTCTCTAAACCCCTTCTCACACCTGGGAAAGCTCGATGCTTTGCGTGGAACCCGGGCCATAGCTTACAGTCTTTAAATTGACTGTGAGTTTTGCTTTTTAAAAAGAACAGCCCTGTCCACGATGAGGAGACTCTCAAAAGGTGCTTTAAATTGTCAAATTGTTTTACTGTCAAGGGTATGCCAGCTGAGTTCTGAGCTTTTGGAGGAAAAATAGAGGCATTGGGAAGGAAAAGGAGAAAGATGTTCTCATGATCTGGGCACCCCGATCTTGTAAAATGAACAAAAAAAAATGAAAACCGAATAATGGGTTAATAGAAGTAGCACGTTCATATCACAGAGCATTTCTTACTTCTCAAAAATGTTTCTTATTTTTCCAGTTTGAGATATGCATGTTTCTAGGAAGATTTTCCCTCCAAATGGTTATCTATATTTATGAAACAAATAGAAAATATTGAATATTCAGTCTAAACATGAGTGGGCATTTTTGAAGTCCAAAGCTGGTTTTGGCCAGCTTGTATTGTACAGCAGTATTTCTAAAAGGATTGTTTGCTTTGCTTCAGATAACATGATAAATGCAAAACACTCTTGGTTATTCACCAGCATAACCTTCTCTAATTTATAGATTCATTCAGACAAAGTGCTTCATGTAATATTCTCACTGACAATAATTATTAATTATTGACAACAGTGATAAATATTTTTGGCAGTATAAAAGCACATATATAATTCTGCACTGCAGAACAGGTAGGTGAGAAATGAAAATGAAGACCAGATCAGACAGGTAATGTTATTACCAGGCCAACAGGTAATGATATTATCAAAATCACTTCAAAAAGGGAGGTTTCTCATCATGGCTCTTGAAGAAAAAAATTACTTAAAACCATGTGTCTGTCTGAAGAGTTAATGGCAAAGGGCAATTTCCTGAGTTTCACTGAAGTCAAAGAGCTTTGATCAGTCAGTGAGATCAGTATTTTATGCAGTGATGGCATTTTGTGACAGTGCTATCATAGCTGATATCATTTCATGACGATGCACATTTCCTGCATAACTGCCTCATTCATTTTTATGCTTTCTGTTACCCCAGAGTTTGTACTAGGCATAGATTAAGATTCTATTACATTAGATATTGGCTTCCAAGACCTTATAATCATAGTTAGAGACAGATACAGTATAAAGGGGTGTAAGCGAGTATGAAGAAACAACACGCCAAAACTGAGTGGTATAACAGGTGGTTGCATTAACACACCAGCAGTCTGTCGGATTTCGAGCTGTTCATAGATAGAGTTTTAGAGGGGAATGAGACAGAGGACAATGAAGGGGTTTTGCAGATGTTTATAGTAAATTATTCTCATATGTGAGTGCAGAGGCATGGAAGGCAACCCAAAAGGACTTGTTTGCAAATGTAACAAGTGGGCAAAGGATGCCCACAACCAGAGCCAGCAGAGGCTGGCATCAAGTGATGGGAACTGAGCAAAATCTGCAGGTTGAATAGGCAGAGAGAGGCCTGAAAGAAAATGCAAAGTGGAAGCTAGAAGCTTATGCTTCATGTAGCAGAGGAAATGAGAAGTCAAAGTGACGTGCAGAGTGGGGTGACATGTTTCTAAAGGCTGACTTACTTTTCCTCGAACTGAAGATCTGTGGTCTAAATTGTCACCATTATACCACTCTCTTTGTACTACTCCAGCAGTTCAAACTGTTAGGTTGCATTCTTCTGACTAGAGGACCAGCAGGCCAAGAAAGAGGCCAGAGATTTACTGTTCTCCAGGGATGCTTAGGGCCATGGGTAACTAATTTCAAATTTAAACACCTGGACAGAGCTTTGTTTGGACAATCCTCAGGACTGTCCTGCTGCAGAAGTGGCATAAGCCTCCTTTCTGCTCACTGGATCTTACACTGAGCTCATGTTGCCTCTATTAAAGGATATGTCTTGCATAAAACATGTTATTTTTTTCCAATTCACACTCTTGAGTCAAGGTTTTCCTTTGAGAAGTGAGCACTAAGGAAAAGAAGGGGACATTAAAGGAAAAACTAATTCTTTGACATGTTACGATACAAAATACTTAAGTTGAACAGCACCATTTTTCCTGTTGCAATTTACTTGGAAATACACAGAAAACCTTTGACCCTGTTCTATCCTTTTATGTGGGTGGAACTCAGCAGAGACCCAAGTTCATAAGGAAGTAGATGAAGATAGCATCACCATGGAAACCTTAACCTGAATTCCTAAAATTTGGGCATCTTAAAAATCCTGCACATTCTATCTTCTATACTTGCCTCCCTATGATGCTTTGCATTTGACAAACATTAGCTTTTCTATTAAAAGAGGTTTTCTTATTGTTCACTGACTCCATTCAGTGAACAGATGATTTACTAACATACCTGATTTTAACCATGTGGATTCCATCCATAGGATTGTGGATTCCATCCATAGGATTATGGCTACAAGTGAAGTTAAGCATGGTACCCTGAAGTACCCTAACCACTGCATGCCCTGCATTATGTATAAGCAAGCCAGGGAAAGTAGAGTACACCAGAATGAAGAAATCGAAAGCCTAGGCAATATCTGTATCAAAAAATGCATAAAATGGGAAAAAAAGTTTTGAATCTGTTGTTCTCATTGGAGTTGAATTGGATTAAGATAGTACAAGTTGTTTAAAAAGTAGCCAGAAGAAAACAACTGAAGGTGTAACTGTCTTCTCAAATTATCTGGAGCATGTGGAGACAACTACCCAGTTTACATCATCACCAATATGTTCTTTTTAAAATAGGCCATGGTTGTTAAATCGCAAAAAAATCCCAAAACCAAAAACAAACCCACTATATAGTCCCAAATACCCTAAAGTGCACAGGTTGTTGATTTCTGAATTTTCTTTCTGTTTGTTATGTTTGTATTGGGATAAACTATTCTACAGGCTGTAATCAGTGTCTCCCAGATTTCCTTGTTTCCCAGAAACTGAGGGATATTTCTGAAATCCACCATTCCAATTCAGTTATATGACGTACTATAGAAATAATTCAACCAATGAGAACGCTGAACCACTAACAATAACATAGTAAGAATGACAGCATCCATAGCAAAGGCTTTTGCACAAACAACAAAATTCGGAAGATAATCAACCAAAAAGTATTCACAGATGTATTTTTTTAATGGTCACATACTTCCCCATCTATATTTAGAACATAGTGGTTGCATCACTATCACTACGAGTAGCGAATGGATATTCACACACACACATACATGTGTATGGCTCTAACCCTCATTTACTCTGCAGTGGTGAATAAATCCTTGCTGTAAATGAGTCTCCCTCACAGAGAGAGAGAGGATGAGAGACAAAAGCCACATCTTTAGACAAATATGCCATCTATCTTCATATGCAAGAGAGATACCCGATAATTCACTTACGGCTATGCCCCTCAAGAGTAATCGTTTCTTCCCTTGTAAGGGCAAATATCTGAATGGATTTGAGAGATATGCACTTTCTGTATGTTGGTCTGTTTGCCTGTCTGTAGATAGAGGCAGAATTATTGTTTCCATTATTTGTGATTTTATCAGTGGAAGTCTGCCTGCCCATTAAAAATCTGCATTTGGCTACAATGCAGAAATTTTTTAGAAATTTGCTCCAAGTTGGCATTTGAAATATTTGATTTAAATTATCTTTTTTTATCCAAGGTTTGAAGGAAAAGCAAAAGTGTCAGTCTTTATAGACTTTCCCAGAGCAAGAAAATCTTTTTAGACTGTTAAATCAATGTTGGTGGCCTAACATTTTAAACCACTAAATTTTACATCTAGATTTTACCATTGCCAAGTTTCCTTTGGAAAGAACAGTAAAACTATTTTTTTTCAAAACAGCACTAAAAAAATCACATTATTGTTTAGCATGCAGACAAAATGCAGATGTGATCCTACTTTACTCTAACACATGCATTGCATTTTCATCAAACTGACCGTATTTCTGTCTGGCTCCCACTCGTGATGAAAGTATTCACAGGACTTTGAGTGAGCTCGGTGGAAGCTGGAAAGAGTTCTGTACCTATAGATGGGGAAGGACATGCCAAAAGTGGAAGCTTCTTGCCTTGCATGGAGCCAGGACAACTCACTGAATTCAGCTAAAGTCTTTCAGTAGTTTTTCTTTGTCATTCAGAGACTCCAGAGGCACAAACCAACCTGGTAGATGGTCCATCTAGTTCCTGGGTTGCGTTTAGAGGGTCTGTTGAATATTGACTGACTTAAGCATATGCTTAAATGTTTTACTACGATAAGATTTTAGTTCACGGCAGGGAATAATCTTTCATTTATTACTTTTTTGAGATGTAAGCAGTCACACTCTAAACCAAATACTTGGTAAAGAAGAAACAAAAAGCACTTTTTAAATTTGTTAGTCTGATAGTCTCTAAACAAACAAAAAGTAAATATTATTTTTTTGCGCTGACAATTTAAGTGTTTTTAGAGATGGATGGAGGTTTTTTGCATCATGTTAGGTAAACTTTCAGATTCAGAAACACACTTCTGAATTTCCTTGATTGTTTCTAAAAACCAATTCCCATATTTAAAGCATCTCTGCAGGTCTATAACAAGATTAGTGGAAACACTAATCACAGGGACTGGCATGGAATTTTAACTGCTTACGTATGGCTTGGATCAGTGGGAAGAGTAGCAGCACCTGATCTGGTAAGACCCAACAGCACACTGCCAGACAAGGTATTGGCTCAGATTAGACATGTTTTAACACTCAGTTATAACAGAGCCTCCCCTCCAGTGTGACAGATTTGGTGGAACACAAGGCTGGGTTGTAGCAATGCTGTTGCTTCTGGTTTTGTGTCTGGATGACTTTCAGCCAGCTAGACATTCCTGTCCCCACAACCACTTGCATGGGGCAACAACATCATTAGAAGTTTCCATCCTCCTTTTGCAAAGATTATTGTGTTTCTATGTGGAGGTAATAGGCAAACCTTGTGCCTAGGCTTGATCTTCTGGCCGGTTGAAATTTTTATTTAGTTTGATGTCTTTGTTTTCATGAGTAGATTCTGTGCCCTTTATGCCTGCACTAAGAAAATTTAATCCTTGTTCTGAAACACTGCTTTGAAGAAGAGTTACAATTAGAGATATCTCTTCTGCTTAGTTCATCCATTAGGGATTTCAGCTTTTTTCTCATTTGGATGGAGTTGAAACAACATTATTAAATAGAATCTTTCTTTCTTTACATTAATAAATTCCAATTCCTGGTTATTCTCCTGGAAGTCGCATGTTCATGTAGCTTTAGTATAAAACACAGATTTTTCTAGCTTACTACCTGACAAGGGTAGATAAAAGTGAAACTTTTAATTCTGCCTTGATGGTTTAGTCTTCCAAGTAGAGTGTCATTTGAATAGGTATGATACACTTGCATTGTCACTGTGTTATATTCCATTTTGGAATTATTTCCCTTCCTCTGTTTGTGCATATAAGATACATGTGGATGACCCAGAATGATGGAGGACTTTCCACAGAGTGTACCAGTTTAGCTGTCTTTTTTGCGTGAACAATGACTAGGGATCAAGCTGTCCTTACAGTCAACAGGTTTTCTCTACTATTTTATTCAGCCTGTATCCAGGAAATCTTTCTATGTGCAGTTTTCATTTTTTTAAAGGGAATTACACTCACCATTGCTTTTGCCTTTTCAAAACATAAGACAGAAGGGTTTCTTAGCTTCGAAATATAAAATAAAAATAGTTCCTTCTCTTCTGCACGGTGAAAAGAAACAAATCTTTGGCTTCCTGCAGATTAACTAAAACTGAATCTGTTTTTCAGACTACCAGGGAGAAAGTACCCATTTTCCAGAAGAAAGTGAAAGAAGCCAAGTCTTTTGTTCCAGAAAATATGAAGTAGAGATGGATCCAAACCACAGAACTTGAATATAAATTGAGATTTTAGCCTTCTTACCGAAATTTATGGGGTTTTGGATCCAGGGTCTTGTTTCAAGGCAATATTCAATATAAAGTAAATTAAAACAGTCTCAAACTAAACATTCCCCTTTTCTGGGAGGTCTTTGGGGTTTTTTTTCCGAAGTTCTACAGACAAAAAGAGAGATTTTCCAATATGCATATGGAACACTAGCAGGTACAGCTGCAGTATGAATGACAAAAACTCCACAGACAAACAGACACTACTGTATCACCTTGCAACCACACTGGTGCTGCCAGAGCGACCTTGACTTTGGTGGGTCCATGGTGAATCATCACTAAAAGTGGGATTGAGGCATTCAGTCTCTAAGTAGCTTTTATGCTTTGTCCTATCTTTCTTTAGATTTTTACCATTCACCCAAGAGGGGTTATACCCCTATTACTTGATGGTACATTCTCATAAACTCAGAGAATCACAGATCCATACAATAAGGGTTGGAAGGGACCTTAAAGATCATTTAGTCCCAACTGTCCCTGCCATGGGCAGAGACACCTCCTACTAGACCAGGTTGCTTAAGGCCTTGTATAACCTGGCCTTGAACATTGCCAGGGTTGGGTCATCCACAGCCTCTCTGGGCAACCTGTTCCAGTGCCTCATCACCCTCACAGTAATGAACCTCTTCCTAATACCTAGTCTAAATTTCCCCTCTTCCAGTTACCTCACTAATCCTTGTCCTGTAACTGCAGTTCCTGATGAAGAGTCCCTCTCAAGGTTCCCAGATATTGGAAGGTTGCTATGAGGTCTGCACGCAAACCCAGTGATCCTTGTGGGTCCCTTCCGACTCAGAATATTCTGTCAATCTGTGAATCTCTGAACCTTCTCTTTCCCAGGCTGAACAGCCCAAACTTTTTCTGCCTGCCTTCTTAGGGGAGGTGCTCCTGCCCTCTTACTGACTTTCTGGCCCTGCTCTGGACTTGTGCCAACAGTTTCAATACATGACTTCTCTGCTAGTCTTGACACAAAAGATCGTGTATGTATAGGAGGTATAAATAAGTCTGCAGCCAAAAGTAACCCTATAACCAATCGGGACTGGGTGTAATTGGTGATCTACGTAGGTCTTTAAGTGAGCCTTTGGGTCTTTTAGCGTTTTATGATTTTTTTTTTCCTTATGAATAATAATTAAAATGGAAGTCTAACAATGAGACATCTGTTTAAAAAAGTTCCAGATGAAGTTCCCTCTCTGGCTTCCAGGGCATTTTGTACAGCCTATTAGCTTAGCTTATCCTTAATGAACTTTTTTAGCCTTATTCTCTGCATGAGTTGTGAACACTTCAACAACTGAGCATTCTTTACAAGAAGCTTATCTCCAGTCATATATTGCTTTTCCATTCCTGATTTACTGTATTTTCAGTATAAGTCTGTTTGCCTAACTTACCCCAGGAGTGACATGGTTAGAAAACATAACTACATTTAAAGAGTCCATGAGATTGGTTTGTAAAAATTGATTAAGAATAATCAATGATCAAGTAGAAAGGAGCAAATCCTCATCATGACAGTATTAGTTAGTCTACTAAACTGTAGTCCAGAGTAGCTCAACAGTTACAAACCAAGTTTTACTGTAATGACATATTGACATGAAATCTTTCAGTATAGCCAAGAACAGAGAGTGTCAAGACAACAGAGCCCCTGATGGCTGTATTCCAGTTGCCAGTATTATAAAATAGAAGATTCTAAGTAAAAGAAACTTTCAATCTCATTTTTACTGCATCCTTTTTCTGGTACAAAGATCTAGTGTAGTTTCTGCCGTCCACTTTTTACTACTGCTGATCACAACACTGAGACACCAAAAATTTTACAGGAAATTCCTATAGCACCACCAAAAAAAGGAAAAAATCTTAAGTCTCTATGCTATCAAAAAGCAGAGAAGAGAGCTAACCACATAATGTCCCACTGAAATCCTAACCTTTGTTGAAGTCTCCACATTGAGAAACCTGGCTGAAGAAACTCTGCATGAGCAGTGTTCCTGAGCCGTGGGTGTTACTAATACTCTCCTCATACAGCAGATTTACACTGTTTCCAGTGAATCAGCCTTAGAAGAAAGTGGTATACTTGGCTCATAGTTTTCAAAGCTTTGCATGAGGTATAATTGCCTGACCCTGTGGCTCAAAGTCAGCCATTGGTTTTAATTGCAAAATGCCTGCTGACATAAATAAATAACCATACTGGGTTTTGGGCAAGCCTTTTCTCTATGAATGCAATACGCTGTCATCTAAAAAAACCCCCAACCTACATAACATTAATCCTTTGCTACTGCCCGAATGCTTTTCTTCCAAGGTTTTTAACATACTCAGGCACTTGAGTGCAGTTGGTTTCACAACTTGTTTATCTCATAGCCATACAGATTATAAAACTTCAGCGTGACCTCAAGATTAAACAGAAGAATGTGGATGAAAATCCATTTCCTCTCAGTCAGAATACAAAGAACTCCCTTAGTTCTGTAACTCTGGAACATGTTATTCCTTGCCTACATGTACAAATACTGTAGATGTAGAGGGAGAAAATACATACAGAGTATAAATGACACAATACAATATTGTCATAAAATCGTAGAATTTCTCAAGTTGGAAGGGACCCATAAAGATCACCAAATCCAACTCCAGGCTGCTTGCAGGACTACTTAACACTAAACCATATGACTAAGAGCAGCATCCAGAGGGCTCCATGACCTCTGACAGACTTGGTGCCATGATCCCTTTCCTGGGGAGCCTGTTCCAGTGACTGACCACCCTCTCAGCAAAGAACCTTCCTCTGATGAAACTTCACTCTATTTCCTAGTGCCCTATCATTGATCACCAAAGAGAGGAGATCAGCACCTCTCCCTCCACTGCCTCCCTTGAGGAAGGTGTAGACTAGGTGAGGAAGGTGTCAACCCTCAGCCTTCTCTTCTCCCAGCTGAACAAACCAAGTGACCTCAGCTGCTCCTTGTAGATCTTGCTCTTGAGGCCTTTCACCATCTTGACCATCCTCCTCTGGACACACTCTGATAGTTTGATGCTTTTCTTATACTGAGGCCTCCAACCCCACAAACAGCGCTCATCGTGGGGCTGCACCAGAGCAGAATAGAGCAGGGCAATCACTTCCCTCAACCAGCTGGTGATGCTGTTCTTGAGGTACCCCAGGGCACGGTTGGCCTTTTCTGCTGCCAGGACACTGTTGACTCACATTCAACTTGGCATCAAGCCAGACCCCCAGACCTCTTTCCATCTGGCTGCTTTCCAATCTCTTGACCCCCAATATTTATGTATAACCAGGATTATGATGTCCTAGGTGAAGAATATGGCACTTGCTCTTGTTAAATTTTATATGGTTGGTGATTGCCCAGCTCTCAGGTCTATTCACATCTCTCTGTATGGCCTCTGTGCACTTAACAGAGTCCACGGTACCTCCTAGTTTAGTATCACTAGCAAACTTAATGTACATTTAACTACTGCATCCAGATCTTTACTCCAGGTAGTCAGGTACTTTAAATGGAATAGTCACTCCTTGTTTTGAGAAGCTGGTACCTTAGGGCTCGTAGATTAGCTTCATTGGCTCAAACTGGAGCAGAATTAAAGCATTCCTGAAAAAATGTGTGACCTTCTCTTTCATACTCTTTCAGCTTTGAAGTTAAATTATCAAACCCACAGTTTTTTAAACTAGTTAACAAGTTGAAACTATCTATGATGGTATCTTCCAACACTAATTAATTTTTCTATATACAAAAATTTCCTTTCAATCCTATTCAATCACTACAGAGAGAAAATATATTATTAATACACTTTATCAAGTCTGACTGAATAGAACTTAATTACAAAGATGTCTTCAACAAATTTCATTTGAGGTTTCTGCATTCTGAGAAATACAAAACATTACATATGAAAATCTGAAGCACGCCTTCAGTTGAAGGCAATCTGCAATGGCAGGAATGTGAGTGAAACCCCAAAACCTCACAGAAAGCCTGAGTGAACGCTTACAATACAGATGTGATGAGCTGAAATCTTCTTTGCCTGTGTGAAAGGTGCAGAGGGAGCATTGCCCCTGGCGATTTGTTTTGTTTTATTGTTATTCCAGTCAGTGGGTTCTAGCAGCAATTACCAGTTGTGTGTGCTGGTATGTCCTGAGCCATTCAGCACCATGGTCTGCATGACCCAGCCCTCTCCATAATCGGATTTGTATTAAATTCACATCCCATGCTTAAGTAAATAATATACAAAATTTATCCACATTCATGATGGGGAACTGATTTCATGGGTTTAACTCAGACTAAAAAGATACCTCAAGGCTTATACTTAGCTATACACATAACTACTTCAGTTAGAGGGAGATAAACTACGGGTTAAAGCAACTCCTCAACTGAAATAGTGAAGTTGCAAAATTTTAAAGTGTAAATAAGAAGTACTTGCAATATATTACACAAATTCTGAACGCTGTATAGAAACTCTTAGGTTTTTTGTTTGTTTGTTTGTTTTTTTAATTTCTTATGTAAGAGCTAGGTCTGTTTTGTGATTTAATTCTAAATCAGGGCCAAGCAGAGCCTTTTGCTAGAAATACCATCTTAATGCAAAAGGGATGTGGAAAAATCCAGTTTTAAAACTATAAAATTACTTGCCAATAGGGGTGTAGGGTCAGCTTTATTGAAAATAAGTAGCATAGATTTCTTAAAAAAGGGGTTTATGAGGTATCAAGGAAATCTTTTGACAGTATTGCTAAAACCTGGAGAAGGCCTTATTGCTTTCATACAACTACTGTAGTTCCTACCATGACTGCTCCTTTGGGTACTATTCATTGTTTTCCTCATTAAACTTTTCTGTGGGAGGAAAAAGACATCAGAGGACATCACTGGTCTTTGACAGAGGCCACTATTAAGCATTACTATCTATTTTTATCATCTGGTAGGCATTTTTCTGGTTTTGTTAATTAATTTTTGCCTAATGCTTGATGCTACAATTAGCAGATCAGTTTGTGTGAGGGAATTACATAAAAAAAAAAATACTGATACCTTCATGCTATCTCTTGCAAACTGGGCTATCAAGAGTCTGAAACAGATCTTTCTGCATGCCCAGAGTAGTCACACCAACAGATGTACTCATATTTACACCTGCACCCACGGACATGACTGAATTACATTCTTGCACGGAGTTCCACTGTCTTGAAGACAATGATCCATATGTGATCCTTCAGTGGTTCAGATGGTAGGATCAGGGCATTAAGTCCCTGTGCTATGCTTAGAAGTAGATGATTTGGATCACTGACTAGTACCTGGCTAAACTTTTCTGAGAGAAAAAGAAAACAGTAAAAAGGCATTTTTATGCTTGCAACACTGGGGATTTTTTTCCAACTTGTGTACCTAAGCAGCTTAAAATTCAGATTTTCTTTCTTTTCTCATGAGTTATCATGGTCACTCTGACTTCTCATTCCAGTTTCTTATCAGATAAGAGTGTTTATGGTTGAGTTATAACCTCCTGAAACGTAAGGTTTGTGACAAAAATGCTGACAACTGTAACCATTGCCTAAACTGTGGGAACACAGCGAGATGTGAACTTCATACCTTAAATGATGAAATAATTGTTTGGCTTTTTTTTGTTTTTTGCAGTTCCTGCTTTGCGGCATATGTGGAATATTGTGTGCCAAAAAAAAATCTGGACTTGTAGTAAGTTTTTCCACTGTATCTATAACATATAAATTTTTGAAAGGCTTATTTATCTAATTTGAACTCTTTACTGGGGGCTTTCTGAATCCAAGTGTTTTTGATAAACAGTTAGAAAAATTGCAAGTCAGCAATCCAGAAAAAGAAATCAGCGCTTTGGAATAATCATGAAAAACAAGGCAGTTCTGAAATGGCCTATGGAGGTCATGCTATTTAAGCCATACATCCCTATTTATCTGCATCTGGATAAACTTTGATGGGAAACCACTTGGCATAGATTTATGTCAAGTCAATAAATGCTTTTCAGTAATTTCACTGGAATGTATCTTCTCTCCTTCAAAAAACAGCACTGGGTTACCATCTCAATAAGGCTTCTGGCCAAGTTTGTTTCTAGATATCAGCTGTTAAGTGTTTTAATAAGTTTGTTTAGCAATCTGAAACACGTGTCAGTAAGTTTTAAAGTGATGGAATATGTCTCTTTGGATACAGTAATTTTCTGACTGCAGAAAAATGGTGTTATTACTCAACAAGTCACAGCAGAACTTCACGTTAAAGACATGATCCTATTGAAAGTGATAACGCCAGTCCTAATTCTGTGTCAGATTGATTATTCTGCCACATACAGATGGAAGTCACATAAAACCAGTATAAGTGTGATGGGAATCAACAGTTCTCTCTGATTATTTTTTAATATCAATGAGTTATCCTAAACCCTGTTGAAATGACAGTTTCATTTCTTACATGAGTACCATAACCAGTTTCTAAAAGCCATCTCTTCCAGAGGTCTCTTGAAATAGTCACTTGCCAGTGGAATGCAATATGCCTCCTCAATGCCACATTCCTGATGAAATTCTCATCCCAATTGTGTACAGAAGTAGTCTGTAAGACTCCATAATTTTTTGCTACCACAGTAGAGAAGTACCTATATGAGCCCGTATCGAGAAACATGAAAGGCCCATCTAGATCATCATCTGACAGGTCAGCAGTATCAAGGGAAGTGAATAAGACAATCATTTAGCACTGTCTCCATAATAAAGTCTTTTATTCCTGAATCATTTGTGGTTAAAGCACATCCTTAACCAGCATAACATCTTTGCAATTAAAAGCAATAAGAGGTCTTTAAATAAGTCTCATTGATTGCAGCCTGTTTCACAGCTTTCTAAAATTCCCAGGAACATTTTAGTCAAGTTAAAATCAAGCAAACCAACCAACCATATAGTCACTGAGCTGACCTTCTGTAAAGCAGCATCACAGATTGCTTTGTTGTTTCTTTTGCTTCTTTGACCAGCACATTCACCTTGAACGCTTTCAAAGACCCCACAAAAGCTGCAGAAAATGTCCAATCTGCTATCTGACTGAATAAATTATAAGTGAGCAGGAGGCAGAGTCAGATGGCACACAAAGCGAGAGAGATTCTCTACAAATACATGAGGCATTCACTCCTGAGGCATGGTGATAAACTGCACAATAGAAAATTATAACACATTCTGTCATATTACTGTTTTGCATGAACAACTGGACACAGATTTGTGTCCTAGCAGTCCTTCCATTGAATAGGTTTTAACTTTACCTACTCATTTTACCCAGTCTTTTCTTACATGAAACGTCAGTCTTAACTCTTGTAATACCAGAACATAATGTATTCCCTTGGAGCAATATGGGAGCTAAGAGAGTTAAATAACTGTCTGTGCAGTGTTTTGCAGTCAATGATGCTATCAAGGAATTGAACAACGGTCAGTCTCATATTTTATAAGCATGAATCCATCTCTGAAAAATGTTACTGTGACATAACCTCTCTTGTCTCTCCTGACAGATGATACTTTTTTCTGCCTGTTGCATCTGTGGACTAATAGGAGGAATCTTAAATTTTCAATTTCTTCGTGCTCTGACAAAGAAGTCATCTGCTCTCTATTCTTTACATCTTGCCTCCATGTCCCTTGCATGCATTGGAATTGGTGGTTGCACCCTTTCTTCATGGCTCACTTGTCGGCTAGCCAGCTATGAACAAAGGCGAATGTTCTCAGAAAGGGAACATTCATTGCATCACTCCCATGAAATGGCAGAAAAAGTGAGTTGTGTGTCCTCCCTTATTTGGTCTGCTTCTCCTGAAATGTTACTGTATGTATTAACGTTTACAATTGGCAAGAGATGTGTTCAGTTTTCAGTTTTATATGAGAAAGAGCTTCTGGAAAATGAAATGCTGCCATTCTGTGTAAGCTTTATTATGTTGCATTATATGGAGCTATTTTTAGGTACTGTATATTTGCAGTACATCCATTTCAATGAAGTACATCCATTTTCAACATAATTCCATTGTATAGCTATTCAGGGGCTTAGCTGCTAAATATAGCACCTCATAAATAATTGGAAGCCTTATTAATATGGATTATCATGTATTATACTGTGAAAAAAGCACAGAAAGCTTTCTGTAACCACATCATTGCATGCTTCCAGGATTTAATCAATTTCTTCCTCTCCTAAGTACTCAGCTTATAAATTAGGTTATTTAAACAGAGAAGCCACAGTTCACAAACCTAGATGACTTAACCCAAGCATCTAAGGACAGATTTAGACGCCTAAATGAAACTGGTCTCATTTGCAGCAGCACTGAGCATTTACTCCCTTTCTGTATTAACAGGAAGCACACCAAGGTGTATCGGAACATATTTAGGTGCTGAAACTGAAGCTCCCAAAGCTGAGCACATAGGATCAAAACAATTAATTGAATGGAATTCTTGGGATCACTTCCTTGACTTAACAGATCTGAATAATATTTGAGGAGTTAAGTGTTCGCTGTAACTGTGCTTTGCATTTGGACTTAGTACCTATCCAATGCCTTTTATTTGAGAAATGAGCAGAAAAAAGAACAAAAGTCAAGTGGACTGCCCACCTAAACCTCCACATGCAAGTTTGCATTACCGTTAAGTTGAAGAGTCTGCTGACTACTGAAACCTCTGAAGAGCAGAGCAAGGATTAATTTGCTCAGACTGTAGAATTGTTTCCAGATTCCATGACAAAATACGATTTAGCAGTTAAAAATGACTCATCATTATTCTTTGGTTTCTTAACTGAGATAAGACTCCAAGTAGAAATATAGACTGAATTAATCGTAGATGTTTGAAACATGTTTTAAAAAGAGGATGTTTGAAACATTTTAAAAAGATGATGTTTTAAACATGCTTTAAAAAGTTAAATAGTAGAGGTTATGACAGTAACATAAAGCAAGGTGATAAAATCAACAGAAGAGGTAAATTTCTCAATCTCATTTTAAAATGAAGAAGAATTCTGATGAGCTATTAGGCAAATATGATGGTCTTGCTGATGGAAGGCTAGATCTTGACTTTCAGAAAGACTCTTGCCTCAACAAGGACAAAGATGGGAGAAAAGAAGTGAGGGAAAGGAAGAAGAAATAGCTTGGAAAGAAAAATCTTTCAAAATAAAGAAACCTGCCAACCCTACCAGTTTGGGGTGAAGATGACCATGTATAGCAGTAGTTCACTGGCTACCTTCCTGGCCTGTTGACCTACTGAGCTTTTTGACACTTAGCAGCAAGGACTGCCAGGTGTCCACTTATCTTAGGCCATGATAAACGTGCAGAGCAACCCTACTGCACACGCTCAGCAGATGCAGGATGTCCCCCACTGATGGCAGACTTCCCGCATGTCTGCTGTAGAGCCCAGTATGCATGTACACATGGCCTCACTCGGGACTTCTCAGAACCATAGACTGCCTGCTGATGGCAAGGTTGAGTACGCTAGCTCACGGCATGCCCCTAAAAATGACAAAGTCTACTTAAAAACTTACATTAAATTAGACCCTAATTTAGAAAATAGCTTAAAAGTGTTTTATATATAAGACTATATTGTATATTTATACTGATATACAGTAATATAGACATGTACTGCATGTGCATTTGTTTGTGCTATATTTATTGTATAATTGTTATATTTACATTAGAGATTGAGGGGTATTGAAATAACCGACCTGCCCAGCTGTCCGGTGATTCCCCCGACACCAGAGTTACCTCCAAGGTACGCTGAACACTAGGGAGCTACCATGTTGTTATGTCACTTCAGGAAGGGCCACCTCAATGAGGAAGTCATAGTTTCAGCTAATCAAAGTTGGCTGATGCTGTGATGTCACTCTGAGGCAGGAATGGTGCTTCCAGGTAGTGACATAACTCCACGTGGTGAACGCTGCAATCTGGAAGTAAGTTGAGTATTTAAAATATTCACCCTAGTTATAGGCATCCAAATACTCTTATTTGGATGTAGCCACCATTGATTCACTCTGCTTCTAATCTGTGTGCTCCTTCATTCCCTGAATTCAGCAACTTTTTTTTTTTAAATTAACTTTTTTTTTTTCCAATAGAAATATTGGGGAAAATAAATGGGTTTTAACATTATCTGAAATTATGATGATATTCTAATAGCTGATGTCTGCAGATGATTCAAGCGATGAAGCTGAGGAAACTCATGAGTAGCCTTCTGACAGATCATTACTATCAAAATATGGCTGACTGATAGTTACTATTAAAAGGCTTTAGTATTCTTGGTCCCTTTCCCAGGTGACAGATATCTTCAGTGCAGATCCAACAAAGGCTTTAGGCACCCATGAATAAGCATATTATAGTGCCTTGTGTCAGAGCAGACAACCCCCAAACTGGGATCCATAGTCCAGTGTTAGGCATGCAGGTGCCTCTTCAATATATGAGGAGAATAAGGCACAATACCCAAACATCCAACACCATCATCTGCAGATGGAGACCTGGGTGGTAGGAAATACTCAAAATTAGTTTCACACCTGATTTTCTCTGAAGCTTATGCTTGATTCAGGAGTATTAACTGTCAAGGCTACTTGGTTTGATGACCTTAAGCTTACATTGTAGAGAAGAATAGAACATCCCCTCTTTCAAAAACTGCAGAGGGAACAGTTAGGTCCTGTGATTTACTTTAAGATGTAGCTGGGAACACCTGAGAAAGGACGCATCAATGCTTTTTAATTTGATGTTACTCTGAGTTCTGGTCTCTGCATGCAAAATATTGTCGATTGAAAAAAGAGAGAGACACAGTAAGACTAATAATAAAGACCAGGTTGTATAATTTCCCTCTCTTTACCATGAATCTCAGCTACTATGCTATAGAGTTGGGCTCTTTCTTTGTCTTTTTCTCTCTCTCTCTGTCTAGCCCAATGAATCTTGCTTCACTTTTTTTAGAGAAGCTTTCACAGGAAGGGGGGCAAACAAATCCCTTTAATTCCACATTTTCTTCAAGTGTACCTAGGAGGAAGAAGAGGTGAATTTAATCTTTCCATGCAGAGAAGAGCCTCTGGTCATCATGAACTATTTTAGAACTAGTCCAACACTGGCACCTCTACCTCATCTACCTGAATTTTAGAAATACCCCAAGCTGCATTTTTACCTGTACCCATTCCTCTTGCCATAGCTGAGTGTTCTCTGTCATTGTACATAAGCAGATCACTTATTTCTGCATCCCGATTCAATTTTGTATGACACAGGCCTGGGACTGCTCAGAATAAGTTAGTTCCAACCATAAACTCAATGTGGCTTTGACAGCCTTGAAGATCAGGGAACTGTTTAATTAATGTAGCCACCTCTATGCTCAGACAGCTGCTAAGGGGGTATTGTTTGGATTTCAATTTGAAAATTAGAAAATCTATCTCTGAACAAATCTTGATTTAGATGCTTTAGGATTCTGACTCATGAGCCGGTCAGTTTACTCTGGGATGACTCACTTGCCACTGGAGAAGCAATCCCCAAACTGCTAAAAATTGTAGAAAGGAATATTAAGGGAAAACTAAAATCAGTCCCATTCCAAGGGAAAACAGTTAAAACCCTTAGATCCTGTTTGGATGTAGATAGACTTCCCAAATGTCTATTTCAGCAAGCATTGAATGGCATCTGTTTGTAGCATGTCAGCACAGATAGAGATTTGAATAGAAACTTCATAGAGACTTTACCATTTTGTTCTTTTGTAGATCAGCACACAAGCTTGAGTTGATGCAATTTCAAAGGACAGCATCACAAACTTGTACAGGTGCCATCAATGCTGTATATGTGATCTGAGTGTAATGTCCAACTCAATCACTATCAATGAGTCTGTCAGCTTTCAGATGTACTTAATTTATGTAGGAAGAAATCTATTTTTTTTTATAATGAGATTTATCAAGCTAAATAAAAATGTAAAGTGTTTCTGAATGTTTGAAATTCAGATTTTGTTCAAATTTCACCACAACCTTAGGTAACTGAATTTTGAACACCTAACAATAATTCTAATTTTAATTAATGTTTTCTATTCTTGTTCTAGGAAATGACAGACAACCTAAGCAATGGTGGCCCACATCTGATTTATAATGGAAGTGTATATTAAGAAATTTTTAAAAGTTCCATGGAAGGAAGTGGTTTTAGAATTTTCTTCAGGAAAAAAATAAACTCCAAGGAATTAAAAAATGAAACTATCTTAGCTTTTATGGCTCAAATGTCACAACTGCAGACCAGCACAGTTGCAATTCCCTTTTAGAACCATGTTCAAAATTTGTCTCCTAAACATTTTGCGGACATCCAATATTTATCCACTTCCTGGCTACTCTCTTTCAGTTTTTTGTCTGAATAATCTTTCTGAATTGTGATAGTATTTGAAACAGACTTCTCAAGACTCTTATTCTCATGAAGACTCAAAAATCAGAAAAAAAAAAAACAACCTGAACTGCATTTAGCCCACTCAAAGGAGAAGGCAGAGGAAGAATGGCTCAGGGGAATCTTTTTCTCCTCTCCACTTAGCAGCATCTGGTGTAATATGATGGCTTCGGATCATGGCATGGTACAGCAACACATCTGCACAGTCCCTCTTCTCACATTTTGAATGCATCCGGCCTCAGTTTTCCCAGTAGATCATATCAAAAGAGAGTGCAAACTCCTCTTCCAAAAAGCTCCCATTTCACATCCAGAGTGTAAATGAACAGTGTGCTGAAAACAACACCAATGTCTTTGTTTTGAAAGACAGAATGCTCTAAGAATGCCATAAATCAAAACCTCAATAATGCCTTGTTGTAAAGAAATTGTAAATATTTCCAATTTGTGAATGAAGTATATTTCGTAATTTGTTCATAAAAGATGACAAATAAAATGAAATCTAAACCAGAGATTTTAGAGAGATTTTTGGTTTTTTCTTGTTAGAAAGATCTTGCAAACCTCAACTGTCATGCTTGCAGTTTAGCACAATATATTGAAAAGTTCCTATTGAAAGGCAAGCTCAGAAATGAGAAAAATGAATGCTGAACACAGTCATGGTAGAGATCAGAAGTTACTGGCAATTGTCCACACCCACAATAAAGTTTGAGGGTATGTTAAAGCAGCAGGTATGTTAAGGTAGCAGCTTTAACTGACCCTTAAACTTAAAGCTTTAACTTTATTGTATAATAAGAAGATTTGTATAGGCATGAAAAATGGAAGATATGATCTGTAACAGAACATTTACAGCATAATATTAATATAAAATATTCATATAAAATCACTCATGTGTTACTCAGTGAGTCTATGACTTTGCAGTGTTGCCCAGCACAGCAACATGAGTTTCAGATTTGAGCATCAATGATGACTGGCAACATTTGGTGATTCATACCCGTGTTCCCAGACAGGTATGAATAGAGATTTATTAATGTTCAAACCACACCTTAAAAACCTTTATAAATGACATTAAATTGTTTTGTGAATCTATATGGTATAAAATAATCTTTAAATCAACTATCTAAAAATTTTTGAAGTCCGTAAGGGAGTTTCCCATCTAATTACAACATGGGAAACATCTTCACTGCAATCTAAGTCTCTCACTTTAACTCCATGCTAATTAGTTGGATGGCTAAGCTTACGAGTAAAAAATGGTCCACCTCTTCACTTACTTACTATGCTAAAGAGCTTTCGAATTCCCTCAAAGGCCCTGATATACTAGTATTTATTACATACCTTAGAAATTGCTAATGAGACTGTTGGGGTTCATGAAGAATACAGATATTGTCACAGCAAAACATCTAGATGTTAGATGGATCTAACAAGGAGGTGCTCCTCTTTCCAGGAAATACCAGTCTTAAAACTGTCCCCTTCACTACATTACAGATTGTTTGTGCTCTTTACAGGTGCCATTGTCCCTTCAGTTTGATACTCCTCTTCCTCTGCACCAGGAAGCAGGAGATATATCTGTCTCCAGTACATGCCCCTTAGGGGAGCATTTCCTGCAGCTCTGGACACAACCTGCCAAGGCAGGACTACGGTATAAATATGTGCAGAGATTCACATACAGTGAAAAACGCACATTGAACATATAACCCGAGAAGGTTGTTCTGTAACATTCCTCATTGTCTCAGCAAAAAACATGTAAAAGGGCCTTATCAAATAAAATCAAGAGTAAATTAAAAAATTACTCAAAAATCCACCTTGGAACTACTTGGCTGAGGTTTATCACTGGCTCCATAGCACAACTATAATATCACAGCTCACCAGAGTCTCTTGTGGCACCTCAGGACTAGGAATGGTAACTTCAGATCCTGTAGTAGTTTGGAGTTGCAGTTCAGAATCTGCTCAGGAACGACATGAAAGTACTGGCCAAAAGACCACCCAGTTATTTATCACAAACCCTTAATTTTCTGGCATGTTAGAGTATGGGATAGTGCAGGGAAATAGGTGGTTCTTTTATATCCATCACAGTAGAGCAGTAAAACATCCACTGTGGAAAGGAGGATACATGCTCTAAGCTCATAATTTTTGAAGCCCTGCTGTAAGTTATGAAATACCACCACACCATTTCTGCTGCATTCACAGGGGTGCTGGAAGGCGAGAAAAGAGATCTGGGCCCCAAATTCAATTGGTAGCGGTTTTTTTATCTTCTTTTTGGGCCAAGCCAGTAGAATGTAGAAAAACTGGCTGGTCCCTACATTAATAAAAGCCCTGAAAATGCAAATCTGGAATTTAAAAGACTTGGGAACAAATGTGACAAAGAGTGCTGCTATTCGAGACATGAAAAGAGGATCAGAACTCTTAAATTCAAAGTAAATTACCACAATATGTGTATGTGGTAGGGGAATTCTGGGAAAAGTTTCACTTTGTTTAATGTTTTTTTTTCCATAATTGCATACAGAATTCAACTGTAATGGAAACATTCTCTGTATGTTTTCATTACTGGTACAGATGAAAGGACATTCATTCCACTTACCCAGCTGCATGAAAAATAAAACTTTCTCTTTTCAGAATGTGACCAGCCAGTGTATCCACACCAATAGCTTGAAGGCTGGGCACCAGAGTCCTTTTCAATCTAAACAGGATGAAACGTATTGCCGCTGACACAGTTGTCTGATTCATGCTGCTGTAAAATCAGATGCTGGCTCAGATTCTCTCTGAGATATTCAGTTGTTATTTACCAGGTCAAGAAACACTCTTCCTGAAGGAACTTACTTATTGAACTTTGTGCAGAGGACTTAGCTGGTAAGCCCTTGATGTATGCTATAGGCTATATTTTATGCTATTATCTGCATTTTACTGAACCTCAGCTGATGAGAAACACATACGTTTTGAATTTACAACAATCAGCAGTGCTTATTGCAAACTGTGCAGAAAAGTGCATATAATATGTTTTAAATCTCTCTCTTGCACAATCTTCAATACATATTTGTTGTATTAGGACACATGAATTTCCCTTCAGATGGTCTGGAGAGGTATGAAGAACAGTGGAGCAGGCCACATCCAATAGGAAATTGATATACATTAAGCCATAATCACAAATAGTCATGCTTATACCTAGATTTTCCCTGACTGTGATTTTAAAGATACAGTGAAAAGAGAGTCTAATGGTTTAAGCCATTTTTAATCCTTTTAGATCCCAGTCCCAGCCAGGTTAAGGAGTTAAAAGGAGCCTTTTATAGTCAAATGCTTAGAAATAGCTAAAAGCAGACTGGTATTAAACTACCATATCATTGTAGATACTACTGCATAATCTTCCTGCCTAATATGATTCTGCCCAGCTTTCCTCTTCTCTAAAGTGACATCTTTAGCTCCACTGTAAGCCTCCAACATAAACAACCAACACGTACAACCAAAGCTGTTGTATATGCATCTGGACACAGATTTTGAGGAATATTTTTAGAACTTGTACAAGGGCGAACCAGACAGACTCAGAGTTGCAGGGGAGCAGAAAAAAAATAATAAGAAGAAAATAGAAGAACATTTTTGGTAAAATATAATTTGATCGAAGATTCTAAACCCATCCTAGTTTAATATCATCAGCCTGAGGAGCTCTAAATGATCTTGGGAAGCTTGCTCGGAAAGGCCTTTCTGTGGGAATTAACAGCAGGTCAGAAAGCCTGTCTGAGGCTGAGTCTGAGTCTGACATTGGTCTCAGCACAGTCCATTTCTACCTGTGAGAAATCTAGTCGAGAGAAGCAAGAAATTAAAAACAATAGAGAAAGTAAACAGCAACAAGGCTGCAGCTGGCATTTTGTTTGGATTCTTGGGACGTCTATGTTGTAGATAACTAATAATAGTATGGTGTAGTTAAAATAGCCAATGAATCTACTGTAGTAGTTGAGCAACCAATGGACAACTGACACGAATGATAAACATACAAAAGTGTATATATATGACACTGGGTCTTGGAATAAACGCTTTTTGCCTGCACTTTATGTTAGAATCAGTGTGTGTCGCGCGTCCGCCTCAACTGCGACACCTTTTTACTCCTAATTATAAAATTATGAGAGTGCAATTTGGTGTTCTGAAGGAAAAAAAAGGAACTGGATGAGATTAATCAGTAGCTGGAATTTCAGCAGAAGGTGTGTGCCTGGAGAGACTTGCTTGGCTGTGAAAATGTTGTTCTGCTACAGAAAGAAGCAGCTTTGACTTGGAGCAGAAAGTCCAGAGGGCTGCACCAGGGTCTTTCCTGCCACCTCTCATTAAAGCAAAGAAACCCTGAAGACACAGCACAGACACACCTAGTTCTGTCAGAGAATTAACAATGTGCAGAGCACCCTCACAATTGCTCCGTGATTCCCTCAAATGAGGTCCAGGCATATACAGAAGTAGCAGGTTTTTGGTTTTTTCCCCTTGCATTACATTTGATTTGCTGTAAGGTATCTTTTATGTCCTTTAACCTCAAGTCATAGCAGGCTGCTTTAGTGACTTCCACATCGGTGCAATTTTGCTTCATAACCAGTAGAAGGTTTGGTTGGTTTTTTTTGTTGTTTTTTTTTTTTTCCCAGACATCATTCTGAAATGCATTTAAAATCCTGCCATAAACTGCAAAATGTGTCTTTCTAAAAATAAATGCAATTATGGCATTTTGAACAGGTTGACCAGGTACATTAATTAAAAATAACTTCATCTGTGTATTGAAAATAGCTGTTTAAATGAACTGGCATAATGTGCAATGGGAACATGATAGGAAGGCAGGGACAAAGAGCACCATAAGCACAACTGAAAAGCTTCATTTAATTTTGCTGATATAAACCAGGTATAGGATTCAACACAACTTCCTTCTGCACCCTTAAGTCTAAACACATACATTAAAGGAGATCTAAGAACCATTAGGATTTTCTCCCCTCTTTCCTGCATCCCATGGCTAGTAGCTAGTGTGAGAAAATCAAATTATGTTACCAGGACCACAGACTTGTTTAGCTCCTCTCCCACATCATTAGGTGAACCCTTTTTTCCCCTCTCTCTCACTTCATGCTGGTTCAGATTAGGAGATCATGTCTTCTCTTCTGTTAAAATGCAGCTGTATCCTTTAAAGTGTCTAGCATTGAACCAATTCTTACCTTCCTTGCCCAGAGAAAGGAAACACTGCTCATTGCCTTCATTTTACAGTGAGATTGCAAACAAGGAAAATCTAAATCTAAACCATTAAGTCAAAACATGCAGACGGACAGTATTAAATTCCTGTGACTTGCTACATTACTGATATCATTGCTCTCTTCCCCCCATAATCCAGGAATAAACTCCAGGAATGCTGATAGCTAATATTTTTCTGAGGACTGTTTATTAACTGTGTAGCACTCTGGAAAAGTATGTGTCAGAGCTCCTTTTTTAGCTATTATACATGCAGAACATATTTTTAACCTCACTATGGTGGCAGCAGCAGAGATCTTGAAATGGTCCAAGAGCTCTGGATCTAAAAGGCATGGGATTCTTCATGATTGTATTTATGCAATGGATTGTTTTGTTTCTATTTTACACTTGCTAAAAATAATGTATGAAACTATGAAGAAAACCGTTGAGTTCGTAAATTAAGATATTCAAACATGAAGAAATACCTGAATGGATTTTATGATTAACTTTTCCTTCTGTATAGCACAAGACAGGATACTTGATCTGATAATCCTTTTATCAATCATATAACATTTTTGGAAGCAATAAATATTTTTCCATCAAAAGATGTAATCTATCACCTCCCTTATTCCAATGAGAACAAATTTTCCCACTTTAAAGTGATTTGTTTCTCTGCAGACTTCCCAGGCACTAGCTCTCACTATGCTATTGTCTGCTAAATTAAGGAGCCTGGGACAAACAGGGATCAAGTAATTTCTTAACCTTCTCTTGGGTTAGCTTCTTAAATTCCCTCTCTGTGGGGCAGATTTCCAGTGCATATGTATATGTATATGTATACATATATGTATATGTATATACACATAACTTCTTTCCTAAATCCTTTAAAATTTTCCCATGTAAACTTATTCTTTCTGTCCTGTGCATAGAAATTATGTCAGCATCTTTAACTTCTTATCCCATTCATCCCTGCCTTACCAAAGTTACATTGGACCAACAGCTAGTAGGGTAAGAGTTCTCATCACATCTCTCCTTGATTGCTTTGAACTAATCTTTATCCTACAAGGATAAAGATTAGATTTCATACTGTCTAAGCTTTTTCTCCCCAGTTTCTTGTCAGACAAACAGCTTATTTCACCCATAGGAGTAATGTGGAAAATAAGGAATTATTTTATATAATAGAATCTGTCTTCTTCCCTGATTTCCGTCAATGAATAGAGAGATCTCTCGTGTGTTGTTGCAGGCTCGCAAGTTTAACACCAATGCCTATACGCCTAGGATCTTAAAATGTTTACACTGTGCCGAAAAGAATTCTGCAGAACACAGATGCAGAGGGAGTCACGGTGAAGTTGTATTATGGAGGCAGCCCTGACACGAGCTTCTGGGCTGTGCTGGGAGGTGGGGCTGACAAACCTGATCACAGAGCCACACACACATGAATGCACTGCTCCTGCACACTGCAGGTCACATGCAGGAGTGCACTGTGTGGCACAGGCACACCTACACTGCTTCAAACCCACGCCTAGCTCGGCACAGGCAGACCTCTGCTCTCGCTAGCTTTCAAAGCCAGCTGTCAAACGAAGCTGAAAGACTATGCAGGGACTACATTCCCATCTCTCAAAAGAAAGACGTTTCCCTTATATTAAATGGTTTGCTCGAGAGGGAATGACCTTTCTTCCCCCTCTTAGGATACACGTTAGCTTTTTCAGAGTCTGTGCTACGCACTTGAGTCACAATAGTCTCTTGGCAAGTAATGGAGTCAGAATGAGCATCCAACAAAACAGCTTCAAGGATATATAAATATTAATTTGTTGCAATTTGTCTTTCAAGAAAATGTTGCAACAGCCTTAACTCTGTGGTTACTCTATGGCTGCAGTGATGAGATTCTGTAGGCACAATGGAGCCAGTTGCATCTCTGTTGCAAGACTGGAAAATTCTGAAAAAAAACTCTGAGAAGAAGGGCTTAAGGGCTCAATGATGTATTGGCATGTTGTACCTTTAACGGCAGATAAAATAAACCAAAACCAACACCCAAAATAAAAAACAAAACAAATCCAAATCCAAAAGCAAAACCAAACCAAAACAAAAAAATCCCACTAATGTAGGTTTGTTCAATATATCTTTAAGTTCTTTGCTTCCATTGCAACAATTTTTT
This sequence comes from Oreocharis arfaki, assembly GCA_013398015.1. Classification (NCBI taxonomy): domain Eukaryota; kingdom Metazoa; phylum Chordata; class Aves; order Passeriformes; family Paramythiidae; genus Oreocharis; species Oreocharis arfaki. Next base: position 86,769 of record VZRR01013055.1, read on the forward strand.
TGTGTGTTCAGTTTATTCTTTCATGTCATATACTTGTGACTCCCCAATGTTCTATAGTACTATATTCAATATTTGGTTTGAAAAATCCCACAAACAGAAAAAAATACTGAAAAAATATTTGAAAGTAATTGTTCATGCTTTATGAACAAAAGGTAGTATGTTCATGTACCTTGGGGTCCAGCTTCTCAAATGCTAAATTAATATCTCTTTTGAGGTCTGTAGTTACATATATGCTTAGGAAACTGTTTCCAGTGAGAGTAACTGGACTAAGATTTATGTTTAAAGTTAAACCTGGACAACTGTCTCAAACAAGGATTCTTCTGAAATGGCAGCCTAACACTCAGACAAGTCCAATGATTAGTTACTATTTTTGTAGTGGTATCAGTGTGAGAATCAGAGCCTTAACCCGCATGGCCCTGAACACTGCAAAAAATAGTAAGTGGATGTGCAGGTACAGAAGTGATCAATCAGAATAAATGAATTTTATAAGTACAGTTCTACTGAAAGACAAAAAAAGAAAAGGCACAAACAAATGGATTTTTGCTGCTTTCTCCCCACCTTTCCATCAGCACCCAATAGTGAAAAATGCCCATTTCCATCAGTCAGTGCAATCACAGCTGCCTTGCCTGCACACTCCTACAAGACAGACTGCACCATCCTCCAGCCCTCACGACACCTACATTTATAGTCTGCAATACCTGCAAGCCTTTAAGATGACTCCTTTTAATGGTTTCCTCAAATACACTGCTCTTAACCCCCAAAAAAGGTTCATTCTTGAACATTACACGTTTGTTTGGAAGTATTTACTTTTCATTTCAAGTAAAGGTACATTCTGGGGGCTTCCAGGATATATACTGTTTCTGTCAAGGAATGGAAACATTACAGTTGCCCCCCAACTAACTGGCAAAGAGAGGACATTCTGTCAAAAAACCACATTTTTTTGGGAACTAAGAATTTAATTTAAAATCTCCTTCTTTGATGGCACTCATATCTTTGGCATTTACATTTCCAATGTTTACACTGACGTCTTAAGAACACTTAAGTAGAACATTTATTTGCAAATAAAGTTTCATAACTTGGCAGACTCGGGTTGTCTTTATAAATATAAGAACTATAAATCCTTTTCCATATAAACATATATATTATTTCCTACCAAAAGTGTGTGACAGCCATGAAGTTTAATTATTCTCAGTCTATTAACCTTCATGAGAGAGCTCACCCAACATAATGAGTTTGCACAGGCATAATTAAAAATATACATGTCCAGTAAAGGTAAATAACTAAATAAAAAGTAGGAAATAGCAGTGACTTGCCAGGAAAATTACACTGTATGTTAGAAAAACCCATAGGTTCATTGGAATGCAGTTGTGGTGGAAAATTACAGGAGACGTTTTACATCATTCTCTGCTGAGTTGAAAATGACGAAATTGTAAAGAAGACAAAGACACCCCAAGTTGCTCTTTTTGCTGGGATGCACACAGCTGAGCATTGAGGAGGCTGCCAGGGAGATCTCAGTCCCTCCTGTCTGCAAGCATCTGTAGAGATGGTCCAAAGATTTGCAACACTAATGTGGGCATCCTGCCTTCTGCTCTGAGACACAGAACGAAAACAGAGTAAAAATGAAAACAAAATTTAAAAAATAGTGTATTTTTCCAAATGATGACCTCATATGTCACATCAACTTCCCCACTGACTGCACTGGGGGTCACCGCAGAGGCAACACTACTTACCAGGAAAGAGCTCAGTACTGGTTTAGCTGGATTAACTTTTTGGATAGCTCATCAGTAAGAGATTAGGAACAGGCCTAAGCGTGGGTTTAAGTGTGCTGAACCCCATGGCCTGCACAGTCCGTAGCTCCCTCCAGCTGGCCAGCCTGGCTGCCACCACCGTGCTGCTGTGGAGGGGCTGGCCCTGGGCTCCTGTGAGCCAGCCCGGCTGCACCACATCTGGCCATGGGGAAGCTGGGAGCGCTCCAAGGCACACAAAGTCCTCACACCACTTCTCTGTAGGTCAGCTTGAGCCTGGCTGTGCTAGTGAACTCCAGTTTGACAGCAGGTCTGCATTTTCTTAGAAATCCTCCAATGGAGATGGTGAACGTGGCCTCAAACTGAGAGTAAGCACAGTTTAGGACCGTGTAATGTTAAGTCCCACTGACGAGTCCAGCATTAAAAAGCATTAGCTTCTGATAGATGCTTTGAGGAGCTGCAAACAAGGTCTTGCAAGCCTGATATCTTATGTCCCTTGCTCTTAGAGTGGTTTTAGATATTTGGCTAGTTGTGGAGAAAGGGGTGAGCTTTGGCTTTCCAGAGGAAACATTTCTCCTAATGCAGAGCTCAGATTTTTTACCATAAACCAGTAACCTGTTAAAGAACTGGACACCTGAAAACTCAGGTTGCCTCAAGAGGACTTCAGGGTCCTACGTCCTGAGCCACACCTGGACAGCAAGAGCCTATTTTGCTCACCCTGAAAGCATCTAAGCTCCCACTCTGATTTCCCAGCAGCATCCACGGTCTCACTAAAGGTTACACTGAGAGGCCCTCTTCTGTCGGAATGAAGCAAGAATGATTTACCGCACAGAGGAGTGTGAAAAGAAGCACTGCTGAGGAAACTACTGACTAGGAAAGCCAGCTGCAGGCCTTGACTTTTGCTGTCAGCTTGTTGCAGCTTCTCTCAGGTTTGGATGTTGGGGTTTCCTTCCTCCATCACTGCCTAAGCAGAAAAATTTCTCATGCTCTTAAGTGATTTGGGAAAGTGAAAAAAGAATCTGAGAGCAGGATTTTGTCCACACCTCATTTATTTTTCTCCTACTTTCACCAGTGTAGGGAACATTAAAATTGTTTCTCACAGAAGAGTGCCTGGCACTCATGTTTTGTTTTGCCTTGGTCGTGGGATGATTGGTTGTTTTGGGGTTTTGTTTTGTTATCGGTTGGTTTTGGTTTGGGGGTTGGGGTTCTTGGAGGCAGGGTGTTGGTGTTTTTCGGTTGGTTGGCTGGTTGGTTAGTTTCAGGTTTTTTACAATTACCATGACTTCTGAAATCTTGGGATTTTTACATGTGGGAGGGTGGATGTAATAGAAAGCAGTTGAAATAGGTCAGTGAGGATGTGACGTACCAAACTAAACCATGAACTCAGCAGGAAGTTAAATGAGAACAGAAAATCTTCTCTTTAAATAAGAACAACTCAGCAATTGCCTAAAAATTATGCTACCTTGTCTTTAACCCTGACATTCAGTTACCATTCAGGCATCAAGTGATACCTAGCACTGATTCATTCAGAGGTGAGTGATGCTCTAACAGGTTTCAAGATAAGGCACAGCACATCGGAGATTACCTAATCTATTGAAGGTGCATTTGCTTCAAGCACCTAGAGCTTCTGTACTCAAATGCAAATAGTGACATCAAGCTTTTCAGTATCCACTCAAAATAATGACTACTATCCTTTATTTTCTTGAAGGTAGAAAATGCTGCTATTGATAGTCAGAGGCTCAGCTCCCCTGCAAAAATCAATTCTATTACAGACTTTCTGAAGTAGTATACACTAGCTGAGAAGGGCAGCAAAAAAATAATAAATCTAGAGTTTTTTCACACTGATGTCACTTTTTTTATGCTCATCTTCAAGCAGAGATTTAGGAAGAATTTATTCATCATTTAGGCACATCTTCATATACAAAATACTGATTAAAATATAAAGATTAACTTTGAGTTATCAAAACGTACTCCTGGAAAAGGAATCTTGGTGGTTCCTGAAAACAAACAGGATAAACAGGAAAATGCTAGAATGAGTACTCAGCCTCTTTGGCTTGCAACATGAAAAGAGAATCCCCATCAGATTTGAGATTTTATTTTTCATTCTAGTAGGATGGAAATACAACAAGAACAATTGTCTGGATATTATCCAAGCAAGTCCATATTTGATCCAAAACAAAACTATACACTTAAGAGACTAAAACTAACCACATTTTTTTAATTTTGAAAAGAATTGTCTCACATCTCCATTTGGGGCAAAGGCTTCAAATTTTCCAGTCTATCAATACAAAAACACATTTAACTGCAGAAGAAAACACAGACAAAAAACCCCCCAGATTAATTTGTTACCTTAAACACAGTTGATAATAATCTACCTGCTAAAGTCTGTAGATAAAATGAAAAGAAAAAAAAATACAGGCAATTGAATTCTTCATCCTTGTTTTTAATATTTCTCAAATGTCAACCCTCCTGAAACTCACTTGTAAAAATCAAATTGCAGTACAGGGGCTTGAAAGTAGCCTAGGAGATATAATCAGCTATCTTTCTTTTAAATGGATGGTTACTTTGGACCTCTCCTGAATGGCAAACTCCTCAGATCTGGGACCTGTTTTCCAGGCCAGAGGCATTAACAGTTTTCCATTAAAAAAAAAAAAAAAAAGGCAAAATTAGGAATAGCACTGTGCAAGAAAGGATTAAGGTATAAATGCCTCAATGTCCTTCATTACATTTACAAATGTCTCCACAATTCTATTTGTAACAATGCTCAGGATATGAGGAGCACTGAAAAGACAGAGTAGGCTACTACTAGTAGAACCAGAAGATTCTTTTGTCTTTTGCAGTATCTGGAAGAAGTATAGGAGTCATAAAACAGGATGACAGACATTTTCTATTCTTAAAATAAATAGCAGCTGACTTTTCTGGAGGCAATCCCCTGAGGATCCTTAATTCCCATCTTTCCTGACAATTTTAAAAACACTGGAGTAAAAGGTTGCTAGAAGTTTCTCAGAGCATATACTGCAAAATAGCAGACAGATTGTCAAGAGACACCTCATTTACCCCATTTACAACCTGTGCACCCATCTCATTTGTTAGCATCATTCATCAGGAGCGTTCACAGTGCTGTAGAAAAGCCTTACTGCTCTTAGAGTGGCACAGGCTGCTTTCCTCCCTTGTTTCTGTGGCAACATCACCTCTTGTATATATCAGAAAAGCCACGTTATCACATTATTTAATCCACTATCTGAACACACTTCACTCACCAGCTGGAAACACACAAGAGAGTCTCAGCATTAGATCAACAGCCAGATCTCCACAGGTCATGATTTCTCTGCTATAGAAACTATGCCTTCAAGCACCAGTAGAGCTGGGCAGGGGCACCACAGTCAGCACCAGGCATTCTACATGAGGTTCTTTCATTTCTACAGGTATTAGGCCAGGGATGAACACAGGTCTTTCAGTAATATATTTATAGACGTGATATTTTATCTCCACAAGAGTGATCATCGGCCATATCAGCCATTACCAACAGGTAACAATCTACTCAGAGAATCAAGAGCCAAAGGCAAATCTAGTCAGTCCCCAACTGTTCAAAGATGTCCATCTCAAACAAAGAATCATGGAATTGTTTGGATGGAAGGGACCTGAAACATTGTCTGTTTCCAATTCCTCCTGCTGTAGGGAGGGATCCCTTCCACTGGCTGAAAGTACTATCCAAACTGGCCTTGAACACCTCCAGGGAAGGGACATTTACAACTTTTGTGGGCACCATGTTTCAGTGCCTCATCACTCCAACAAGGAAGAACCTCTTTGTCATATCTAATCTAAACTCACCCCTTCTTAGTTTGAAGCCATTCCCCCTTTGCCCCATCACTCTATGCCCTCGTAAAAAGTCTCTCTTTAGCTCTCTTGTAGGTCCCCTTTAGGTACTGGAAGGTGCTGTAGGGTCTCCCTGGAGCCTTTTCTTGTCCAGCCTGCACAACCCCAGCTCTCTCAGTCTGTCTTCACAGAGAGCTGCTCCAGCCCTCTGATCATCTTTGTGACTCTCCTCTGGACTCACTCCAACTGCTCCCTGTCCTTACATCATGAATGTCACTACAAATCGAGACAAATTATTAGCTGAAAGAAATTAACATAATTGCTGTCTTATCTCATTCTTTTCCTTAATGTTTTTCTAAGTCATTTCCTAGCTATTAGAGATTGACCTACTAATTGCTGACAAAACAAAGCAGAGTCTGCAGAGTGTAACACAGATTAAATTTTCAGCCAGGCATGCAGTTCCTCCCATTCTCTTGGATGACAGCACTTATCTGTATCAAGGCTTTCGTGTGCCATCTGGTGGACCTTCAGCACTTGGTACACTTTGTTTAAGTACAAATAAAGAGAGTCCTGATATACTGTCAGGAGTATCTACCTTCTTTGGCCATTGACAGTATTCATCTTACCATCCTTTATTTGCTCAAATTAATGTTTGCCTTACAGTAATTTAATCCCTCTCACATTATTAGTCAAAAGAGCCTTTACTGTTGTAACTGTTGTTAACTTTAGCTTACACTTTGCACTGATAGATTTTATACGTAATTGAATGCTGGCTCTCTCAAAAATAACTTCCACAAAACTAGCGTAACAGAATTCCATATATAGGACCACAAGCTGACATCCTCAATGGCATTTAGATGCTTAGTTTTCAATGACCAAACACGCCAGGATTAGTCTCTATTTGAGATGAGGGACAAAGATATTAAAGCAAACCTATTACCACACAACTTCAAAAACAAAACTGAGAGTTTGAGTACGGATTCTTCCTTCTAAGTACAACAGCAACAACTGTCATTAGAAGTACTGTAGGGTTAAAAACGAAAAATGAGAAGCCAGCTAAAATATTTTTTTAAAAGTTCAGAGAACAAGTTTTGTACCGTGTCCACCCTTCCTATGCAACTGAGGCATTTCTTCATTTATCTTTTTTATAGAGTGCAAGTTGTGAGATAAGGAACCTGTGATGGGATAAATTTCAAAATGCACTGAGTCCTTTGAGCACACAGTCCAAAGGAGGAGTGTATTTCCTACCCCAGCACACTGTCACAGACATTCTTCCACTCTGAATGAGATGCATTGTCACAGCTAAGACTTCCAGGATTTTAAGGCTGGATGCAGGCTGCCCTCCAAATGAATGCACCTGCCACAACAGAGCATCAATGAGCAATCGGATGAGCGTTCTACCCAACATACACTGCCAGTTCAGAAGCCTGCATACAAGATGGCAGTAACTGCATGGGTAGAAAAGACCAGCTGAGAAGTGCTGAATTTGTGGCTGTCAAGGGACCCCCTTTTTGGAATCTGGCCTTTGTTTCACAGAGAAAACAAGACAAACCCAGATAAAAGAGGAAGGAAAAGAACAGCAGTGATTGCAAATGCAGCTTTTGGGTTTGGTCCCCATTGTTACTGGCAACCGGACCTCTAGAGACAAACAAGCTCAGTACAGTCTTACCAGCCACCGTGGGACTCGGCAAATATACCAGCAACTGTGCTGTGTCAGACATTGGTTTTAGCTGCCTTTTTGGACATAGGCTCACTGCAGCGCTGCTGAATGGTCAGCCGGGACAGACTCTTTAAGCTGGAAGCTAACTTCAAGAAGTGAAAAGATATACAACTAGGGAAGAAAAAGAAGCCAAGAAATGAATGTGGGGATATCAGGATTTAGGTCTTACGGTCCAGATGGTTTTAAGAACTGATCTGTGCCTGGGGGAGGTGGCAGTTGGATTGAGATTCCTTCTTTCATCGGAACATCTTTTGCAGAGGTGTAATGAGTCCAAGCCATACCATGGGTCTGAAGTCTCTGCAAGACAACGCTGCTTTTGGTACAGATAGACTACGCTGTATCAGCAAGCAGTGTGACCTGACAGGTGTGGACTTGCAGAGAAAAACAGCTGGTGCTGAGCAGGTATCTACAGTTAAAGGATTTCAAACAGGCTATTTTGAATTATCTCTGGCCTACCACGTAGCCTTAATGACCACCAGGATTTGAAGTTCATTCTCCTGATTACTTAAGTCTGAAAGGAAATCTGTAAGTCCCAAGAGCACTGTGCAATGAAATCCAGGCACAGTAGCAGGGATAAATGGAGATGCAATCATAAAGTACAGACTCGATCTCTGTAGGGAATTTTCTGGCGACAGAAGTCCATGGATAGCTGCAGGCCCTGAGAGACAGAGTCTTTCTGACACCATCTTGTCCAACCCGACTAAAGGGTGAAAGACAAAGGTCCACATTTTTGTTCATGTTGCCTTTCCATCTTAGTCTTACTTTTTATTTTAAGAGCAGAGGTAGGTTTTTATTGTCCTGGATAAAACTGAGTAGAGCCCTTAGTGTAATATATGTTCTCACTGCAAACTAAATCCACTCATAAATAAGAGTTATAAAACATGTATTTCTTTTAGGAATAGAAGTGCATGCAGTTATTGTTTAAGGTCTTCAACCATGATTGAAAGCACATTGCAAGGTTTAAATATGATCCAAATAGATGAAATAAAAAATACAATATCTTTTCCAGAAAGCTGAGACTATATAACATAAAATTAATTTCAGCAGACATTAAATACCTCGGAGGACCAAAGCCACATAGGAATACAGATTACAGTAGTTCAAGACATTTTCTCTTTCAGTTCTGGAGTTCAGTATGGCATCTGAAAGCCATTTTTACATCCGTTCTTTCACACTAATGCAACTTTACTTGCAGTAAAGTACTGCAAATTATACCATTTGTTTTACTTGTGAAAGCTAACAACGTCCTGTCTTCACAGTATGTTCAGTCAAAGAAAATTTTCTGGTGATGTAGTATTTGAGTAGTTTCAAAGGCTTTTGCATCACTTAAAGTTTTACAGGGAGTTCAAGAATTTCTGGTATCTGACGTAAGGCTTGTTTTCACAAAACAAGTGTTTCAGAGCTCTCCAGAGCATAAAAGGAGTTTTAACACCTTTAATGAAACCGATACCTCAATTTTAATTTTATTTGTAACTCCCCATGTGGATTCAATCAGCTTGAAAGTGTACATTTACTGTAACAAGTTAAGTTGATATAAATTAGATTTAAATCAATGAGAGAACATCTTTTCAAGGTTTTCCATGAGTTCCATTGAATTAGTTTAAAGTAAAATCACAAGGAAATACTGTGCCACTTTGAGTGGATATAAAGTCTGAATGACTTTTCTGGACAAAGTCTTCACTAACCAGACACAAATTCCATCATTTACAACAGGATGAGGTTCCCATTTGTAGTACTGCAGATCACTTTGTAAGTCATTGCAGCGCGCAGTGCACTAGCAAACCTTTTGGGGACTTATTTTTCTTCTTCTCAGTCTGCGGTTATTAAATGCATTTAAACATTTCTCACCGCATGCACAACCTGGATCTGGGGTCTAGCAACAGAAAACAAATTCCGTACTCTTAAAACTGCTGTATATGAACAGCGTCACTTAGGTCATTTGCCATCGCGTGTTTTGTCTGAATCACCAAATGTTCAACTGAAATTTACAAGGCCACAGCAGCACATGTCCTGTCCCAAGGACCACGCGTTTGGTTTCGGCTCACGGGGTGCGCCATGGGGCTCCCGCCAGGCCGGTCAGAGCGTGCTGCCCACTGCAAGCTGCGGGTTCGATCCCCCTGCGCGCCATTCGCTTCAGAGCTCGACTCGATGATCCTTCCGGGTCCCTTCCAACTCTTCCCTGTCCCTCTCCCAGTTCGGAACATTCTGTGAATCCGAGATGCAAAACCGGTTAGAAAGAGGAAATAAATCACGCCGACCACGGCGGCACGATCCGACCGGGCATAGAACAGCGCACGCGAACATACCACGCCCCTACCCCCTCACGGAACTCCGTCACTGCCCGGGGCNGTGGCGCTGCCGCCGCGCTTCCTGGGCCGCAAGCGCTCCGGCATCCGCGCGCAGCTGGACGCCGAGCTCCTGCGCTACTCCGAGAGGTGCGGCCGCGGGCTCCGGCTCGGGGGGGGCTGGCTCGGCCTAGCACTAACGGTGCCCCCCTCCTCCTTGTCCTTCCAGCCTGCAGGGTGTGCCGGTGGCTTACGACAACATCAAAGTGGTGGGGGAGCTCGGCGACATCTACGACGACCAAGGATTCATCCACCTGAACATCGAGGCGGACTTCATCATCTTCAGCCCGAAGAAAGGGAAGAAGCTGGTGGTATGTGAACGCCCTGGCGTCTCACGGGACGGGATTTTTTATTAAGTGGTTAAAGCTTGGCTTATCTCCAACATCAAGTGGTGTGGGGCTTAGGTGAATATATATTTTAGTTTATATTAGCTTATTAATTTATGGATAGTTCATAGCAATTTATTCTTACTAGGTTTTTTTACTGTGATTTGTCTGGTTTGTGTGTCCCTAGGTTCGTTGAATTTATGTATAATTATATATTACTAAAACATTGTATCGTAAGGATTACATATTTAATAGTGTATCATAACTGCGTACATCTTACTGGTGCTTCTTCCTGAAGGGCAGATAATTCTCAAACAGCTACATTTGTTACGGTGACAGGAATGCTTAAGATGCTCTCCTGAGTTCAGTTCCTTCAAGCACAAGAGCAGTACATCGAGTTGGAGCCTGCCTTTCAGTAAAGGAGGCGTGTGGCTCAGAACAGCTTTAAGCTTGTCAAAACCCTTGCTCAGCACTTGCCGGTGAAATGTGTTGAGAGCTGGCTTACACTCATTGTTGTGCCATACCGTTTGCAGCGTAGCTGGTGTCTTTCTAATTGTGTTTAAGGATGAATGTGCCATCTTCCTAGGAAGAGAATAGAAAAGTTTTCAGTGTCTGTCGTTCGTTCTGTGGTTAAAACCAAGGTGGGTATGGTTTCCTATGCAGATGTGTCAGAAACCCACTGAATGGAGCATTTAAAAGCTTTTTATGTGTCTTCCTTATCTTCAACTGCTAAATAGTGCTGTGCCAGCTTGAAGGCAGGTAAATCAGACTTAAAATGGCTTCAAAGCAAAGTTGATCACTGTAGTGTAAGGAAAGAGTTACCTACTCTATTCAGGTTCTCACTGTAGCTAAATCCCATATTTTGGCTTCTTACCTTGCAGTTCAGTTCTATTTTTAGAGGAATTGTATGAAGAGTTTGCAGGACTAGCTTTGATTTTGGTGAAGGAGAATTAACTTATTGCTAGATAAGCTGATTTCATGACTTGTACATAAACTCTTACCAAAAACTTTCAGTATAAGAAACTAAATATTTAAAGGGTGTCCGTTGAAAGACTGATTTTTGCTATAGACTTGCATGACATTCTTTTTCTTTTTTAGGGTGTAATTAATAAAGTGGCCCCTAGTCACATTGGCTGCCTGATACATGGATGCTTCAATGCATCTATCCCTAAGCCCGAACAAATGTCCATTGTACAGTGGCAAGAGTTGGGGTTGAAAATAGGGGATGAACTGAAATTTCAAGTGTTGCACTTGGATTCTGATGCAGCTGGGGTGTTCTTCATTCGAGGAGGACTCACTAAAAGCAGGTATGGTTCTATAAAAATATAGAGAATATTTTTAACTGAGTTAATAAGGTTTTTTTGCAAGATACGTGATTTTAATTACGTCTTAATCTTTTAAGCTTTCTTAATCTTTTTAGCTTTCTAAAACTATGTATATATATGTATATATATAGATGTATATATATATGTTGTCTTAAACTAAACTGTCCACTGTTCAGGACTCCCATGGAAATTTTCTCTGGAAAAAGTAGAACTAGGTATTTCTTGAGCTTTAAAAATCTTGAGTGTGTTGACCTGTGAATTGCTGGTTGCATATACAATAGATGCTCAAAATAGCACATCCAAGTGTCTATGAGTAGATTTGTGCATAAGATTTTCAAGTGCAAACAGCCCAGAGGTCCTGAACACAGTGGTTACATTGACATTTACACACAAACAAGTGCATATGTATTGTATAATGACAGATAGATGTGGATGACTTAGATACTTGCTGAAACATGAGAATTTCAAAGATGACACGAGAAAATGTGTCAACCTCCTCCTTAGGCCTCTGTAAATTTATAGGGCGCCTTGCAAGAAATCTTGTCTTCAGAAGAGTTCATTCACTTTTTTTTTCTTTAAACAGTCATTTACTGAGCAGTGTTTTTCTTCCAACATGGTTTTGGTTTTGATTAAATGTATAATATGACTCCTACTGGCAAATTCATAGCATTTTTTGTTTTTTCTTTTTTTTGATCTGGAAGGATGCTCTGGATCGTTTCAGCGAATTCACAATGAAAGTTAGCAATTTTGTCTTCAGTGCCTCTGGGGACATAAAAACCTCCATGGTTTTTGACTGCATTCTTTCCATTTTGTCTACTTAGACATTTTCTCCAGTGCTCTTGGTTGTGAGGTACCTGCTGGGGGTTTTATTTTGGTGTTTTTTGGGGGTTTTTGTGAAGGTTTTTTTCTTCTTTTTTTAAAACCTTTTCTGGCATCACCTTTGTTTTAATTGAAGTAGGGTAATTGTTGGTAAAATCCACAGTATGCCTCATGTATGACTGAACAGGCTGCTAGCTCTGTGTGTTTGTGAATGACTTAAGAAAAAAAAAACAACAAAAAAGCTTTACTACACAATGTGTAGTAATGAATTCGGGGATAGAGCAGCGCAAGAAAAGAGGAGCACAAGAAAAGAGGGTCTGTATGGCACTTTAGAGAATAAATTTAGGCTAAGATCTGGAAGAGAATATTTTTAATGTGGTAAGAGGGAAGCTAGTAAGGTCCTGAGAGTATTGAACTTTATGATTCTCTGTAACACAGAGTATCATGTTCTCCATTTGCTGTTGTTTTTAGCAAATATTAATCTTTTATCCACTTGGTGTAAATACTATGTCTCTAATTCAGTTTATTTTGTGTATTTCTTTACAGCATGCGGCCCAAAAAATCTGACACAGTCACTGAAAGTACAAATGGGGACGAAATTCAAAAGCTTGACCACCAGGAAAATGGCTTGAATAACTGTGGGGAAGATACTGTCACAGAAGAGCCTTTAAATGAGACAGATAACCCCGGGAGGGAAAAAGAAGAAGAGCAAAGTGTTGGTGCGGTGAATGGATTATGTGATGATAAAAATAAGAAGAAAAAGAAAAAGAAAAAGGACAAGCAAGAAGAACAGGAACTTGTATTGCCTACCAGTGACTCCAGTGGTTACCAAAGTGACCATAAAAAGTCAAAGAAAAAGAAAAGAAAGCATTGTGATGAAGTTGAAGAAAGTGAATTATCTCAGCTGTCAGAAAAACCCAAAGCAAAAAAGAAAAGGGACTGAAGTTGGAAGTGCCTTTCCTGAATTAGATTTCAGATGTTTTTGATAAGTTTCAATAAAACCCTGTTTTCAAAATGCGTATCTATTTTTCTTTACTACACAGTCTGCTCTTGCTAGGTCAGATAGCATTTGTGTGCATATGTGCACCAGCAGCTTGAAAGGCAGGATCTTTTAAAGAATTAATAAAAGAAATGGGATAGAAGCAATATCTGCCTGTTTTATTTGCTGGAAAACAAGGCACAAATGAACCATGGAATGTAGCCACAGGAACACATGCATCACCTCTGTGTCTGCTTTCTGGTTCCACACATTAGCCAGTCGGTAGTTACGATGCATGCTACTCTTAACTCCATCTTTGCCAATCTTGATTTTACGAGAGTAGGTTAGGATTACCTTTGGGCTTCTGAGAAATTCATGTGAATCCCTGGGGGCTGAAAATCGATTTTTTTTTTGAGTATCAGTGCTTTTGGTTGCATCTCTTTTCTGTTGTGAGGAGCTCTGGGGAGAACTGTAGTGTGACATGGCCTAGTCTTTCACCAAGGTAGGAGGCCATTATTGCTTTGGTATTGATTTACCTGTTACAAGAAGAACATAACCAGCTCTTCGAAAGCCTTGTGAGTAAACAGCATGAATGTGGACACTTGCTGTTCATCTCTGTTCCTAGGTGACAAAACATTTTGCTCTAATGATTAATGCAGATGCTATTAGCTCACTTTAATACATGTGTGTACAGCTTCTAATAATGCATCCATTCACATTGAACGTCTTCTGAATTTCAAGTGTGACAATGCTTGTTTTAGGGTTCATTTTGTGCTGTATTAATGCCTTTTATGCATCTTTAAAGCTCCAAATTTCCCAAGACAGATGTAAGTTAGCAGCTTATAGGCTCAAGGGCATAGCAGTACATAGTAGGCATTTTAAAGTTACAACACCATAAAGAACCAAGTTAAGACTTTTTGAAGACTTAGAGGAAAGTGAGCTTAGGTAGCTAATGGCAGCAGAAGCAGCAGAAACTGCAGGGTGTCTATCCTCTTGTGCTTGCTCTTCAGGGTACTTCATCTTGAAGCCAGTTTCTGAACAGTCCTGAGATGAACACGAATTGTCCCTGTTGTGTTTCTACATATGATGATGCTGACGCTTGATCTACATGCAATTTCACGGACAGTGGCTCATCTATCCATTCTTCCTATATTGTGATAAAACCTGAGAGGTCAGGTGATGTTTGTAATGTGTTGTACCATGCTGTGAGGTCAGCTGAGGGCAGTATACTGCTGTGTTCACGGTTGCAGAGAATGACACACAAGTCCCACCCTGCTGTATTTAAAGTACACAGGCAGGCTGAAGGTTGGGACATAATTTACTGTCAGAAGTTATGTGGTACTTCCCCCATTATATATATATGTATATAAATACTTGTATGTAGTGACTTGAGGGACAAGTTTGATGGGTGGGTGAGAAGGACATACCAGAGAGGAGGATGGCAAGTGCAGATATTTTTTGGTGATGCCAACATGAAGAGGACGATGGAGGCCGTTATATTGTAGATGAACCAAAGACTGAGTCACATGACTTCATCTCTGGCTCCTTAATACTCGCTGTACCTCACTTGCCCTTTTAGGGAAGGGAAACACATCTCCAGAGTCAAGCCTCACCAGTTCGTAGAACCTGTCTGTAGCACCAAAAGTTCGTCTTGCTCTGTTCTGCCTTTTCATCAGCGTGCAAAAAAATAAAGACATTTGGGGGGAAGTACTGAAGTTGCAACTAATGGATTAAGTAACATAAGCAGTATAAATGCTTTCAGCACTTTGAATGCTCTTTTTCCACTTCTGCTGCTTTACCCTTCTCTTACTGGGAATTGCTCACTGTAGTTTAGCACACTATGCAAACTGTTTTGTTGATGATAAGTCTTTCCTGGAAGCCTACAGTAATCTCAGTTTTGGGCCTTACTTAAAAGCAGGTTGTTTATTTTTTGCATGCAAGTTTGGCCGGCACCCACTTGTATCATTTTTTGGTTTTCTTTCTTGGGTTACAACAAAAGAGCAATTAAAAATAAATGCAGGAGCTGGCAATTTTTTAATGATTGCTGAAAAGTTGTTGCTCCAATGATACAAATACCATAACATGTTAAATTCTTGCTAGGTTTTGTGCCTTTGGAAAGGGAAAAGTGAAGAAAAGACTTCAAAAAAAAAAAAAAGGAAGAAAAATGTGTTTTACACAGTTGGAGGCAATATTGGCAGCTTCACAGCTGCACTGTTGATGTTGCTGTAAATACTGTTTTGGCATTTGCTAAATATGGCAAGAAAACTAGGATTTTCAAAAGTAAATTTCACTCTGATCATGATTTAAATCACTTCTCTTTGTTTTTCCCCCATAAAAAGGCAAGATTTTCTGATGCTTGAAATTAACAAAGAAGCTGAATTTGACACTTTCCATTAAGTTTTCTCTGAAGTTTGATCTCTTTAAACCTTTAACTTTCTGTGTTCCTCTGGACTACAAATGAAGAGTTGTATTGAATTTTGAGTTGAGACAAGATTTTTGAATATATAGAACAATCATTTATAAAGCTTCCTGTGAGGCCAGGTGACTTCATTTTTTTTTTGTACAGCTCTTCTGTTATTTTTTTCCAGGTGCATTGTAGTACAACTCATGTCACATAGCAAATAGTTACACCAAGGTAACTGTGATCTAGAGTAAAAAAAATAGCTCTCTTTTTTTTTTTTTCTCTTTTTTTTAACATTAAGCTTGCAACAAGCCAGTATTTACTTATGGCTGTGGTTGATAATCTTTTGTCTGTATTATGCAAAATGTAGTTCCAACTTAATCAGCTATAAGTTGCTAAAGTAGGAACTGCTACTTTGCAGTATAAATATTTTGATTCTGCAAATGTTTCTCAGTTTATTGCTTGCCTTTGGCAGAAGAGCAAGCAGTCTTACAAGAGGGTATTTTTAGCTGTCTCTAAAACAATTGTCTTGTATTCTCTGAAGCTTGCAATAATCTGCAGTGTTAACTTTTGCTCTTTGTCTTTTCCCTGCTTCTCTTAGAAACAAATTCTTTGCTTTTGACTTGGCGCTTTGCTGCCGCTTGAAATGCTCAGCCCAAGAAGCTCAGTGGATGAGCTCTGGGGAAAGGACTTTTTTTAAGGGCTTAAGCAAGAAAGCTGCCTTTTGTAAAAGCATGAGCCTTGATCAAATCTTCCTCTGAGTTAACAGTTTGCCTTTGGAAGCATCCCAACCTTTGATAGCCCTCAGACAGTACAAACCTTTGCTGTGAAGAGGTTATGTGATCTGATGCTCTCAGGATTATTACTGTTGGCTGTGGAAGGTCTGAAATAGTTTCATTCTAATAAGGCGTGTATTTTTCTTACCAAAATATTGATTCTATTCTGCTATTTACCTTTCAGAAATCCTGTATATTCAATAAAGCCTGAGAGACTTCAGTATCCTGTAGGCTTTGTTTATAAGAAGAAGGTATCTTCTGGAGTCACGTGAGCAAAAGTAAGGCTCTGAAAATCAGGCTTTGCACTTCTGCAAAACTGTCAGTAAATAAGTTTTTTACCGACACAGCTCAAGATTTTTTTGCTCTTCATGGCTTTACACATAACTAAGTTAAAGCTGGATTAAATTCACCTCTAAATATTGTCCCAAGCCACTCAACTGACCTGATGTTAAGCATGTGAAAGCAATTGCAGCCAGGTCATGACTTCAAGTTCCTCTGAAGCCAACTGTCCTAGGCAAAGAAGGAATAAGCTTTAATTTTCCCCTTTTAAGGACCCCTACTCCATAAGATTGAATACAAGATGATCCCCTCCCATTTCCCAAACTGATGTGTCTATAGAGTATCATTGCTGCTAGAATGTTTCTGTTACAACCAGAGACAGTTGAACTTGGGAAAGAGCTTATATGAGAAATCTATCTATAAAAGCAGCTGAAATGAACTTTCTGTACAGAAGGTGAGTGAAACTGCAGCAGTTTTTAATACTTAGCAAAGAAACCTTATGAACAGAAGAAAGAATTTTGCTACAAGATTCATTATCAATACCTTCCTCTTTTATGGATTATTTTAGTGTATTTCATAGGATTAGAAGGTTAAGCTGTGACCTTTGGTCTCTGAATCTGTATGATACTTAGTAAGAATACAATTTAAAAGATAGGAAAAACTATTGCACTTCAAAGCTCTGTTGCTCATTATTACCCGTGTTCCTCTTTCCTTTATATTTTCTTTCACTGGTGCCTTTGGTGAATGGAAAGTTCTCCAAGAATATTCTTAATACACTGGAAATATGATGCCCTGTTCAAGAGCAGGATTTCATTGGGCTGCACAAATTGAGTGAGTAGAAATGTGTGTTTAAGAGGCTCTGGTAAGAGCCAGTCTGTCAGTACTATGTTGCTGAGAAACTCCCATTAGGTGTGTGAGCTTCTAAGTGCTGAAGTTTGGACACTGAAGAAGCAGATCTTTATCAGTCAAATGCTTTGACTGGAGTTGCAGTTAAGGCCGCACTCAGAAATAATATTTCAGTTCTACCTGCAAAGCCACGATCAGTGGGCATGACCTCATTGTGATGCACCCATGCCCAGCACACACAGCTTCTGATGGAGACTTGGAGTGCAGCAGTCAGTGGAATGCAGGCTGTGCAAGCGTAGTCCCAGATTTCATTGAAAGTGTTTTGTCAAAACTAGTATGGAATACCTTCCACTTCTTCAGGGAGCTGGCTGAAGCCAGAGTCACCTTGTTTTCAAGGAGTAGGCCACAGCTTCCAGTGATAAGTCACAGCCTGTGTTTTTATTTCCTTATAATAAATGTGTTAACACATTGATAAATTAAAAATTCTGTATGGATCAGTCAAATCAGCATTTAAAAGCAGGACTAAAAGAGAAGGCAAATTTATCCCGCATCAGTAAACATGAATATCAATATCAGAAAAATTGAGACTATTTTGGAGCATTATTAAATTTTTGCATCGCTCCTTCTTTGTTGTAGACAACAAACCAGTGACATCTGAACCTCTTTCAGGATAATGCCATTTTATTGTATATATGTTTGAAGATTCATTTTTTCTCCAGAAGTTTGGTCATCTCTACATGGACTCAAAGATGACCAGTTTTCACAAAGCGCTTTCCTAGAAGGACAGTGATTTGTCTCCCTCATGAAGAAAAACCACAACTCCAAAAAAACAACAACCAAACAAAAAGAGCACAGATGGTGTAGGTATTTGTTGTTTCTTCATTCTGCCCAGAGAAGCAGTTCAGGACTTCTGCCTTTCAAAGAAATTCCATGTATTGTGACTACAAATAAGTCTGCACTGGTGATGTATGGGATGTGCTGATAAGTACTTTTGATATGATTTTCTTGACATTAAACTGAATTTAGCTGAATAAGTGACCTGCTTTATGTCTAAATTAGTTATTACTAAATCCCATATTTTTCTAGTTTTCTCTGAGAGGGTAATTCCTGTTTCATAGATATAATTTGAAAGTACATCTTTTCATTATGGCTAGGCATTAGTTAAACTTGAAGTCCTCGTTTTCTTGGGCCAAAGGAATGATATTATGGACAGTTGTAAGGTTTCTGATGTAGAGAAAAATGTGCATGTGTTACATATTTAAGTGCATTTGCACATCCATTTTTTTACCCATGTAGTATTTCTGAAGTATTTACCAAAATATGCAGATGCTCACAGATTAGTTTTGGAGTCATCTGTATTTTGGTTATTTCTATCTTGCTTCAAAGTCTGGTTTGCAAAACCATTGTCATAAATGACCCCAAAATAGAGCCCAGCATCATCATATTCATTACTGTTTTATATTTATCCTGTAAATCTGTGGTTGTGCCATATTATGGTGAGGAACATGAAGACAAGCTGTTGCAAATAACTTTATATCTTCCTATTAATTGAGTATAGCAAATGTCTTTCCTCATGCAAAAATTATTACTGCAATTACTTATGGTTAGCCTTGTTTTGTTTCTTCACTGGAGCACACTTTGGAAAATAGTCTAAAATAACTCAATTAATATATGGAAAATTGACTAGGAGAGAAGGATTTAAAACAAAAAAAGAGAAAAAGCTGGGGATTTTTTCATAAAGAGTGCAAAGGGAAAAAATTCAGTTTAAGGAGGTTTTTGAAATCTCAAATTTTTTCCTGAGAATGAAAGGAAATTTGAAGGTTTTTTTTTAAAGTGTTTCTCATCACTAAGTCTTTTCAGTACATTAAAAATGCTTCTCTAATTTTTCGGAGTATGACATAAAATATTTTAAATGTGCCGGTAGTCATTTCAAATAGAGGACTATCTCATTCTAAGTATCTGAATTACTTTTTTAGGGAGTGAACCAAAAGGGTTTTTTCCTCCCAAATTCCTATTCTGGGGAAATTGACTGAATTTGGCAGGTGTTTTTTTTTGTTTTGGTTTGTTTTTTTTTTTTCCAAATGTGTCAGAAATCAATGTAGGACTTGGAAAAGTCTGACTTTAGGAAGGGTTCTGCCTGTTCTCGTGCAATGCCACATGGTGGAGTATTGCTTTTTCTTTTGGGCTTTTTCTCCACATCTGTCATCTGAAGAACTCAAAACTTCTGTGAACTGGTACTTGATGAGAAGAAGTATTTCAGCTAACTGAAATGAGACTAGAAGAGAAATAGCATTTGTATGTGCTCTGTATGTCAGCATCAAAATCTCGATATCTACCCTCACTGCTGTGACCATGTTGCTTTAGTTTATATTCTAGTTTTCATGTATTTCAAAGTGCTGTTAATACTGATATTAATCCAGTTTTTCACTGTTCATATTTCGAGTCCTTTCTGTAGTTTATTTGTATAGGAAAAGAGACTTACATGGCCATGCTGTGAATAAAAGCTCATGCAAATGCTGTGATGTGTAGGTGCATTTGTTTGTTCTTCTTTAGTAAACTTGTAGTTAATGGCCAGTTTGCAGATTACTGTCTACTGAAATGAAATACTGAATTCCTCTAAGTTTCATAGACACTAGCTGTTGGGCAGAGGAGAGAAATTATATTATTTCCCCTGTTTGAAGAAAAGTGACCCAAGTTCAGCTGTGGTGAACCCAAACCACTCTCTGGACTCCATGGCAGTGGGAAAAGCTCCAGGCAGAACTTTGCACCTTATTATACATGAGAGAAAGGGATGGGAGGCATCCGCAGCTCTTGTGCTGAGGAAACAACTTGGTTTTGTCTTTACTGCACTTGGGGGTTTTGGGGTTTTTTTTTTAATAACACAGAATTATTTTGTGTTTATTTGCATGCCTGTTTTTTTCTGGGTTTGCTGTAGACTATTTTGTTCTCTTTAGGAACAAGGGAAAAAGAGGCCGAAAAGTCCGTGTTAGTGCTGAGTTCATCAAAGCATTTCAGTTTTCACATAAACCCACTGTTAACTATCAGAACCTCAGTATCAGTCATGTTAAATATCAACGGCTGCTGTAAGACTTGGAATTAAGATTTTTAAAGACCAAATTGGAGGTGGGGGAATTTCTCTGCATACCACCAACCTGAGTAGTCTGCTGTGCTGTGACAACACCACTAGTAGACACACTTGAAATATATTAATGTAAAATGGGTGACATCAGATTGCACTTTTACCCCTCTGCACTATTTCAGTCACAAAGTAAAATACAGAAAATGTCTTGGTGGCTGAGACCATAACCCACTTGACTGCACTGAAATACAGTAATGTGCTCAATTACACTTAGCCTTGTTCTTAATAAGGTACTCTTAAGTGCTTGTCTGTAGAGCTTCACTGGGAAGGTTAAAAGGTGTCGTAATCCTCCTTAATGTGGTGAGTGATGTTCCCACCCGAACGTAAATCCATATCTTTTACGTGTAAGTAATGTAACCATTAGAATCTTGCAGAAAAGGTGGATAACAAATTCTTTACCCCTGGTGATGAATTACATTTTTAAAGAAAACTGAGGCCTGCTTGTGAAATGGTTGCGGGGATTTGTCTTTGCATGGGGTGTCAGGCTTGTGTGCGTGGGGACTCAAAAACATCAGTAAGACTTTGTCATGTGTGTGTGAATATTGGTGATGGAATATGACGGAATATGTGACTGTGTTTGCATTATTTCTGAGCTCTGGAGTGGATGTGGATGTCGCTCAGGTTGCTTCAGACTTAGTCATGAAAGCATCCACTGACTTATTTTAGGAGCTGCATGATTTTTTAAAATTTAACTAGAGAGTAGAATTAAGGAGATTCTCTTTAATTCATAACTTTAGCGGCAGCATTGAATAAATTCACTAGGAATTCAGCTAATGGGATATAATAGAAATGTGCCCCAAACTGTGGAAGATGTTAATTCACACTGCTTTCTAGAAAAATCTGATATAAAAATTAATGTAGGTGCCTATCGAGAAAAACAGCCTACATGGGATGAGTGTTTGTGCAGCTCTGCTCATTAAAGTTCTAGAAAACAGAAGCTTCTCTTCAGTAGATGCCACCCATGGTTAAAGTCCTCCACTCTGTTAGTCTTACTAAGAAGGGCCTTTCACCACTGAGCTATGTTATTTACTCTCAGTCTTGAAACACCAACAATATATTCTGAAAAAAAAGTCTTCTCATACAAAGTCCTAGTGCTGATAATTTGGCAGTGTTTCTGTTTTCAGGTACAAAATTTAATCTAAGCCACTTTTTTCCCCTTGAGTTGGCAGATTTTCTAATTAGAAAAATTTCTCACACAAATTATAAGGAGAGTAGTATTCTCACTAGTTCAATATAAAATTAACAGACTGCTTGTGAGATCAGAACTAAAATATTATGTAAGTGACAAATCAAGTAAATTCCTAGTTTTGTGTGTCTGTGCAGTTTATGTAGTATGATTCACAGCACTGTGCAGCAAAGCCAAGTTGGGGAATAGCAGGACTTCTGCTGAAGGCCTGAGGCTAAGACAGTTAGGAGGGTATGGTTAGGGGGTTGCAAGAGAGTAAAACTATGATCTCAGACTGCTCTCAGTAACATAATGTATCAATATGAGCAGTATCAGAAGAAAAAGAAGTGGTGTTATCTTAGTATTTTATGCTAATTTAGGCTGAATGTGCTGCAGTATTATTTTGGCACTGTGCTCGTGGTGTGCCTGCTGTCTCCAGGGGCCCTCTCAAAAGCAGAGGAAAGTCTCCTGCTGTGCCAATACTGTAAAATAAATAACATTCTCAGAAGATTAATACAGAGCTGGAGCACAGAGTGTTACTAGTGTCATAAAACAGACAGTAAAAGGGTTGCATTCTACAAGGCAAGACTAAGGAAATGACTGATCCCAGGGAAGGATAAGTTTGTTGATCTGGAAACATCATTTGAGGAAGAAATGATGAGCAAGTGTCCAAAAGTTGGGAAGTTATGAAGGGACGTGTGTCCAAAATGCAGATCTGTAGCTGAACTTCTTCCAAGTACGTTTAACCTTGTTTGGTCTGGAAATCTCATGAATCTGAACTGCGTTTTGAATTTACACTTATCAGTGTTGGTGTTGCTTAGTCTGCCTGTGATATTGTATAAACACTATCTGAAGAGGTTTTTTCTCTATATTGATACTCCATTTTTTAGCTGAAACTTGTAAGATAATAGTGCATTAATTACTTAAGGAAAAAAAAAAAAGTAAAAGGCAAGCCCCGAAGGAGTGGAAAGTGTGTATTGTGGGGTGACAACTAAATTGCTGTCTAGTTTCCTTGTCAGTTTTGCTTCCGATTTTCAAACTGCAGCGAAATGAGACTTCTGTCTCTCTTCATCCTTCTCCACCACCCCTCGTAAATCAGAGAGCAATCAGCAGTTCCAAACTGCTTACTGTGTGCCTACAGATATTGTAAGTGTTGCTTAACAAGAAGTCAAACAGCTAATCATAGTCATACACACTGGAAGTAATTTATGGCTGTGCCAGGGGCTCTGCCACATGCTCCACCAGCTGGATCTTGCTGTGGAGGATCAGGGGACTGTCAGGGTGAGCTGCTGCCCCCACCCAGCCTGAGCCCCCAGCTTTCCTCTGCAAGGGCTGGAGGTGTACACACGTGCACCATCTCAATTCAAAGTATGACTGTAACCATAGGAAGCTGCTACCCTGCAACTCAGTTTATTCCTGTTTAATTAAAATTCTGGAACAATTTTAAAGAAGAGAAAAAACCTTTGTGAATGGAGAGAAGAACTGGCCCGTTGATGTCCTTCTTCATATCAGCCAAAACACGTAAATCTCAGTAACATAAATGAAATTTCATCATCTTCCAATCATTAGCAGGTAGTCTTGAGGCAGGAATGGACTGCTACTAAAGGCAAAAGTGACTATGCAGAATTTTGAGACTTTTGAGGACTGTTCTTACCTAGACCAAGCCAAAGGCAGGTTTTCAGGGCAAGCCAGAGGGAGGCATATGCACAAGCATCCTGGGAGCAAGGAGACAACACCTTGGCCCCTGCGCCATCCTTGTGAGCTTCATGCAGGTTTGGGTCAGTGAGTGACTTTTCCTTAAGAAGGATTTGACAATGGTTTATTTTTTTTTCTATTACTCAGTTTTAAATTTGCTGCTTAGAGCACAGTATATTTTAATTCATCATTGTATGGTTACAATGGCCTTCTCCTAGAACTCTTTCTCAGCTTTCTGTTTATTGGTGTGTCTGTGCTTCAGGAATTAGCATCATCCCCAAATCTCATTTTGGGTCCCATTCACTATGTGCTCTTTCTGTCACTGTTTTTTTCGACATGACCTCAACAAATAAATCCTATTCCTTCCAATCTTCAATGAATGACAAATTTCCTTTACTTTTTGAATCATAAATACCTGGTTTCTGCAGCTGAAGCAGAAGTTAAACGGGAATCTCCATCTGTATTTAATGTGTACTTGGCAGAATGCCTGTGTTATTTCTTTAAAATAATTTTTCCCTTTTAAAAGCCAAGGTTGAAAGTCTAGCCTTGATCAAGTCAACAGGATTTTTGCCACAGAGTAGTAGGGCTACTGAAATCAACCCCAGGATCCCAGAAGGTACTTTTTTATTATTTATTTATGAGCATCAGATTGCCTCTTGTCTTTGATTTCATTAATGTCTCCTTAACAGTACTTTTAAGTATAGAAAATACGCATAAGGTGTTCAGTCAGTTACCAGAGGTGGAAGTAAAGCTCATGAGAAAATGACTTATAACTGAGAAAAGGTCTCTTAAATATTCCAGTTTTTTTCCCTAGTTCTAAGTACAAACTTTTTCGTAAGAGAAGCTATTTCAGTTTTCTCTATTTATAGTTTAAATCTACCAACCTCTTGCTTTTCCTGTTTCTTTTAATAACTAATAACAGTTTTTACATTAAAAACATTTTCTTTAAATTTTCCAATCCATATAACTGGTCATGTATCAATAACAATGGTGCTGTGTAAGATCACAAGAACATAAATAGCAAGTCCGGAGGTCAAAACCAAGATATTGTACCTGAGGATCCAGCAAACAGGGGGAAATGGCCTTGATCTTCATCAGAAAATACCAGCAAAGCCAGCTGCTCTGTTACAGAGAAGGTATGTTTTATTGTGGGCAGATGGAAACATTAGAAGGTCACTCTGTTATGGTTCCCTATTTGAAGATGTTGGCTGGTAGCAGAATGAAATCAAGTCTTTTCTTTCTCCTGAGTACTAGAAAATATCTCTATTCCCCTTTATGAATTTTTAATCAGCAGTATCACTGTCAATAAGCTCAGCACAAAAATCTCTGCCGTGGCTATTCTGGTGCAACATGACATCCTTTATTCCTACATAGTAACAGATGGCATATTACTTTTATTTTCTGAGGTACTTAATCTTGAAGCAAGCTGGACTTCGTAAAGGGAACTTTCTTCCCACGAAAAAATGTGCACTTCAGGTACACATTAGAAAAGGGATGCAAATTTTTTCTACCTGTGCCACCAGGTGCTACAGACAGATATTTCTGATGCTCGGCTTTCTCTCAGAACAATTTTTTAAATATTTGTATGTACTGAGTGCACAGGAAGGTATGTTTTGATTTTTGTCTGATTTCTCAACATCGTGTCTCATACAGCTTTCCCATTCCCAGGGATCTGTCCTGAACCAGAGTATCATTCCTCCTTCCCCTGCCCTGCTGTGTTCTGGTCTTAGTTTTTCATTCATATTTCATTGGGTGTTGACCCTCCAGGATCAACCCAGTTATTTGTGCCTTATCCAATAAAAGCCACTGAGCACTGCATCTTTGTTTAAGACTGGCTGCTATGAAGAAAGGATTAAACAATGGAAATAATCCATATTTAATGTCAGCACAGTTCAAACAGAGTGGGTGTCAGTGATGGTGACTGAACCTAGAGCCCAAGGCAGACTCCTGTGCAGCTCATGTCCTGTCTCTAAGGCAGCCCGAGCATCAGGACAAGCTTACTGGGATGCCTGCCAGTCCTGCAGTGAGGACAGCCAGCACATCAAAGTGAAGGCATTGATTCTGACTTTTTTTAAAAAGTGAGGTAAGCACTCAAGAGCTCAGTTGCATGAAGAGCACGAGAAGTAAAGAAAAACTTTTTCTCCCCTCAGAAGAGCACGGGACAAGTAAAGAAAAACAGAGTACAAAAAGATTAACCTAGAAAACAAATCACAGTAAACACTTTCATCTTTAATATTTTTGTCTTACAGCTTGATTAGTTACAGCTTTCTTGTATCAGCTTTTTCTTTTAATTGCACTTCCCCCTAAATATTATGAGGTTTGTTCCTCAATTTCCATCACATTTTTCCTTTTTAATTCTCCTTTTTATTTTTTAATTCTCATTTTCTGTCTTTCTTCAGATCTAAAAAAATGTAAGTTACGATTACCTACACAGCTGTTAGGTGTGATAGGGACTTAAATTAGTAATGAGTTAATAGATAAAGCTTAACAACACTTGTGGGATGCAAACTGTTGTAGCAAAGAGGGGATCATATGTGGTCTCTTTCTTATATCGGCCTCTGTTTTGCCCATGCATATCATTTAGGAAACCTCTGCAATATCAGAAGTTTTATTTAATGTGATATTTTTTGTCTCCTTCAAACAAATGGGCTTCTGGGAGCAAAATATAGGAGAGGAAGAAGTAGGAGAAAAAGGATTTCATTGCGGACATCCTCACACGTAACATTTCCATTCCACATGCCTAAAATCATGTAAATAACAATATCTGCAAGGTTCTTTTGTGAGAAAAATCATCCTAAACTTAATGTAGCAACATTGTGATCTTTGATCAGCTTTTGAATTGACTCCAAAGCAGATATTTGGTACCCACATGCTAGTAAAATGCTAGTGTATAACTGTTCTCCAGGCTGCCTCATCCCTGCACAGCCTTTTTAATTGAATTTGACCCAGAAAATCAGCATTGTCCTGTTACCAAGTTCTCCAAAATGTAAAGCAAACTGAGGAATTCTCAAATGATTATAATGGAAATATTTTTAGCTAAATGTCAGCATGGTCTCACATAAGCCCAACAGTTTGATGTGGTTTTCCATACTTGCAGGCCTCAGCTATTTGGTGTGGTAATAAACATCCCCAAATCTTATGTCATTGATTGTTTGGCTTCAGCAATGATGAAACATGGAAAACAAAATAAAGGAACATAAACCTTGTCTGAAATTTATTTGGAGTCCATGTGTGAAGCATACCTGGCTTTTCATACTTATCATAGCCCCTGACAGAAGTGACACATTCAGCCTTAGCCATGTCTAGTTTATCTTGTCAGTGTCTGAAACAGACAGGGGAAGCCTTTCAATATTGTACTTCATAAAATTGCAACCAGACTGATAAATCTGTTTATTTTTCCTTTAAATGTGCCCTGGTTTTCATAACAGAGACAGCTTGCATGGATGCTGATGAATGGTTAGTCTCCCATCACAGACCTTTACAGACACTTTGCCAAGAAACTTATTTTGTGAATTCCTCGGCTTCTTCTTTTATTTTTTTTCCCCAGCACCTGAAAACTTGCAACTGGCTGGCTTGAAAGCTGCCTTGGAAATTTTACTAAGGCTCTTACTTTGGTAGCTAAAAATGACCTTGAAGAATGATTAATACTGTGTGGGGGTTGATGACATGAATCTCTTAAAATGTGCCTGATGTACAGTTTCACATGCAAGAATGTTATAGCCATATTCCTGTACTAAAACAGTGACATTGAACAGAGTGTAGCAGATATTAAATCTAAAAAAAAAAAAAAAAAAAAAAAAAACCCCCAAAAGGATT
>VZRR01013055.1:113967-164967 GCA_013398015.1 Oreocharis arfaki
AGTGTCATTGAAAAGAGTGTCACCAATATTAAAACTAAAAAAAAAAAAAAAATAAAAAAGAACCCCCAAAAGG
Organism: Oreocharis arfaki; assembly: GCA_013398015.1. Classification (NCBI taxonomy): domain Eukaryota; kingdom Metazoa; phylum Chordata; class Aves; order Passeriformes; family Paramythiidae; genus Oreocharis; species Oreocharis arfaki. Next base: position 114,041 of record VZRR01013055.1, read on the forward strand.
ATTTGAATTATTTTTACCAAGAAAATGCTTCTGGAAAGAGAATATAAATTTAATGAAAAATAAAACCAGTGGTCTTAAGGTATATTGGCACGTATTTTCTAACTCACATAATTCTAGTGATTGTTACAGAGAATGTAGGTGCTTGCCCCAGGAATGAAACAGTCCACTCTTTCTGTACTGTACCATTTATAATGGAAGACAATAACAAGCTAAAATTAAAATTAATAAAAGCCCAATTGAAGAATTAAGTCCATCCTTTGTCTTAAATGTATCTGTGGAAATCTGTCCATTGCTAGTCATTTTGAACATAGATATTTACAACACATAGATTAATGCCTTCCTAAGCTAAAGAAGGAAAAATAAATCATGAGGAGATAGGTGAAGTGAGGTTTATATACTTTACTGAACTGTTAAGGAATGAACGAAAGTTACTATCCTTAACCAGAGAAAATTCATATCCTACCATTTTGCCTTTGTGAAAATAACTGAATAATTAGATTTGTAGAGGAGGAACTGGGGACAGTTTCTAGCTAAGAGGTCTCAGGAGTAGCTCACCCTGTGTTTAATTATGGGGGAATTAAGTTGATGATCTTTTTGCTGTATATTGGCAGTGAGTCTCTATCAAACATTCTTTTATCCCAGTGTGTTTTCCTTTGCCTTCAGCAAAATTTTGGATAGTCTGATGAGCAGCAGAGGAGTATCCTAGATGTACTTAAAATACAGTGCTGTGTGCCAGGTCATCTTTCATATCACACAGATCAGCCAGCATGCTTCCATTAACAGCCTCATCCCTGTCACCAGCTCCCACGTCCACCAAAGTTACAGGCCTTTGTGGTGCACAACGCTAGAGAAGTCCCCAGATGCAATTTTAACAAAATAAACGTTCTCAGCACAGACACACTACTTTAGTTTCTACATGTGTCAGTTTGGCACCTTTCACATCACTAAATTAGTTTAAAACATTCATCACTACACATGCTCTGAGAGAAGCAAAGCAAGTACTAAGTAGGATTTGCAACTCGGTAAACTTTCTCTTTAAGGTGAAATGATTTAAACTGAAAAGAAAGGGCTGTGAAAACAACTCAGAAAAATAACTTATTTCTATTTAAGTCTTGGCAAATACTAAGAGAACGAGAAATGGTACTAAAACCGGTGTTGTGCTCTTCTGTAAAAATAATTTAAAAATGACAAAACTGATTTATGTGAAACTTCATAAAACCATTCTGCATCCCAGCCTTTCCCCAATTAGAACTTTGTAAGCCAAGTTTCAGCTTGAACCATTTTAAAGGAAATCATTCCTTAAAGTATGAGAATTGTATAATGAAGTACTCATATCTTAATCCTAAGTACAGTTTCATATGTGTCATTTTTTAATAGAGCAAAGTATAATACAAAAAAAAAAAATTGAGTGCAGAAAGAACGTACACATTCTATTAAAATTGCAGCGTGTGCAGAAACTTAAAGACTCTTACTATGGCGAAGCTTTAAATCATGCTACTGTATCTATATCCCAGGAGATAGATTCCTACAATACAAAACTAACATTAACATTTTTGCTAATGGTTACTAGCCTGGCAAAAAGCTTTGTATGGTTTTATGGGAGGAGAAAGTAGAAAGCCATTTGTCGCATGGTTTTGTGAGAAGTAATAGTTCGTAAATTAAAAGGAAACTTAGCAATACCTCTTAAAAGTTGTATTTGCATGGCTTATGACAATTCACACACATTTTGGCCCTGTTTAAGATTTTCCAAGTGATTCAGGCTAGGTGGAGATGCTCCAATAATTTGGGGTTTAGTTCAGTTTTTTGAGACCTTGTTGGTTTTCCGAGATATGAATGCCTCCTCTCAGCTACACTTTACTGAAATTTCAAGTTTTTCCTCTGCAGGACAGATAAATAACATGACTTGTCTGACTATAAGGAAAAAAAATAAAGAAAGAAAATAAATCCTCTCAAACAAAACCACAATATATTTGGATTCTAACACAGCAGGGTTTCCAAAATGGAAATTCTTAATGAGCCTATGTATTTATCACAGAAGTTAATGTTACTGAAGTTCGAAAACAATTTGTCATATTCATGTTTACACAGAGGTCTGTTCCTAGTATTTTTTACTTTTTGCTATCTGATCTCTATGCTTATGTTAGAAAATAACATTAATATGATTAGCAATACTTTTATTTAGCCTAGAATTCTTAAGGGGTTTGTTATAAGGAGCAGTGGATTTGAATCTTTTTCTAAACTCAGGAACATTACAAACACACTTCGAGCAAAGAGCTAAAAGTCTGCTGTAAAAATGTCTGGTTTGATTTTCAAAGTTCAAATATGAAAAAAGCAGGCAAACAGGATGAACAGTGAAAAATGTAGCTGACTAAATTGTTTCTTTGGTATTAGTATTAAAGAGTTATGAAGAGTTCAGACAAACTAACCTTCTCTTCAACAATATAAATGCCTTTTATACTGTCAGTTGCACAGTATGTGGAGTAGCCCTGGGTTTTTTGACATGACCTCTGCTTTTGACATCTCTGAATCCTTACCTGCCTCTCCTATTACTCATGTTTTAACCAACATAAAATAGGCAATTATATGATGATACAGTTCATTCATGCCAAAATTCAAAGACCAGATAGAAAACTCTCTTTATTTTTTCCTGAAGTGTGTCTGAAGACAGTCCACTGCTCTGATATCTTCACTCATTTAAAGCACCAGATTACATACTAGCTTTAATTCCACCTTGAAGTAATGTTGAATAGAGGATTTAAGTGGGGTTATATTCAGCTTTATCTGATGCTTCTGTCTAACCTTGGTGTAATCCCCTTCTTCCCTAATAATTGCAAAAAGAGATAATTTATTGTAATCGCAGGGAGGGGGAGAGAGAAATAAAAATAAACAGCAACATCTGTCCCTAACTTCATTGTCTCAAAATTTCTTTATTACTCCACTTCCCTATGTGTTTCTCTTTCATCCTAAAAGAAATACAAGACCTCTATTCACGTCTTTCTCTACGATCTTATATTTTTGGAACCAAGAAAGAGAAATATATGTTGTCACAGTTTTTTCAAGGGAAATAAAAAGCAATAAGGCTGTGGTGACCTATGTAGGATAGACTGAAACACCACTTGTCATTTTTTGACTACATCACTGCAACCATCACAAGGGTAATACTGCTACTTCTCATATTTGTCTAACATTCACCTAGAACACTGTAAAATCTCAATTTTGTGTCACTTCTTTCAATATCATGTCTCTTTAAGCTCCCGGGGAAATAAACATTCAATTTATCTTGCCAAATTCTATGCTCTCAGATACTTTATGAGGTCATTAGGATTGTTCAGATCCAAATAGGGTACTTGAGTCAAAAAGTTATATAGTGTATCTTTAAAATAACACTTATTTCATCACTTAGTGATGCAATCTACAAAATGAATATCCTCTGCCTCCATGTTCTTTGGGAGAGTTTGGGAGTTTGGGAGAACTCGATTGTATGCAAAACCTGTACTTTGTAGACCTATTGGGTCTCCCAACTGTCATTGCTCTGTGTCATGCTCTTGATCTAGAGTGTGACCCCATAAAAAAATGTCTTGTTGTCCACTACAGATCAGTAAGGGAAAATATTAGTGGTGGGAGTCAGATAAGCCCCATCCTTTAGCTGAGTGGTCTCTGCCCTCAGTAGAGGGCAGCAGCAGCTCCAGTATAATAGAGATTAACCATACAGGACTTCTCTACAGATCTGCCAAATGTGCTAACCAGCCCTTGAGAAATCAGACATAATGTCCAGTCCTGCCTAGATATGGACTTCTGAATGCATTCACACAGGGCACTCCTTATCATAGTGACAGAATCAGAGCACAGGCTCCACCTGAGAGCTACTTTCAAAGTGCCAGGCTTGTAGGCACCCAGAGTGTTGGAGTTAGTAAAATAGGTTAGCAAGATTTTAAAATTATATTTTGTTAAGTAATGCCCTAGTCAACATGTTTGTGTGCTGTGGTTGAACAATACTGTGCAATGTCCAGTCAGCATTATCGCACTGGGACATTAACTTCTACCAACACTCCCAGGAACAATGGGAGTCTTTCAGTATTGTCCTTCTTATGGCTTTACATTGGTAAATTTCTTGTCAAAGTTTGGTTTGCTTCAGAGTTTCTATCTTTTTTTTTAATACTGATTAAACTCCACTGCAACCTCGTAAGTGTTTCAACACCACAGCCATGAAATTAGAGAAGGATTTCCAGATGCAGGTTTAAACGGCTGGGAAGCAAGAATGGACTAAGTCGATCATACCTTCCCATTAGGGCATCTTGGAGGCCTGCTACTGTTATCCCCACCAGTAGCATTCAGCAAACTACCTGGTTAACTGGCTATAATTTTAAAATCTCCTTTCCTGTGAGACTAGCTGTAAAGTCAATGTGTGCCAAAGCACCAGGATTGAGTTCCAAGAGTAAATGAGAACTTCAGTGGAAATACTTCCTCTGTGCTTGATTTTGAATATGAAGAATCAAATATCTCTGCTCCATCATTATCACAATGCCTTGGTAGCAATTGATTTTGTAGTGCATGCACGGCCTGGAAGCACGGCCTATCCGGGTTCCACAGCCAAGCAACCAGAGACCAGGACTCCACAGCTTGTACGTGGGTGGCTCTGGGTGTCTCCCCATGCCAGGCACTTGTAGCTATGGGAAATAGCCTTCTCATTGCTCTCCTTTTTCCCTTCATATTTTTTAAAGGACAAACACCGCTTTAAGAGAGCAAAGTTGCCATTTTTCTGGACAATACTTGGTTCCTGATTGTTTAAACACATGCAATCCTGCAGGTCTATGACCAGTATAACTGACAGGCAAACTTACACATATATATAACAAACTCACCAGGTTTTAAGTTTAAGTAAAGTGAGAAAAACTAATTGGCTGAAGGGTAAGCATAATAAATTCTGAGCAAAAAGTGTAGCTGATCCCATCATAAAACAACCAGAATGAGAATGTACTACATAATAAACTAAGTGTTACTGTTTTCTACAATCACCCAGACCCTGCATTTTGATTGATTGCAGATTCTGAATTACTGAGAAAATGGCAGTTAATTAGCCCTAACACCTTTGCAGGAACAGCTTGGAGGGGTCCATGAAATTAGCACTCTGAAGTCTGAGTTAAATATATCATTTTAGCTTAATGGAATTTAATAATATTGTAATTCAAATGTATGTTGCACAAAATTAATAGCTTTTAATACTGAAATACCTTTATTTGATCTGCCCCATATTTTATGCACACTGACATTTATTGATTTCTTCTGAAATAACCATCACTTGCAGAAACTGAAGGAGAAGCTTGGGAGTGTATATTTTAGAGGAGGTATTATTCCAGAACCAGCAGTCAGGACAGTGGTTTGATGTGCTTATCCTGATAGTTTGGCTGCCTTTTTCCATCCTGCCTTTAACTCTCTTAAGTTTGTTGTACCCAGTTATGAGCCCAAAGGACTGAGCTGTGGTTTTCCATCAGAGCCCTTGGAGGAGGGCAGGTGGTGGGAGTCCAGCAGGAACCTCAAACCTCGGGTCACTCAGCCAGAGCTCTGCCACAGCCCCTCCAGCTCCCAGAGGCTTTACTGGAAGAGTAGCCGGTGCAACCCTGTCATCTCACAGTTCTGCCAGCAGCTGAGAGCTGCTTTGTAATGCAACATGGTGAGCTAGTTAGACTGCGAGCAGAAATCCTCTGGAGCTTAAGAGAAGGAGGCAGTGGTAAATCCCACTCATTCCACAGCTGTATCTGTGATGGGCTTGCAGTTACAGCTGGCCATGGAAAGTTTTATGGAGATTTTTGGAAGGCGAGGATATGCTGACATGTCATCTTTTTGACAATCCTCCTGTGTGGCACTGGGCCATGCTCACTGCAGCTGTAACACTCCATTCTAAATTCTTCTTAGTCCAATTAAAACTCTCAAGTTATCCATTAAATTATAATTTTTTTGGACATAGAGGATTTAAAAAAATATATCTAATGTCTATCTACAATTTGATAGACTTTATGAAAAATAGAAATTAATAATTAGACTAATAGAACACATATGCCCAAGAATTATCAAATATGTACATTTAAATAACAAAAAACCTCAAGGCAGTCAAATTGAACTTGACTAGTTCAATCATTGAAATAGATGACCAGGACAAAAAATAAAAAATGTTTTACAGTACATCATCTGATCCAAATCAGAATCACACTCACATGGTGACAGATGCTTTTCAAATTCAAAACATAATCCTTGGACTCGACAATCTTTGAGGCTTTTTCAGCCATCATGATTCTATGAGTCTATGACTCCTGCTTATATTATGGCAGCAGAAGCTTCTCAGAGTCATCTCAAACCCAGATTTTATTTATGAGTCCTATATTGTCCTTAGAATTCTAAATTCAAGAATAATTTTTGAATCTTTAAAGTAAAATCTATTCCATGTCTGAAATATCTGACCATATAAAATATTGGATGCAGCCTCGATTTAGGTCACAAATAATATCTGTAGTATGTGATCTGTGCAAGGAAAAGAATATTAATTAATATATAAATTAATAAAGTAATGCATTCACCCTGCAAAATCTATATACAACTCCCAGTAAGGATGATGGGACAGTATGTGCAAGTATGCAAGCACAAATATAGTGGTTATTGCCAGATACATACCATAAAACCAGAAGCAGCAAAAAAATCACTGAGGACTATAGCAGGATCTTGGGAAATTTTACAAATGCAAACAAGCACACAGAAAAGTGACAAAATTTGAGATTACTTGCCTGAAGTGAAAAGTGTCTCAGAATGGTATTTTAAAAGGTATTTGCATGCAAAGGATATCACATATAGAGGCTGCATTTTATAAAGGTTGATATTTGCAAAATATTGTGAAAAAAACATGGGGATGACTAAATATTGAATATAAATATATTCAATTTCATTGCCAGAGTTACTTCTTCTTATGCAGCGTTTTGTTAGTGGAAGAAAATTTAGCATCTCTGTGTCTAAACTCCCAGGATAACATCAAATCCCTTGATTTCATAATCTCCTTAAGTTTTGTCAGCTCTAACAGTCTTGTCTATAGATAAGTGAACACTATACAAGCAAAAAACTGCTCCTGGAATAGAAGACTTGAGCAAAAATCTTATCAATACTTTCACCTTGCATGGACCCCTAATTATACTAATGGGTTTTCTTCATATTTAACAGAATTGTATAAACAGTGTTATATGAAACACACAACGAATGTAAGACAAGTAAAAACTATTTAAATAGTGGTATAAAATATTAAAGGTCTGCTAGCTGGGAAATTGGCTACTGTGGATGACAATCGTTTGTCACCAGCATTTTTAATATTGGTTTAGAAATTGCATTGTGACTAAATTTGCACAGCTGGGAGCTGATGTTTCCCAGGCACCTACTCGGCACAACAAAAAGTATTGTTTTGAGTACAGTCTGCATCACGACCCGGACCTGCCTGAATCTCCATATTAGAGATTCACATATTGCTTTGTCCCTGATTCCCCAATGAACCACCCCAGCCCAGAGCAGAGGAACTGTCCCAGCCTGGTCAGTGATGGACGTCTGTCCTGAGGACTGATCCTACCCTGGGCCCGTCTGCTCTCTCTTCTCCTGCTTTTCCATTACCATCCACCAGTTCAAGCCAATAACATTTTGTTCCACTATTTATCCATTGCTTTGTTTTGCTGGGCCACTCTCTCCACAGGAACTGTTCTTGAAGATTTTGTCCAAGTTTTTACTCTCCTCTCAAACAACATATCTATATTGCTCCGTGTAAGAATGGGAATTGTGCCCAGATGGAATGGAAACCTTAAAAGCAAAACAGTGAAGAAATGCATGGTTTTCTACTGCTTCTGTTAAATCTTTGCTGTACACTTTGTCCTTTGCAAGTGTTTGTCCTGAATTGTTTCTTGTTTTTTAAATTTAAGCCTATTATATTCAAGCTAAAGGCTACCTTGCATGTCAGGTGAGGATACAAATGAAAGTCTTGGAGCAAGAAATGGAGTGTTCTTTAGCAAGTTATGAAAGCAACATCAATGAGCAGTTGGTAAAGCAATCAGGGTCCCAAACTGAAACATACAGCAAATGCAGCGACCTTGGCCTTTCTCTTTTGATTCACAGCGATGTTGGAAAGTAACTTAACTAGGTGCCATGGGACTGCAAGAGCAGTTAAGTCAATATATTGTTTAAATTGTCATGGATGATAATTAGATTAGCAAAATCATGTTGAGACGTGCAGAGAGAAGTGGGTGTGCTCTTTGAAACTCATTCTTCTGGCCTGAAAATTCACTAGAGATGAAATCCTACCCTGGAGAAATTGGTGAGGTCCTCCTGAGCCCCAGAATCTTCATCAGAACAGCTTATGAAATAGCACAGGAGTTATCTTATCTGGCTTTGGAAGTACCAGGCACCAGCACTCATGCTCAGTCCATGAACAGGCATGACAGGCAGGGAATGAATGTCATTCCTACTGGTATATTGCAATATCAGGTCTCTTATCAGATGCTAATAATTTTTTGTTGATGGAGTAGTGCCAAATCAGAAATTTTCATTAGAAAAAAGGAGTTGCTATTACACTTTTAACCTACCTACTGCTCATTACCAAAATTTCTGAGCATCTTTCATGTAAATTACAATAATTAGTAACATCCAGAGACCGGGAGTCCTTGCCACTCTGCCATAGTCTAGGATGAAAAGCAAGAAAATAAGCACAAAAATTCATGTTAGAAATTGGAGTTTTGTAATCCTGTGGAACTACAGCTCTCTTGTACTTTTGGAAAATACTGCAACTGTCTGCTTTAATAATATAATAGCAAGGTATTATATTACCTTGAAATCACTTATATTTTTTTTTCTCAAATTCATAGCAATTATGCTTCTAAACTCTCAAATAAATCTATAATCTTTGTCATTCAGTATCCACAATTAGTTTGAAATGCTCATATATACATTTATTTTGCAGAGCAAGGGCTACAGAAAGGCAGAGGTTTGCTGAATCTGCTCTTCTTTTTGCCACATGGGTTTCTCTAGAGGCCTGGCAAGCCCGATCTTTTTTAATCTTTCAGAGGCCAAATTAAGTCTCCTACATGTCACTACTGCAATTATAAAGCAGGCTGTCAAATAAAGCCAAATCTTTAAACCAGTCCAGCAGCTGGAACTTCAAACTTGCTAATTTTTTGTGGATAAAAAGTAAATGAAATTCTAAATTACAAAGGACCTTACTGAAACCTCCCAACAAGTGTTGAGTTCGCATCAGACACAAACAATGCAAATTCCCTGATGTCAGTGCACCAGTGTCTTTTCACTCCAGCCAAGCACTGGTAGAAAATTCATTGATACTAAAACACCCAAAATTTGCAGAAAGGAAGATGAGATGATAAATTGCCCCAGCTCCTGGAGAGAGGTTCTGGTTCCAGAAAGTTGTCTATTGCTTGTCAAGGCAAGAGCCTTGATAATAAGCTATTCTGGCACTGGCACTTCTTAATTATGTGTTCCAGCTGACTTCTCTGACTCTCAGACTTATTGCTATTTTGGACGGAAAAGGTGTTTTTGGTTGGTTTTTTACCTGAGGTGGGAACCAAAAAAGCCCACAACTGTTAAAAACTTCTGTTCTTCAAATACAAGTGGACAAGAAAGCTTCTCACTGCATTTTTTTCCCATGTGCTCACAATGCACTATGGAGCCCCTGTGTCGCCATGGGCATTACAAAAGTCTGTAATTTTATCCCTGTGACTTCCATCAAACAGTTAAAAATGATACAGTACATATCATTCCCACTTCTCATCCACAGGCTCTTTCATGCTCATCTCTGTCTCCCATTAATATCCCGAATGTCATGAGACATCTACATCCATAGAAGGCTCATTAATATTTTTTAACATGGGCCTGGCTCCAGAAACTGCTGAAAAAAACCCAAACCAATGTCCCTAGGCTGTCTTCTGAGAGGATTATCATGTACAAAATACTGAAATGAGAAACAGTCACATCAATACCATCAGGATTAGTCCCAACAGCAAGAAAATAATGTTACTGCACCTGTGCCAGGTTTAATTGCTGTGAAGGCTGGGGATGCTTAGCTTTGGCATTTTCTCATCAAACCGGAATAGAGCAAGCTATATCCACGCTGTCTCAGTCTGTTTGTACATCAGTGGAAAACTACCACTGCAATGAAAATTGAATATGTTTCAGGGAACTCATTTTGATGCACTGAAAACACAAAGGTCGTTTACAGTTAGTGCTGCCAAAAGGTGTGGTGGGCTATTACAATCAAATTACTATTTCTGCCCGCCTTCAGTTCAGTGGACATTATGCCAAATATACATATATAGGGGAAAGGCATTTTTTACAACTGCATTGATAAGCTTTTGGACAAATTCTGCACTTCCTGCACCAAAATCCTGTTGAAGTTCCTGCAGTTTTGGGCTATATTGGAGAAAAAGATTTGTAGAGATTATTCAGACGAAATTTAAAATTTAGAAGATTCTCCATTTTGGAATATAACCTAGAACACGGAGACTCAATAGGCAGCCTACCACGAACTGAGGAACTGCAAATGCTGCAGTGACTTGTCCAGAGAAGGGCAACAAGGCTGGGGAAGGGTCTGGAGCACAAGTCCTGTGAGGAGCAGCTGAGGGAGCTGGGGTTGTTCAGCCTGGAGAAAAGGAGGCTCCAGGGAGACCTTTTCATTCTCTACAACCAGCTGAAAGGAGGCTGTAGGCAGGTGAGTGTTGGCCTCTTGTCCCAGGCAGCCAGTAACAGGACTGGAGAACATAGTCTTAAGCTGCAGTGGTGGAGGGTTTGGTTGGACAATAGCAGGAATTTCTTCACAGAAAGGGTGATTGGACACTGGAATGGGCTACCCAGGGAGGTGGTGGAATCATCATCCCTGGATGTATTTAAGCAAAGACTGGATGTGGCACTCAGTGCTATAGTCTACTTGACAAGGAGGTGTTACATCATAGGATGGACTTGATGACCTCAGAGGTCTTTTCCAACCTAGTTGATTCTGTGATTCTCTGACTTACATATGTTTTAATATTATTTCCTTTGAAACTATTGGTGGCTTCTTCTCCTCCTTCCCAACAGCCTTCTAGCCAATGGTTACATGCCAAGAAAACTGCCTCACACATATAGAGATGTATATCATCATCAATCTCTGTAAGAGCTGCTACACTGGTACAGTTAGGAATCGTTGCAATTTTTTTACTGTTGCCACCTTTAAGGTAATTTAAAACCAGTTCTCTGCTTGAACTATTTATTAATAAAGTTTGAAAAAGCCTTTTATCATACTGTACCATAACAGACATCAGAAGAAAAATCATGGTTTACAAATGACCTAAGGCAGATCTAGGACCTAGCAGGTCCTTAATGTGGAGAGAAGTTTCCTCCTGAGGTCTGTGGAGCATGACCCCAGCAGGAAGCCACGGGTTGACAACCTGCTGCGTGCAGATGAAGCAGAAGTGGATTGAGAGCGTGGTGGATGCTTCCTGCCCCAGGGCCTTGGCTGGGGAAGATAAATATGTGCAATGGCACTGGTCAGCTGAAGATTTTTCCTTTCATTTGCCTGGATTTGGATTTTTAAACAACCCACGGTCAGGATTTTCTCCTCTCTTTCTGTGACTGCCCAGTGGAAGTAAAAGTGATTTAGCGAGAGGGAAAAAGCACTCATTTCCTACCACAGGACTTAAACCGCCTGCACATTATGCTGTGCATACAGGACAGGCACAAGACCCTAATCCTGAAAGAGTGCCAAGTGTTAGGCGTGTGGAAGCCTGCTTGCCACAAGGAAAGTTGAAGCCTTAGCCAAGTGGGCGAAAAGGAAGAAGGGTGGGTAGGGAGTTAAAACTCTTTCACAGAGTTGTTTAACATTTCAGAATACACTACTGGATTTGCAATCAGTTTGGCAGTGGAGTCTTAAAACCAAACAGACATCTCTTTTAAGAAACCTTTTTATGTCTGAACAGAAAGAGGTTTGTCCTCAAGCAGGAAGCCTAATGCAGAGCTTACACAGTAATATATTTTCAGTCATGTGGCCAAGACAATAAACATGCATCTTTTGATCTGCGTGGCAACAGTGCACGAGTCGTAGCTTATGTCAGGATAGAATGAGATGCAAATCTGCTAGGAGTGAGTCAGTACTCTAGGGTGTTTCTGCACATCCTAAATTTCACCAGGCTGAGACTAGGAGACCTGAAGTAAATGTCTAAAGAACCCATAAAACTATTCTAGCAAGCATGATGGTTTAAGCCCTTGTGTCAAAACACAGGAACAAGCAGTTTATTTTGTATAAAATATTTTTTGGTCTTCTAACGATAAATTAAAATTCTTTAAAACGTGTACTTCTGTAGGCATACTTTACCAGCAGCCTTTTCCTCTCTATATGATTCAAAGAGGGGCAGTAATACCTCTCCTGGGACTACAGAAAGCACGAGTAGAATTTTAAAATACCATTAAAAATTATCTCTTATTAATCGCTGTCACATTCAAATTTGAGCAATATCCTCTGGCCATTTAATACCAGCACTGCCATTATACCTTGTTGTCTTACGACATTATCCAGCTAACCACACTGGTACATTATTTCCTAGACCGCCTCTGTTTACAAATCAAAGTGCCTCGCTTAAGCACAGCCTGCTGAAATGCTGTGCTGTTATTAGGAAATGTGAGTGGGCTGAAGTGGGGATCCCTGTAGAGTTAACTTGGCAGCCTTCAAGATCCTGGCTCAACCTGATATTAAAAGTGAGTCATCAGTTTACCCACACAGCAGGCCCTCACTTTGTACTTTTCACTGTGAGGAGCTCAGCAGAGGGCCAGGAGATTCAGCGTTTGCTTCTCTAATTAATATCCAGCTGAAAGGAGCTCCTTGTTCAGGAAGACTTGGTGGGGTTTTTGTAGTTTGTTGGTTAGTTTAGGGTTTGGTTGTTTTTTCCTTTTACTTTGGTTTTCCTTTTTTGTTCTTCGGTTTTAAATGCTGATAAAGAACAAAAGCACAATCCAGGCCTTACCACCTGGAAGGGTAGTGTGCAGTATGTGTTAGGCACCCAATACAGGCTGCTCCATTTCCATTCCAGGTCTAGGGCTCTGCAACTGCCTCAGCTCCCTCAAAGTTATTTCTTTACCTACTTGCAGCTCGGCTCTTTAATTCATGTTAATTTGGGATCAGGCTTTTTTCTCAAGAAGAGCCATAAACAGCCCCTGAAGGCCTCTGGCAGAAGGCATTGCCAGTGCTTACATCTCTTGGAGGAACTGAGGAACCACAATACAATAAATGCTGCAGGGTAAACATGCCTTCCAGGTTAATCAATCAAGGCCAGGTTTCCCTTCTGGAATACATGTTAAATATCTAACTAATTGGTCTTTCATGGAGCATTTTCTTGTTCTCGAAGCTTTGCAGCAGCACCGGGGGTGGCATGTAAACATAATGTCTGATGGACAGACTGTTTCCTGTACTCTGAAGCTGTCTTGATTCTGCTTTTCTCTTGCTTTTATCCCAGCCCATCAATCACATTTATATGCCTCTCTGTAACTGAGATAACTTTTCTGTCCTTTTTACAGCCTAAAAAAATTTTCATTTTGTACATGCCTACTTCCCTGATTTAGAGGTACACTTTATTGAAAGTTATCTCCTTCACATTGAACTTTTTGTTCTTTTTTTTGCTCCCAACATGAGGTAGCAGCTATATGAGATAAAGTTAAAGCATGTGGACTTCAGAGGAACTTGGCACCTAGGTATAGATGCTTTCCTGAAGCAGAGATTGCTTTTTTGTCAATACGTTCTGTGTCTGAAGGGGACTGAAGTCAGTATGATATTTCACTAGTTGCATATCCAGGTTGGTAAAAAAGGGTTCTCCCAGTGCAAAAAAGTCAATATCACAGTTATTTTGACTGCAGAATTTGCATTTACAAAATTCTATGTTCCCCAAATACACGTTTTTTCAAGAGCCTCTTTATTTTCTTTTGATTTATTTCAAGATACACTAGTTTTATGTACCTTTCTCAGTATGTTCTCTTTCTATTTATGGCTGTAACAGGCAGAATCATTGCTATTCGTTTCATTATATTAATTTAATGACAATGCTACAGTTTGCTTCATACAGCTGCAGAACCACTAAATGTAAAAGCCTGCTTTAGTTTTGCTTCTATTCAGTTTTGCTGGAACTCAGATCACAATGGTTTTGGAAGGTTTTTTTGTTTGTTTAGATCCTCCCAAAGGCAAGGAACTGGAACAGGAGAAAAATAAAATTTACTTTCCATTTGAAACTAGTAGAAAAAGGGAGGGAAAGAGGCTGAAGAAATTATAAATCTTCTTAGGCAACCAAATGATTTGAATTATGGAAATGAGAGTGTTTTATGTCAAGTGCCTCTTCACCCTCCAAGTGTGCTATGAAATATGATCACTTGTCTTGAATACACTCCGTCCTAACAGCAACATTCTTGAACTTATAAACACTATTAATTGTGTCAAACTTGGAATCTGAATCCTGCAAACCCTTCCCATGTTAAGCTGAATGGGTCTCATTCATAGCTGGGCTAGGTTTGAATGAGCTCAGCATGGTTATGTTAGGCAGAAAAAACTTTTCATTAATAATTCTGCATTCTTCTATCAACAAATCTTTGAGTAACCTATTTTGAAGTAGTCTGTATGGCAACAGGACCCCTTTTCTTTATGCCACAGTTAGGCTGAGAAAGTCATGTATCACCGACCACCGACGAAACTGGATTTTCCAAAAGGAAGAGCAACAGCCATGTGAAGTTAAAATCCTTTTCAGGCACCATTCTCCATTTTTGCTACGTATAGAGCCTCTGTTGGTAGGTGGAATACAGATTTTACTCCTGCCAATGAGATTGATATCTTTTTTACCTCTTGACTTAAGTGTATTTAAAGTATTGTTGTTTTACATGAAATTATAATTATAGGAACAAAGAGGAATACAATTAAAATGGCCTTCCTCTAAGTTTGGTTTCTATGAACAAGCTAACATACAAGCAGCAGGCAAACCAGAGCAACAGGTCTGTTCCACGCTGGTACTCCTTCTCAAACTGGTCCCTCAGCTTTGCTGGCTCAGATGTCCTACATGGCAGCTCTCCACAGCAACACACTGATAGTGTGAGCTTGGTTTCTGCCTGAGATAGAGAGGGACATGCTGGGAAAAGATCACTGTGACCAGCTAGGAATGAAACCAAAATTTTAGACAAAGTTTGATGTTCCATTTTATGCTTCTATTTTTGTTTCTGGGGTTGTAATAGATTACTCAACCATTTGATGCCATTTTGTCTGGTTCTAGTAGCCTGGTTTTAAGGTGTTTTGCTAAATTATGGATAGGCTGTTCCATCAGGAAGAAAGGTGCTCCATACAGTCACAAAGCGGCATCCCTCAGAGATGGCACTGTTCAAGACATCTTTTGGGGTTTGTATGGGTAACTCATCTTAATAGCCTTGTAAAACTCCATGTTATAGAAGAAAAAGGCATTTCCTTTATCTGGTGAACTCTGTTCTGCTTGAAAATATACTTGGATTTTTGTCTTTCCTTTAAAGATGCAAACGGACGTTGACCACCCAGACTGAGTCATGCAGTATGTGTGCCAAGAAATCCTACTTAAGTTGTGATCTGAGCCTCTGTGTGATGTATGTGTGAGAGCAGTGAGGCTTGTAAGGAGGAGATGCCAAACCTGCTTTGCTGTTGTACTCAGGAGGAGAGAAAACGTGATGGCAAAGCATTTGCTGAGATCCTGGATTGCCAAGTACAGTTGGGGTGGGCTGGAGGTGTACCAGTGTCTCACTAAGGAGAGTGGGAGGAAGGAAAGGCTGTCCACTGCAGTAACACACTGCTTTCTTCATTTTCTGATCCTCTGACACGGGCCACAGAGATTGCTGAGATCTCTGTCCAAGCAGCAAAAGGTTTGTGCCATCATTACTCAGCTCTCTTCTGCTTCCTTTGGGCTATGAAATCCCTGCCCATGGATTTGCCAAGAATGCAGTACAGTCAGTACAGTCTCCAGAAAGCTCTGCAACAAACCTCAACAGGATGATCAATAACAGCACATTTCAGAAAAACAATAAATCACCATTTATGTACTGCTTAACAATTTCTCAAACATGAATTAATGAATACACAGAAGAAGTTCTATCAGGGTAGATGGTTCACAGGCTGTAATGATGATGAACAGGCACTTTTAATCCAAACCACACTCAGCACTGAATCAGAACTTGGTGCAAGATTTCTCATAAAACTCAAAGGTAAATCAATGATCAGCCAAAAGCAGATAGATGATGCTAAATGGTGAGTTACTGTGAATTTCCCAGACTTTGTCTGGGTGGCAAACAGAAGGCTGCCACTCTTACAAAACACACAGGTGAAGTCTGGCTCCCCAGTCACTTCTAACAGTAAGTTTATCCAGACATCTTATGCAAAGCAGCATCACTGACAAAGCAAGGTGTTACTTAGTAAATGTAGCACAATTTCCCCCCTTTGGTCTTAGTAAATGGTATATAAGGTCTCGTATATATAAGACAACAAGAGTCAAAAGTTCTCACAGAAAGCAAGCTGGAGAAAAACTCTTAAAAAATAGGAGATTGGGAACATATGTGACTAAACAAGAAAGGAGCACTTCAGGCAACTGTCTAGCACAAGAAACGAAAAGAGGAAGAGATGAAGCTGTCAATGAAACTGTGCCACAACCACAGAGCAGTCAGAGGAAAAGTGATCCCTGGATCCGTGGACTGGAGAGGCTTTGGCCAGTTTTGGTCCTGACTGTTTCCAAATTCAGTAAGTGCACTTTCTGCAGGGCAAGACCATTAAAGCTTATTCCTAATGTTTAATGTTTAATGCTAAGTGGATTGTTGAGCTACAGATATCTGAGGGAATGGCAAGGAGCATGAGTCAGGACTGCTATATTCAAAGTCTGGCTAAAGAACAGCAGATTGGGAGTAGGTGAAATAAAGTGCTGAAGTAGTTTAATAGACTAACCTGAACACCAGGCTGTGACAGAACAAAAACCAGATCACTGTGATATTTCTGAATTAGCAATTCTGTTTCACATAAGACAGAATATTCAATCATAATTTTTCTTGAAAAGTATAACCAGATGGGCAGCCACCCTAACAGCCAAGACACATGTCTTTTGAGAGTCGTTCTGGGGCATTTCATAGAGCAAAACACCCTTTTCTCTTTTTTTTTTAGCAGCTCTAGTTTCAGGTTCTGACAAAGGCAGACAGGACTGTTACACATGGAAAATGGTGCAATGGGAACACTATCACAGTGAGCCAGCTCCTGTAAGCAGCCGAGTTACTCCATTCTTACTCAGGTGCAGATTCTTTTAACAAGGTCTTGACCCAAGCAAGGATTTTAGAAACAGGGAATTAATGTCATTAGGGGTAATTGATACTTTTTGTACTATTTTCTCTACTCTTTTCCTCATGGTGTAGTTTGGGCAAGGAACTATTCTCCTTCAGCTGCAAAGTGAACGTAACCGGAAGAAAACAGAGAATCTAATTCTTCCTCTCGCCACTTGCCCTTCCCCTCAGGCTAACCTGTACCTGTTTTTGAGGTGATACTGCTGTTTAAATGTACAAGGCCTGCTTTAGTTTCTCTCACTAATCCTCAGTCTTTGAGTTCTGTTCTGCTCACTGCTGCTGCATCTCTCGTTTCAAGTTCTGCAGATCCATAGGGCTGGCATGCAAAAGTGGTTTGATATTATGAAGAAACAAAGTGCTAATTTCTCATAATGCAGAATATCATCAAGGCAAGTCCAATCCCGAAGTTTAAGTACCATGTCATTATTCCAGAGATATATACAGCTACTGGAGAGGTAAATCACTTCTAGAGAGACAATTTCAAGGTTGTTGTAGAACATGGAAAAAACAAAATAACAGAAAGGTTTTATAAAATAAAAGCAAATTCTCACATAAACCCGCAAAAGGGCAGGATTTTGGGGGGCAGAACTGTCTCTGAGAACTTTGGAAGTCTCTGTACAGCTGGAGAAACAGTAAAACTACTTCTGTCTTCTGTCATTTATTTCTGTAGCATAACAGTGAAAAGAACCGTAAGATTTATTCCAGTGACTGGAGCAATTGTGAGCAGGAAACCAGTGACAAATGGAACTAACCAATAGTTGAAATAAACTGTTCTGATCATGGTGAAATCTGGGAGATCTGTGGCTGTAAATATTGTGCTAAAACTAGCAACATGATATTCACCAACAGAGAATTATATGTTTTTTGTTTCCAATATATGTTTATTCACACACAGTCACAAGTACACGTTGCACACCAAGTACTGCATGCATATAAGTGTGTGACAGTTAATGAGAAATATTGTGCTGGCACAGGGCTTACACCTTATTTTGGGATGGATTTGATCAAGAAAATGGTTGAAGGAACACCAATATCCTGCAGGGATCTCTTCTGAGGATTCCCTTGCTGCATTTTAAGAAGATAGGTTTGCCTAGGACAATATTTATTTCAGACACAATGTTTTAAATAGTTTAACTCTCCATTCACTCTGAAAGAGTACCACTAACTCTAGATAGCAGATAAAATTCCATGGGCTAAAATAGGGATTTGCTTCTAAATAGTCTGAAATGCATAAAGGAAAAATATCTCAGGAATACGTGTGTGTTCACACTCCTGTGTGTCTTTGGGGAGATAGAGATGTAGACAGTTATATAAAATAAGAATTCCTTCCTTTCTATACAGTAAAGTTCTCTACAAGCCACTCCATGACAGATAAGCCACCACCTATCCCTGCCTAAGTGTGAATCTGTATGCCATGAACACATTTCCTGCACTGTTGGAGGATTTCTACCTGAAATTCTGCATGTAGGGGACAATGCTACATTATTTTCCTTCCACTTCCCAGGCTCAGCACATAGTAAAATCCTTGTCTGCAGATTTCAGGTTTCCTTTTGCGTGGTGAAGTTATCAGCTTTCTGTCAGGATTGCATTATGTTTTCTGAAGAAGGTGGAAGAGGTGGGGTAGGTTTATTTTACAAGCTGACAGTTAAGACGTGCTCTAATGGATTGAATCTGGCCAACTCTCCATCCTCTATCGAGCTTTCCAGACATGAAAGGCTTTGAACCTTGCACATGAAAGGGGGAAGTATTTTTTGGAATCTGCTATGGCTGAAACTTTGCTGCTCATCTGAAGGTATCGTTTGTATTTCACTTCATAAAATAATGAATACTGGAGCTGTCTCTTGTGAACTAGTCCAGCAGTCTTGTCCAATTTTGGTAGTAAAGGTCATAAAAGCTAGGTGTTCCTGCAGTGAGACCAACTCTATGTCAGTCTTCAAAGGACATGTTTCTGTCTTGGCCAGAACTTAGCATAAAAGAATATCAAAGAAATAATATCTAAGATTTTTCTGTTACAGATATCAACTGAATCTTTATCCAGCATTTATGAGGCTTGAGTAACACTATTGTGCTAGGAATAGCAGGAATGAAAATAGTTTCCCAAACAGATTTAGAGTTTTGTTTATATTTTAACAATTTAACTTCCTGCATTATTGGTTTTTGCAGTTTTCCTTTTCTTGTAATGAAACATTAATCTGACTTCATTTGCAAGCTATATAATCTGTTTAAAATGCATTTTATTAAAATTTTTAAAATAAATGTCACAGAAATGGTTTGTAGGCAAATCAAGTAGCATTTTTAGATTGATTGTTGGTTCAAACATAAGCCAGGTATTTTTTCCCATGAACTACTTTCTTCTCATTTATTTTTGCTGTCAATCTTTCTGCCCTGATCTTGCCAAGTCTCCCAAAATGAATGATCTGCTATGTATTTCAGAAAAGGAAAGTCCTCCAAAAAGAAATCCAGCTCCATGGAGGAAGTGGAGCTGGTCTTTCATTTATAGCAAGCCTATGTCACAAGAAGATTTAGTGAATATTTAGTTTACATCTACCAAATAGTTTTTTTGAGAAGACAGTAGTATTAACTCCACTGCCTGATACACACTTTAGTAACAATCCATGGTACATAAATAGTTTGCATTAAAATTTGCCTTAAATGAATGGCTTATTTTCACGGGCATTTTTTCTTCCTCATAATATGCAAATATTTATCAGCTTTTTAAAATCTCATATTTATAAATAGCTAAAAATTTATCACCTGGTGATAGGCCATAGGAAATATATATTCAAGCGAAATCAGTCACCAGTGAATTGTTTTCTGGTTGTTTCTGAAGCACATGCATGACTGAAACATAAAAATCCATTTTAAGGCAAGTTGATTAATACCCAGCAGAAAATACTTGTGCTAGTTGAGCAAATATATTCAAAAAGCTTAAGAGAAAGAAAAACTGCCTTTTTAGGTCAGACTGAAGAGTGAGATAGCCCTGTAGGTTGAAAGAAATCAAATACAACATGGAGTGGGTGTATCATCCTAGCACCCAGCATCTACCAGTTTAGGGTTTTCTTCAGCAAGGAGACAGGTCTTGTGAGCACAGACAAAGGTAATTTTAAAGAGAATTTGAGCTGTAGTTGCTGCACTTATTGTTCTTTGTCTCTTTGCCAGTGGACACAGTAATACATGGTGGCTGTGAGGACCTGTTGTGCACTGTTTAACACACACAGTTGTGTCACACCCCAAAATTGAATACTGGCTGCATCTCACCATGAGGAAAAGGCATTTCTGCCCTAATTTCCCTCAGGGACCTGGCAGTGGAGTAACCAGTGGGGACAGCGTGCTCAGCACAGATGATGTCAGCTGCCCCTTTGACTAACAAAACCACTGTTACATATAGCCCAAATGTCTAAAAAAAATTTAAGCTAATGAAAAAACATCAACTCTATGTTCTCTATCAGAGTTGCCAGGGCCTCATAAACTGGGCATCAAAGCCTGGGGGGAGCACTGGGCTCCAGCAGGACAGCCAATAGAGAGCTTTGATGCATCTTTGAGCAGCATAAGTTTTCTAGCAGAGGTTAAAATCTCATGTGGACTTTTTGTTATTCTTTAATGACAATCTAGTTACTATGGAAAATGAGTATTAGACCAATATGACGACAAATACTGATGCACATTTTCCGCTGTTCTGAGAGCTAATTCTCCTTTCTCACATTCTCTTCTTTGGTTTATTCATATGATATAATAAAAGAGTAGTTAACTTTCAAAAACATCCCGTAAATATTGAAAGCAGTATGCAACCCACAGAGCAGTATATCTTTACATAGTTACAATAAGTCCTACGCAATCCTACAATTAATGTCAGATTTGATTTCTCCTGTGCTTTTCTGTCCTTATTATAGCAATCATTTCTGTTTTTTCTCTCTCTAGTCTTTTCTCAGACTCTCAAAGTGATAATTTTTGTGATCGTTTACTTGGTATATTATTCTAGTTTTCACTTCACTTTGAAATGATTGTTTCAATATTATATTAAATTAATTTTTCTTCTCTGTTCTACCTCCCACACTACCATACTGATATCACATCTTCCACCCTCATTTCCTCAATATTCTTGGAGAGCTGATGGATAGAGTTTTCAGCTGAGTAGTATTTGAACATGGTCACTGGTTTGTTTGTGAGGTGTCTACACCATGTCTGCTTCAACCACTTGACAGAGATTTTTTTATAGACATATTGGTTTGGCAGAACCTGTACATATTTCAGCATCATTTTTACATGAAATGTTGATCTCCTCTTTCTAGCTTGTTCCTAACACTCAAAGTGGACTAAAGAGTGCATTGATCACTGCTTAAGTCTGAGAAAGTTGATTTTAAGCAAGATTTAATACCAGAAGTTAGTACACTGGGATTCATATAAAATAAATAGAAATGAAATAAAAATATTTTCAGTTCCTGAGTCTGTTCAAAGAACTAAAATGAGGATTCTTTGAATTCTATTATAAGCTAATTATTTCTTGTTGTAATATCAGGATCTATTTTCCCAGACCCATTTGACTATACTGGCTTTTCTCCAAAAACCAGAAAACATTTTTGAATGAGCATTTTATTCTAAATTATTCCAAATATTTTCAGTTTATTATTATGGGCAGTATTTTTTGTCTCAGTTTGGCATTCTGTCTGCCCCTAGATAAATTTGTTTTTCCTTCCCTCCAAAAAACCAGTATAATAATTTAGGAGCTAAATAACTTTTCAGTAGACTTGTCAGTGATGTTCAGATTACAGTTTTACTGCTAGACAAACAGAAACCCACATTTTAAGTGTGGATGGAAGCAGCTGGATGTTGTTACAAAGGGTGGTGGCTAGAGGGAACTCTTTTTCCTTGTTGGAGATTGTGGATTTAACAGTAAAGGAACTTCTACTGCAGCAGAGCAGTGCATTAAAGAAAAAGGAGAAGGGAAAAATCCTTGAAACAAAAACATTAGCTTGAATTTTGAAGTGCTCCCAGTTGGGCGTAGGAATGAGGAGAAGTGTCAATGAAATTTATCATTTCTTCAGCTAAGAAAAGGAGAGCCTTTCAGTGTCCAGGGACAGTTGTAAGGTCACGCACGGCTAAATGCACTCCCAGCAGCCAACTCCTTGGAAGCTGTTAGAAGAGTTATGGCAGCCTGGGTTACCCTGGCTGCAGGGGTAGATGTTTTGGTTCTGTGCATGCGGGAAGAGAAGACTCAGACCACAAAAAAGAGCAGGGAGTTCACAGAGCAGCAGTAGGCGAGGCATTTAGGTAACAGCTACCACACTTTTAGGCCCCAAGCCAGCAAATTAATTAAGCACATGCTTAAGTTTAAACACTGAGTAACTCATAGCTTTAGCTGAGCTATTCAAATGTTAAAAGTTTAATAGCTCTAAAGCCTAAAGGCATCAGGTTGCTTAAGCTTTGGTGTTTTGGCTCCATTTGCACCCCGGGGTAGTGGGTGGTGGGCACATGGTGGGTGGGGAGAGCTTTTGTTTGGAGAATGCATTGGAGTGGTACTTGGCAGAAGCTGAGGTGTAGGGAAGCCTGACATGTGCACAGTCTCACTCTTGTATGAAACTGGGCTGTGGCCAGCTTGTGTACCTTACACAGGAATTTGGAAGCACTCCTGGTACTATAGTGTGTAGTACCTAGAGATCTACTTTGCTCTTGCCCATTATTCTTATTGGATAATGCCCTGAAAGATAATGTAGTAGAGCAAATCAGGTGAGGGGGAGCAAAGCAAGGATGAAAGATTTGGAGAGGAGATTACAGTGCTGACAATTAGCATAACCTTAACCTCTGGTTTAATGCTACCTTACTCTAGCACTGCTTAACTCCACTGAGAATGGTAAGAAAGTAATATAAATCTTACCATACTCCTGCCTGCTAACTGAGTTACTCTGAAGCCTTGAATACCTGACAAGCCTACACTGTCCTTACATGGACTAGCTGCTAGAAGCTAAGGCCCACAGCCTTTTTATGGGGTCACCATTACAAACACAGTAGGACCCAGGTGTGAGTGTTTCAGCAAATGTTCATGCAGATGCGCTCCAAATGTTCTCAGCTGTGCTCCAACAGCGCAATTTGCCAAGAGCTGTCGAATGTGTCTTGCATTCACCAGCTGTGGCTATATTGCTAAAAAGCACTGAGTTTGACAGCTCCTGCCTGCCCTCTGTCTCCACTGCCAGTTGGCCTGGGCAAGCTTGGCCTTGAGACAGTGGAGTGTAGTCAGGCAGGTGTGGCCCAAGATGTCTGTGCTGTGTGACCGTGCCAGAACTGTGTTTGCTCACTGCGCAGCACACAGGGCTGATCCCAAGCGTGATCTCTGCTCTGCCCATCGCGTGCTATTTAAGTACTGAGCAGTTCTGAACTGTTCAGTTGTGTCAAATCAGGCCAAAACTCTATCTAACCCTGGCATTTTGCCATTGGCAGAGGCAAATAGAAGTTGGTAGTGGAGAGCATAATACTTCTTCCCAGAAATACTTTCACATCCTGCAGCAATTCATGCTTCAGCAACTTAACCAGATGTGATATTTTTCATTGAAAGGATTTATCCTCTTGTAGCCACATCACCCTGCAGAAGGGAGCTCCACCACACCAGCCTCCTGCTTTTCGATACTGCCACTGGATGCTTCCTTTTGACTTCCTCCAGTTCCACTCACAGAGACCACACATTGCCTCTGCAACGACCCTGCCCTGTGCCTGATTCTGCAGATCTCTGTAAAGTGTCTGTCCTCAGACGAGTCTCTAGAGGCTAAAGAGTCATAGTGCAGTTACTTATTCTTCACCTGGAAGCTGTTCCATACCTTTGATCAGCTCCGTCACTCCCCTCTCTACTTTTTTTCTGTTCTACTGTGTCTTTTTTAAGATGTGTGTGCAGGGGGAGGGAACCATAACTGCTGAACTAGGTCACATAAAATCTTGGACAAATTCCTGTGTTTCTATTTTAATGTCTCCAAAGCCTTGGCAAAGGTTCAGAACAGTTCAGTTTTCTTCCTCTCTCTCCCTTCAGTAGAGTTACTTCTATGATTAAGGCAAACCTCTCAACCTCCCAGCTCGCCAATGTGAAGCTGGAACAGAGAAGTGCAGCTAGAAACACACTGATGGAAAGATCACTACATTTGGTCCTCTTCAAACTCAGGCATTCTTACCATATAATCTCACTCACAAACTGATCAAGTCCCATTTGAAAATAAGCAAGTGGTTTTGCCCCCACTACTGCTACCAAAAGGCTGTTACAGGATCTCACAACCATGGGAAATCTCCTTTCCACTCTACCTTTCTTCACGGCTGCTTTATAAAAGTTTATTTTAATTCCTCTTCTCTTTTTCATTAATATTTACTTTTCTCATTGATCTGTGGGCCACAAACATGCTCAGGATAATCATGTGAGGTAGTCCAGACTATGTCCCTCCAGTCTCTTGCTTGAGAATTTCTGCTTCTACTCCTTCCTTCTGGCTTTTCCCTGCAACTGCCCTAGTTGGACATCAGCTTTTCTGAATACTCATGGCCAAAGCTGTAGACAGTCTTCTGGATGAGGTCTCATCAGTACCTTGGCAACTGCATGCTTCTGGAAAAACTGCACTTGGTTAATCCTAAAATGACATCTGCCTTTTTCTCATTGGTAATTGCCATGGTCCGTATGCAATCAGTTAATTTATCCAAATACATCACCTTGAATTTAATTTTTTTGTCCCTTAAACTCTCTTCTACAGTTCTCTAATCCCCTTGAGCTCCAGCTGATAGTGCTAGCCAGATTTTCCTGTTTCTTCTGTCCTGGTCAAAGAGGAGAATACAAGAACCTAACTGCCGCTGCCAAATGTCCTATTACTTGTTAACTTCACTTGGCTGTCATCATTCCTGTTTATATCACCACAATTCTCCTCAGCTCTTCTGCCTTCCTTTCTTAATCCCAAATAATTAATTGAATTTGAGGCCATCTCTAGAATATTTTTAATATTCCCCTTTCTTGACTGCATCACTGTGTCTTTCTTATTAGAACTGAGATAGTGTTTATTGTGTAAATTCTTTTGCAAGCCCCAGTTTAAGTTGTCTTTCACCAAAGTGTAAGTCAAATGGTGGAAATGTTAAACTTAAGTATTTTGTGGGACTTCTTGACAACGGACATATTACTTAGACTTTTTGATTACAAAACATTACCACTCAGTGAAGGACATTACCACTCAGTTAAGCATGCTAACTTTTTGCTCTGGTTTTATTTTCTCTCTTGATTTGAACTTGTTGCTGAGCGAAAAGAATACTCAGTGTTTCTTGCAGTGTTTTATCATGCCACAGCCGTAAGACAGAGAGAAGTGACACATGTATTTCCATTGATGCCTTAAGCACATCTCAGAGCAGGGAAACATAGGATGGTGGCAATACCTTTGCCTTCTGCAAACTAGAAAAGAAGGGTAGAGTAGGGTTGGAGTGGCCCTTGGAGCTAAGGAAGGATTTGTGCCAAAGATTGGCACAAAGGTTCCGAGTAGCAAGGCATCTTACTTCTGTCCTAGTAACAGCATTACCACTATCACTGGGCTTGCAGAATCTCTGCATTAAGATGTTTTTAAACTGTGGGTATGCAGAAGTGCCTCCTGGCTTCAGCAAAGAGGCTGTTTTTGCTGAGGGCTTTGAAGCTCCCAGATTTATAAACAGGAGAGTTGAAGACAGATTTAATAATAATGTGAATCCTACCCTAGAGCACATAGGCAGGAATCTCTGTTTAGTTCATGAGTAGAGAAGTGGTGATTTGGAGCATTCAGTGGAACAGAAGTGGTCATCACAAAGCAGAGGCCAAGGCTGTAAAATCTGACACACTCGAGACCTCTGGCTTACAAGACTTTAGGTTAAGCACATGTGTCACTATTTGCGTGCTCTGCACCTAAATCCCGTAGCTGCTGTTAGAGCTCATGGATTACAAAAGTTGAGATACCAAAGTTGTTGGGACAAGTTCTACCACCAGCTTTTAACAACCTTCGTCTCCATTACCAGTGTTTATTCCCGTGTTTATTCCCATGTTTATTGGTATAACACAACCCTTCTTGAGATAAAGAGAAAGATAGATCTTTCCTTCTTAATGCTAAATATGCCATTTTCATTCACTATGCACCCTTCTTTTATTACACAGTATGGCTACCTAAAGATGCCTAGACATTTGCTTAAAATATGTTCTAGACAATAAGAAAGCAACAAATGTAGCTCTGTGCATGAAGCAGTGCCTATCTCCAGGAACTCAGTGGCATTTACAACTTCTTGCCTTCCAAAGAGTGATTTTTGGGCATTTTCATACTCCAGAAACTTCTCTTAAATATTTTTAGTCTCAGGATTTTGGGAGGGGATTGAAATATTTCAGGCCAAGTTTTTCCAAAGGTGTATTGCCAAAAATGTCTGTACAAAGAGGAGAAACTACTTAAAAGTAAAGATATTCATGTCTTTTGATCCAAATTTCAACTGTTACACTCATGCTCTACTTCATTCACAGAAAAAAATGCCATGCACAAACACACATACCACTCTGTAATTTTCCTAATCCAGATGCTTTTGCAAACATATGGCTGCTGACAGTAAAAATTTAGAAAGAACTCTTACAGAATCTGCTTTTTCTCTACTTGCTTTTCCTTTATACTTGCTTTTTTCCTGTTCCAAACTATGACAGGCATTTAGTGTATCTCAGAAAACAAGAATTTCCCAGTCTTTCTCACCTCTTAGTGTTCTCATCACCTGCAATTATTCAAAACAATAAAACCCTGGCATTTTTTCTCAGGAAGAAAAAGCTGCATTAAATAAAAGATTTGTGGCTGTGATTGATTACAGACTACAGAAGAACAAGATTACTCTGGAGGAAAAGTCTTACAGATAAAAGGATTATAGTTACTCACACTTGCTGACATGGGATTGAAATATTCCATTTCTGCTTTTGTGACCACTAGACTCACTTGTGAAAGCTGGGTGAAACTGGGTAAAAACAGATTAGAAACACAAATCAAGTCCATTTTGCACAGTCCAGAGAGCACAAGCACAACACTAAAGCAAAAATTAAACGAGATATTCAAACATCTTTTTGTTTTTGAGCTTGACCCTTCATTCCCTTATCCCATTACATTGGAGTTAATGGGCCTGCTCTATTCCCACAAGGACAATTTAAGCTATTATTAGTAAGAAAGAGTTCTCTTCCTTACGCGCTCATCATCTGAGGAGTGCAGAGGAAAACAATCAGAGGAAGACTCCTGCAGACCGTGCAGCATGGCTCTGCGTAGCCGCAGCCCCAGGACAATTCCGGAGCCCCTCACCATGCCCCGGCCAGAGCACAGTGGGTTTCTGCCACCCCAAACACCTCTCCCCAGGGCAGGGGCAGCCAGAGCCGCACAGCAGCTCTGTGGGAAGGAGGATATGAGACTGCTGTTCCCAGCAGAATCATGCCTCGAGCTCGTGGAAGGCTCTCAGGGAAGGGTTCAGAGCTGACCCAAGTCTCTCTCCTGAAGGATATCTGCTCTTTGCTTTGCAGGGTGGGAGAGACATTTCTTTGCTAGAAATCAGCAGCTGTAGTGTGGTTTTTCTAGTTTCAGAGCCTTTCTTATTTTTCCAAACCTTTCCCCTTTCCCTCTGCAATAAAGTGGTCATTGTATTTACTCATGCTGTGCTGGAATGTTTTTTTATTTACAATGAAGTAGAAATGATGCCAAACCTTTCAATGTTAGTTTAGTACCATTTTTCCCACCACTTTTTGTTTGTTTGCTTTAATGCACCTAATTTTTGTTTTCATTCTGTTCTAATTTGTTTGCAGTCATTTTGCAGAAAAACATCTGATGTAGTTTGGACCACAAGTGGCTCGCAGATCAGAGTCTGAGTAACAAAAATTTGTTGATGTCCATACCCTTTTCGTAGACTTTTACTTCCTTTGAATTTCTCTTAAGAGTTACACTGGACTTCTGCACATCTTGAAGAAAAATCAAAGATAAAAGAGCCTCTATTTTGATTTATGTGAGCATTTGCTCTCACACATGAAAAAGGGAAAAATAAACTCAGAAAAAGAAAAATCCTACTTTATTAATGGGGGGGGAAATTTCATCACTTAATTAAAGATGTTAAAAATTAAATCTTGGGAAACCTCTTTATATTCGTGTAGGTGAATAGTCTGTATGCTGTTAACATGGTGTGTTTCAGCTGATATATGTGTGAACTGATCTTAAATGAAGCCAAACAGCTAAAATCCACAGATTCCAAAATCTAGAGAGGTTAGGGCTCAACTCACAAACATATAGTCCTAATGACTAGGATTGAAAAAAAGGAATTATTCAGAAAATAAACCTAATTTCAGAAAGATTTATATTCCATAAGCAACTTCTTTTTAAATTAAATGGCAGGCATCCTTAAACTGTAATTTACTGGCACAGCTGAATTCCCCAAGGTAACAAAAACTCCAGGCTCAAGAACTGAGCCACCACCAGACAGCAGCAAGCCTACTGTGTCTGGGACATGGGCAATTACTGGAACATAGACTTGAGGCAAACTTCTCACCAGAGCTGCCGATGGAGAGATAAGGATACTCCCTTTTCTTCTCAGGGTACTGAAGGATTCTTCTGATATACACTTGGTTTACATGATATTTTTTGTCGTCATGATGTTGATAGAGTGAAAAAATAACACCATAATTTTCAGCCCAGGAGGATTTGGGCTGGGGAGACCATGAACTCCTCAGCCTTTGTTTGACCTCTGCAATAAATTTTGTTGCACTGAAGGGCAGGTGCTTCCATGGTTTTTCCTTCCATTTCTGGTGCAGGAACTTTTAGTTTTCTCCAGAAAAATATGTTGTTTGCTTTGGTTAACACCCTGGTTTTGTGAGGTACTTAGGAACCCTTCCACTTTTAAATGTATGAATCTCTTATATTCTTTACATGTTATAAATGTCCATTTCAGTAGATCTGAAATGTTCCTACCACATTTGTTGGAACTCAGCTCCTTGTATAATCCCACTTTCAATCTAAGCCTCATTAACTGTTTCCTTCTTGTCCTTATCTAGAGCTTAAACCTTTCTTGTCCTCAGGGCTCTCTAGTGCTCCTGATAGCACCTTTCTCTCAGTTCTTTGTTGTTACTGCTAATGATTCGTGGGCAAAACTACCAAGATTTTGCAGCAGACTCACATATTGGGGTGCAGATACCCAATTCGGAAGCTTTTAGATGTATGAGGTTTGGTGAGGGGAATTCCCACCCTTCTTGCCCTTCCATCACTGATTATTGTTATTACTTCTCTAGGAATTTCATTAATCTAATTTGATAAGACTGCCTCCTAAACCATATACTGGTTTTGCTTCTCCTTTGGCTGACCTGGGATTTTTATGTGCTATGAAGTAATTTATGTAACTATAAACTGCATTTCTTTCATCACTTAAATTACTCCCCTCTGTGAGATCCAGAGTTTGTTATGGCATGTATTTATGTGAAAATTGAATGAAACTGGAACATATGCACAAATTAAGTTTAGAAGTCACAAAAATTGTTTTTTCTCACTATTCATTCTATCCTAAGAAATGGTGAGATTATCCAAGGATGGTGAGAAAGTCTGAGGGCTACTGAAGACAGATAAAAAATAAAGGGTTATTTATCACATGGGCAAGATGCGCTCATTTTCATTCTCAGAAAGCTCATTATATCCACTCAAAATCTGTTTGCCAAATTATTGTTAAGAATCAGAAGTGCAGATAAGAAGTGATCCCAGTTTATATCAAGACCTGCAAGGAGTTCTGCAGCTTTGTGCTCCACTTTATTTCAAGCATGTCCAGATAAAACGTTCAAGGAGAGGAGGCTGGCATAAAGCATGGGCTAACATATTCACAATGCAAACCTCAGAACCACAAATAACTTATTATTTAATAATTGGATTTCTTCAAGTGCTGCTGCTAGCCCCAAAAGGCCAGCTCTTAACTGCTCAACTTTCTCCATTGACTCTAATTAAGGTTTTCCTTGGCTCATGATCGTGGTGAACTTGGAGAACTTTAAAGTTTGGGGGTTTTTAAATCTGCTTTTCTCACCAGGTGGAGCGTTCCTGAAAATTCTGAAACTTATGAACTTTCCAGTACATTTTACAAGATACTTCTGTCTACACATTTGACTGAAGATGGAGGCATTTCACAAATCCCCAAGTAGAAATCATTTTATTAGCCAGTTTGTGCACTGTATACAGGAGAATATGGGATTATTTGTTAAGAAATTTACTGCCAAAAAATTTATGGCTGCAATATAAACTCACAAGTGTCCCTTTCTGCAGAGGGGGAGTTGACTTCAGTAGCTGTATGACTGATGATGTGACAAAGTGTGATAGGGAATGCAGCTGTTGGAGCAGAAATAAAGAGGTCCTGAAAACCAGAGATAGAACAGAGAAACATATTTAAAAGGAAAAAATTATTTTATTATTGTAATTATTATTGATAATTAAAAATCCATTCAAAAAAACTGAAGATGACTTTTTTCTTGTGTATATTACTTTAGAACAAATAAAAATATGGAAGTGCTCTTAGCTATTGTATTAGTTTTGTCTACCTATTTGAAACATATTTTTTTCCGATCTTTTTTTGTGCTGTAGCTATACTGAATTCATTTCTCTTATCTTTAATTAAAAAATCATTCCCTCCTATGCAATTTTTAAGGCACTGCATGATGTTTTTGTGTTTGACATTGTGTTTGACAATGTAAGTTTTATCAGTGATTTCTACTATAAACATAAGGTAATGCTAAGGAAATTCTGGGCTGACATGTTTCTCCTTTAAATCAGACTGGTTATTTTTGGCTTTTATTTTTTGTCATTTTTAGCATTTTTTTTCCCCAACACCCTCTCTCTCTTTTGCTTCATCCTGTTTTCTCTTCTCCTACTCCCCAAAGCATGGCAAGTTTCCAGTTTGAATTCGAACTTCGTAGCTGGCTACTGTCTCAAAAACCAGCTGAACCAAAACTCCAGACTAAGGCTGAGTGAATAGTTAATGGATATGTCTTTTCTTTTTTGGATCTGAAAAACCAAACCCCTCTCTCAGAACTTTATCTGAAGTCAAATGAACCCTTCCATTCAGTCTCCAAAAACGCTTCAGTTTAGAGTCTGTTAATTTAATTTTGCTTTTATTGTATTTTTGTATTCAATTTAGGCAACTTTCATCTCAAATCACTGTTTTGAAACAAAACATTCTGTTTTGAAATAAACTGAAATGAAGTATTGTAGCATAAAAAGCAAAAGCCTCCACCTTTTTTGGCCAAAGATGTTCACAACCTTTGGCAAAAAAATGTGTATTGTTTTGATCAACCTTGAACCAATTTTCTTTGCCAAATAAATAGTTTTCTTGCAAAAAAAAAAAAATCCATAAAGGCTCCACACGTATTACACAAATATAGAGTACCTGTTTTATCTATAAATGTAAGCCTGCCTCAGTGTAATTCCCTTTGAATTCAGTTATCCTAGTCCAACTAAAATGTGTAAGATACAAACCCTCGTTTCCCTTTCTAGAAAGACAAAACTCGAGGCAAAGAGTTTGGTAGGAACAACAGAGCACGGGGAAAGGCCACACCATCCTCCCCGTCCACAGAGGGCAGGACACACAGGGTTCCTGCGAATGGTGGCTCAGGTTTCTCCTTTCTCAGTACCTTTCCTGACAGCAAAAGTCAACCTGGCTTTCGCAAAGTTGGCAGCTGGGGCATTTTTTGCTGCCCGCAGGATTTTGCAGAGCTGAGGCAGCTGCCTGCATTGGCCCAGAGGGGAGCAGCCCTGAGCACAGCCAGGGGTGCGTGCCCAGGGGACACAGCCGGGCGAGGGGCCACGGCTCGGCCGTGTGCGGCAGCCTGGCGTTGGCACCCAGCCCTGCCAGCCCAGCCTCTCCTCAATGCTACTGAGGGGAAACAGGCCCCACTACGGAGTCGGCTCTGGGAACAATTTCAAAAGGTTTTTGGAGGAGATGACCTCCTCCCTCCACCGACTATAAAGGAGTGAACTCAGCTTTGAGTGGTATAAAACGACCTGCTTCTTGTCTGTAAAAAGAGGAGCCAAGAAACTACCATTCACCTTTTCTCCTTTAATAGCTGTGCTAAAATAAACTCTCCCAAGTTATGGCTGATAGCACAGAAATGCTTCAATTTAAACTGGTCAGTGCTCTGAGGAGTCAGGGCCATGGCTGGATTTGGGATATAACAACAGCCCCTTCATCATCCAGCACACTATAAAGCAGCCCTCCTAATATTTGTACAAAGAAAAATACCCCTTATTGTATCTTTCAGCATTTATATTTCTTCTCAAAGGTAAATTAGGATGTTGCTTTTAGAGCTAGTTCTGTTTAATGTTATTTAGATTTCGGTTCCAGCTATTTCACACCTTTCAAATTTGTAAACACGCAAACGTTTTGAAGGATGTTGTTTGGATTCCTTTTGGCTTTGTGGTCCCTGGCTCTGTTTTTGTTTATGCCTTGGTTTTTATGTTTTTGACTTTGACTTCTGATTTCTTTTATAGTGTTTGCCTTTTTTCTTACTCTCCATATTCACTGCCTGAAAACCTGGTGCATTAGAAACCCTTTGAAACGGATACATGCCATTCTGTACCTCTGGTTGGGAGTTATGCCAGCTTGAAGCTAAAAAAATAAAACACGGAGTATGTGGTAAAAGCATGCATATATAAAAAAAGCAGAAACATCTTTTGATTTCATTCTATATTGCGGAGAACAAAAAGATTTTCTGCAAACTTCTGTGGAGAAAATTCCCCCATAGTAACAATGATTTCCAGTACCACTCACTGAAGTTTGAATCAAATAAAGCAGGTACTTGGACTTTCTGCCTCCAAGTGATCTTCTCACAGGACACTGGCAGGGGAGGAACCACATTACTTTTTTGTAATGAAATTACAATTTCACACTTTTTTGTGTGAAATTTCATCTTTGACCTTAAATATTTTTGGGAATATGAGGGTCTTATCCAAGCTGTTGCTGTTACTATCCTTGCTGCTGTGGTTCCGTTGTGACTAGTTTGAATTCCAGTCCCTGTTTTTTGACAAGAGGAAGTTTAGACCACAATCTTTGGGCCATATTGCTTGTGACTCACCAAAAAAAATACCATAAATAGTTAATATTCGGAATTCACAGATGAAGATGAAAATACAGAAAAATTAAATGGCTTGCTAAAAGGCAAAGATTGAGTCAATGGCCGACCCAAGAAAGGCACTTTAGACCGTTGTTTTACCATATAACGCTGGCCAAGACAATTCAGCCTTCAAAGGGGAAAACTGTATTTTGTAAAACTGATTATTATTTTGAATATTGTGGCTAAAGTATGTCTCTGTCAAATTTTGGGATAGCCTGTGGTTCCTTACTAAGAGAGCCCTGGTTTGAATCACCTCTAGGGACTGATACATTTCAATCCCAGGGATAAAAATGTTACAGACTTTGGAAGTACGTGCCAGACATAAGATCACAAAAATGTGAAAGCTGGGTCCTGTTTCTAGTCAGAAAGGCTAGATATGGGAAGTCTTTGCTTGTCTGCTCTTGAAAAAGAGAAGTATGTTTTTATTGGAATCCAGTGGCCTCTTTACATTTGGTTTAAACTCTTGCCACTATCTACACGTCAAATGTAAAATACAGTACTTAGATTTCAAGGATTCAGTACTCATGAAAGTAGAAAGACAGAGGGCTGTGACTCCCAACCTTTCTTGATACACGTTTCTACTCAGCAATATTCCAGTAGAGGTGCAGATACCAGTATAGAGACTTCAAGCTTACTGAAAAAAGTCTTTATTTTCACCGTTACTTCTCTTCACCTCCTCGGATATAGCTCTCTGACCACTGGGTGCCTGCAAACTACAGGCTAATGGCACTAGGCTAAGGTAGGTAATGTTTAAACCGTGGTAGAAATGTAATTTCCAGGACAAGATTTCTTTCCTTACCATAGCAAGAACTAGGTCCAAAAGAAGGTGGTGGACTGAGATGCAGATTTTTTTTTTTTAGTGAGGCTATAGCTAACTAACCATTGCCGAAGCTAATCCATTACTATTCAGCAGCATTAAATTACATGGGGAGATCTCATCCTAAAACAACCTTTAGGAAATTTTTCATTAAAAAATGCCAGACATTTAGTTAACAGCTTCATTCTGGATGCGATGGGCTCAAAGAGCACTTCTGACCTGCAGCAGGTCCATGGCTTAAGCTAAGATGCCGTCTCCCAGTTCCTGCTTTAGTTTCCTTCGTTGCCCCCGGGGAGAATTCTTTCAGGTTTGCATGTCTACCAAGCACAAAAAAATAATTGTCGATGGCTTTTTTTTTTATTTTAAGCGAAGTACTTTATCAAGTGCTTGCTGATAAGAAGCTACAGCTGTCCCACAAGCAGTGCTGTCTCAGGGGTTCTGTGTGACTTCACTGTCAGCACAAATGGACACTCACAGCAACCTCTAAACATGCCACAGGAGCAACCCTAGACTGGGATGGCTGCCAAAAAAGGGGAGAACAAGGGTGTAAAGAAAAATTTAATGTAACGCTACAGCAGAAATAGGCACAAGACTCAGAAAATAAAACAGAAATCAAAAGACAGCTGATGAGTTGCTTTTATTTTTTTTAAGAAAATGATTCTATATTGAAGTCCTCAAACAACTTTTCTCCAAATGAGTGTAATTTTTCTTAGCTTTATTTACAAAAAAAAGTAAAAATTTTCAAGTTATCATAGATTCACATGCCTTGGTAGTTCTTGAGAATATTGTGGTAGTCAGTGAGGAAGAGGGGCTCATCCAGGAAGAGATTGAGGTCACCTAGGTCTACCTCTCTGGGACTTTGCAAGAACATATTTTTCTCTATAGGGCACTCTAAACATGTGGTGCTCTTTTTTCCTGTGGCACACCTCTTCATTCTTGCATGGATAATTATGGCCAGGCATGTCAACACACACTTGATCTTTGCTCTTGGCATTGAACATACTTAATGTATTGCTCCATCTTTTTTAGGAACTCTCCTTCCTAAAGCACTGGGCAGGCTGAGCTGTACAACACTGTGGTTGTACTGAAGACATGAGATAATTAATTTGCTACTGGTCTGAGCAGTACTGCCTTGTAGGTGTGCATCATCTGATTTTGGCATAGTGAAGATGTTCCAGCAGGTGTTTTGTTCCTGCACTGCAGCCTACTGCTCCTCGCCTTTAAACCCAGAAAGGGTCACTAGAATGCCCATAATGCCAGGATGTCCCAGACAAACCAATCTATCCTCATTGTTCATGGCCCTGGAAAACCTTGGCTTTCTTCACCATGCAGGTACTTTTCCTCTGTGACGTCCTGATTAACTGTCACTTTCTGGAAGATTGTTTGATTCGTTAGGTGTGAATGAAAAGAAGCAAAACAACGATTGTGAGTTTGTTAGGCAGAAAGTGGATTTGGTGCTGGCAAATCTGAATTTTGTTTATTTTTTCTTGGCTTGTGATGTGTCTGATGTGCTGTTCTGAGACCAACCCTGCTACAGGCACTCAACTTTTTGACATTGAGCGAGAAGAAGCATAGCTTTGGGGATGATTTCTGTCCATGACAGAAAGGGAATGAGTTTCTATAACCACAAAATAATCTCTAGTCTGCACTATGGCTTTGCTGTGCCTTGACCGTGTTCCTCTACCCCACACAAGTTATCATTCCCTGTGCCATGCACCAACACATGTGCTACTCATTTGCATTTCTAGTTCCATCCATCTCTAAGCGGTATCCTCCTTACAGCAGACATAACAGACAACCATGACAACCGTGCTATTAGGTCAGCAAGTGCACTTGATGTGCTTGGTGCAATTAGCTGTGCACTTGGTGGGCTTTCTACTTTTTTGCTATTCTTCTTTTTCTTCTTTTTCTTTTTTTTCTCTCTCTTTTTTTTAAATTTTCTTTTTTAACAAGAGCTGCTTAAGGATTATTTTACGTATAAAACTATTGTCGATATTTCCTATAATCATCACGGAAATATTTTCCACATGACCAGAACTGAAGCCGATTTTTTAGGAACTAAAGAGTCACTTGAGTGAAATTTAAGAACATTATCAATGACTTGGAAGATCTTTTAAAAATTAATTTTCAAGGCAGAATTAAAGATAAATCTCTGTGGATATATTCATATTTTCATTAAGCGTGGTCCCTTGCTACACTGCTGGTTAACAGTTATTATACTGTCAAAGTTGTTATTTTAAAAGCCCATTCAGGGATCTGGAGCTCCAGTACAAAACCATATGGTCTATTGACACATGCTTTTACAAATTTCACAAACTGCACCTTACCAGCAAAGCACCTCAAAATCTAATAACTGTATGTAGGTGCAATCTATACCAGTGGTCCTTGAGTATTACTGAATGTTGGTAGTGGTGTAGGAGGGCATTTGGGTGGCATGGATGAACAGTTAATTTCTATAAATTATGGTGGCTTGATTGTTATTTAATTTTGTTTGGTTTTGTTTCATTTGGTTTGGATTTGTTTGGTTTCATTTGGTTTGGTTTGGTTTGGTTTTGTCTCACCACTGAGGCAGAAAGAAGATCCTCTGAACTTTTTTACAAGAACAAATTTGTGCATTCTTATGCTGTAGCTGAAGGTGTAAGTGTCCAGCTTGGGTGGGGCACAGAAGTTCAAGTATTTTCCTTACCTCACTGAAGAGATAGGTTTTTTTGCTTCCATGCTCTTCATTCAATAAATTGAAGATGCTCTTTTTTTTTTTTTTTCCTGAATACACTGTACAGGGCAACTCTGCATAACTCTTGAGATTTTCAATGGGTGTGTGTGCGTGTGGCAGGTATGTGCGCTCCTCTACCTGCTGCCTGACAACGAGTCATCACTTCTGACACTGACTCTCTTCGAGCACAAAAAATTTATATTAAAAAAAAAGTTAATTGCTACTACGTATTTTTTGCCAAATCTAGATTTCATCAAATCTAGCCTGATTGATCTTATTTAGCATTCTAAAGAAGTGATGCCCGTCTGACAGGGTCTGCTCCAGGCTTTCTCTGATTAGACAGTACATAGGGGGTCCTTGTAAGGACTGGGAAAATCTTTCTTTGGAGTCTCTGATTTCAAGTACAAGAATTCCATAAAGTGAATGAGTCCAAATTTTGCTAATTTGAGGTGTAAAAAGTATGGTTCAATATTTTCTGCACAACACTTTTGCATCAGCTTGATTTTGAGTAGAATAATTAACAGAAAGGGTTTTTATGAGTGAATACTGGTGTTTAATTCTGTGTTTAGAGAACAAAAACACAGTAATATCTATTTTCTGATATGAGTGGGGAAAATTTGCTCGTTATTTTTTCTCAAAATTGATGGCTAACCTAGAATTCATTTTGCTCTGTGCCCAGAGTCAGCCAACTAAGATTTTTAATATGAGTTGAATTTTATTCATGTGGCCCGATGATCCTTCACCTGTCATGAAGTAAACGCTTCAATTCCTGGTTCTTCAAAGGCTTAGGTGTGTGAATAATCCCACTGAGGTTAACAGGAGCTGATTTGTATGAAGTTACAGAATACAGAATTCTTTGCGGACTCATTGCCTTAGTTTGTGGTGCACAGGGAATGTAACTGCTAAGTAGTTGGGGTCCAAAGCAAAGATTAATTCAATCTAGGCATTTACATTTAGATATTTCTAGGGCCTCTGAATGAAAGAACACTATCCCTATCTGTATTTCCATGATCTTTTCACAACAGTGCTTTGCATGGCCAGCCCATTGGCAACACCTTTGTGTTGTAGCTGACCCTCTTGGCTGCATCTTGAAGAAAGGGAGAAATGGGAGAATTGATCAGCCCTCCAGTGCATGAATGCGAAGAGGGGTGGAGTAGTAGTTGAAGAAGCCGTGGAAGTGAAAAAAAAGAGAGGATAAAAATGTCTAGAAATACTGGGAATGGTATGAACTCTTTTTCTGGACGTGTCTGAGCATAATATTACAGCACATTTCACAGCCAGCCAGTGAATGCATGCAAGAGTTGTAGTCTCTAGGCAGGGATTACTCATTTCATACATCATTTAGAATTAATTGTAGTAATTCTGCGAAGTCAGTACATACCCTGGACGCAAGATTAGGAAAAACTGGTTTTGTTTCAAAGTCTTTTGATGTTTCTGTTTTGAAGTATTTCATTTTTCCTTAGACAGCACCCAGAGCAGTCAATGGTATCCAACACACTCTCTTCTCTTTTGGAAAATAAAACGTGGTCAAATAAAATGAATTCTTTGACAGTCTCATGACAATACACGCACATGCCTACCCACTTCATACTGGAAGGCTAAAGAAGTTCAAGGTTTCTTGGCTTCATTAAATCAGACTTATAGAGGAAGTCAAGCATATACATTTGAAACACGAATACTCTGAATTCTTAGAAATGCAACAGCCGTTTCTGTTTGTAGAAGGTTTTATGTGTATGCATGCATCCTCACAGACAATTTCTCCCAGTCTCCTAGATTAGGAGAGATACTGCGTGTTCCCTGAGTAGAAAGTAGGAACTAGAAGACTCTGCCATGTGTCCTTCTCAGGTGGGTATACTGCATGCCACATAGGGCACTAGCAGAGCTGTAAGGTTTGGTATCCTGGGAACTCTGAATAAACCTAATCTTGTAGTTTGAAGAACATTTACAAGATTTTGGGTGAGGTTAAGACAGGCTTGCAGCATGAGTTTGACAACTGTAGAGAAATTGTATTGGACGAAGGTCAAATTTAACTAACTGCTTATGATTTTCCAAAATATGAGCAATCAAATGTTATTTTCAATAAAAATACCAGTATTATGACTCAGAATAATTGTTTAAGATTTCATAATTACACGTTCGTAGTCATGGTATTTCAGTTAAGAGGAAAAGTCTTTAAAATGTCTCATCAGTGTTTAATTGAGCTAAAATAATCCTGTGCTTTCCATTTGCATCTCAACACTTTTCAGACTTAAGGTAATTTCATATCACATTAAACTGTTCATTACAAAGTCTAACATAATTTTGAAGAATATGATTACAACAATTTTCCAATTGTTTCTGGCATGCTTTGGTATCATAATTAGAAATGCTAACATATGGTTTGTCTCCAAAATGTAGTTCTGCTTCATAGTTCATAATTTATTAAGTGTGCCAATCAGAATATTTGGGTAACATTCATTATGTCAATGCTAATGGAACACAGCAGTAGAAAACTTTAAAATCTAGTGAAATTATTTAAATTACACAGAGTTTTCTGTTTGAGTGCAGAGTTTGTTTGCGTCTTTGTTATGCATTTAAGCAGTCCATCAATTAATGCTCTTGTTACCCTAAGGCACATAATTCCATCCTTTCTTGCAACATTTAGTTCACTAACACAAAATATGAGTATGTGTCTTTCAGAGCATCTTCTCCTCTTCTGGCTATGTATAAGGAATTTTCAAACTGACATATTACTCTCCTCATGTTAGGAATGGGAAAACTGAGTCAATGAAAAATGAAATTACTTTTTTAGAGACACCAGTCAGGCTGTGGGCAGAGCTAGGGCTGGACCTCAGGCATCCTTCATTTCACTGCATCAGTGTCATAGGACTAGAAAAGCTCTGTCCTTCCATAAACATTCCTGCGCAGCCCATGGCTAAAGGGAGACCCAAACACAAGTAGGATTTTGTTAACAAATCCTCCGTCCCATTTGCCAGATAAAGCCTAGCTTCTTGTTTTGCCCTGGGCTGTGAGGAGCCAGGCCATGTGTGCCCAAAGACAGGGCATATACTCAGTCCTGCGCTGAGCTAAGGGAGTCAGTTTGCCTACATATTCCTCTGGTTACATCAAGAACCACTCTACCTTTATCGATGCAGGTATCAATGAGGTTGGCACTCAGAAAGAGAGGAATATCAGTACCTTAGTTCTTTACCCTTTGGTCTCTCCTTGTCTTTACTTTCAGATATGTGACGGGAAATGATCTTCTAAGGCAAAATCATTCCCTTTTATTTGCCATCATGCTTTTTGAGCTTCAGAAGATGAATGACATTCAGGAAACAAGCCGTGGGTTTATGATTAGTACAGATATTTTCAAGAACTTCCTTTCATATAGCTAAACCTGGAAGTGAAGCAGCAGATCGAAGGTAAGTATAGAACTACAGCAGTTCAATGTGTCTTTTAGAAGCCATAAGGGTATTTTGGAGGGGAAGAGGAATCCTTTTTTCCTGCTTCTGAAGTGAAGGGATGATATGTGTGGGTTGTTGATAGAAGATTTTGAGAACACTGTTTGGCATGCAGGTAATTTTGAGATATTTGAGCATAGCAGAAAGACACTGGAGATTTCCGGTGCTCACAGCTCAGCTCAGCCCAGCATCTTGTGCCAATTTGAGCACTAGCAAAAGGCAGGCCTTAGCCCCAGGCTCAACTACCAAGTTTCGAAGACCAGTTGAAAGTTACTGAATCGTGGGACTACTTAAAAAATTGGCCACATCCTTCCTATGCCCATTTACTACTGATCCAGCTATGACTTTCTTGCTTTTAAAGCAATCTTTGTGTGTAGTCTGAGGTACTGATTTATGAACAGTAGGTAGTTCATGTGTTTCCACTATCCCTGCCTGTGTTACAGAAGATGCAGAATTACTTTCTTTGGTGTGGATACCATATTTCTATAGGGCTTCTCTACATTTACTTATCTTAGGCTGTTAAACTTCAACCTCTTTTTCTATTAATATGAGGGAGAGAGGGATCTAAAAGTTTGCTATTTTTGTGTGTGAGAGAGTATGTTTGGGCAGGGAGGATGAGTTAAGGTTTGCAGTTAGTTAACACAGAAGAGGGTAAATGTAGCAATTTGTACTAAGTTGTGGCTGTGCACTGCACTTAAATACTGCATATATCCTTCTCATGCTTTACAGTTCTATATGTGATAACTGCTGGATGGTGTGGACAAAAATGCTAAATATGTTTTTAATAATTCCTAAAGTAGCTGTTACACGTAAAGACATATACCTGAGCCCCAAGCTGTTAGAAACTGAACAGATCCTGGTGCATATGCCTTCTCTCCTCTTACAAGGTTTACTAACTAATTTTGGCTGCAATTAAACTAAACCAAACTAAACTAAGCTAAACTAAACCAAACTAAATTAAATGGACCCGTAGCCTGATCAAATATCTGTTGGTTGGTCTGCTGTTAAAAGAACTTGAAGTTGCTGTTTAAAGAGTTTGAAAAAGTCCAAGAATTTCGAGAATTGCTCAACAAAAAGCTCCCAACTGCCCCATTAAGGATACCTGTGATCTGCTCATACAGACAAGTTGAGGAAATTAAAATAAAATGTTATTCAACATAGAAGTGATTCATTATAAATTATGCTAAGCATGTATTTTATACCTTGAAAAGAGTACAATGAATTGTTGAGCTCCTTCAAAACAAAGGATACACTAAAGAGCGAAGTTGTTTCTCATTTTTTGTGGTATGTTTACTGCAGGCTATGGAATCCGTCTTACTTGTTAATAATTCTAATAATTGTATGATAAATAGCAAAAATATATTAAGGAAAATAAAAAATATTAGTTACAATTCACTTAATTGAATATATTATCTAATAGAAGATCACCAGAATACTGAATAATGTAGAGACAATATTGATTTCATTTTATCAAGGCAAAACCCTCTTCCAAGACCACACAGCAAGTTAATGGCAGATCTGAAACAGAATCTGTGATTGTTGGCTCCTAGTTGTGTTGGGACTAAGGTGTGTGACTTCCCTTTACCCTAACAGTGGCAGGACATCACTGTCCCAGCCACAAAGAGCTATTGCATCTTCTCTACAGGATTCCAGAATATTTTTCTCACCTTTGGCACTACAGTAACAAACAGATTTGTTAAACTGAACACAGCAAAGTTCAAGAGTGACCGGAGTTACTGGCAGGAGATCATAATGTAAGCATCTGATTTATAAATAGCTGAGAAAGTTTATCTCTTTGGATTTGCAAAAACATGCTGTCATGAAAACAGATTGCTGCTATTGTAAATACCATGGAGCACAACATACGTGAAAAAAAAGCTGAACTTGTCTTGTGATTATCTATCTGCTTGCAGTCTCCCTTCCAAAATCCTCTGCATCTGAACAGCACCCAGGGTTTATAAAACAAAATAGCTAAAGGTCCTGAGAACAATTGTGCAGCAGTATACTGTAGGCTTTCTCTAGACCCAGAGGAGTAACAAATGCCTCTATACCATGCTTTATTTGCATGAATCCTTTAGTATCTGTTTTTCTTCTCCTCTGGTTGTTGAGTGCAGTTAGTTCATCCAAAATGGCATGCTAAAAGACCCTGTTTAAGAGCTTGCCATATATAATCTTATATTTTTCTGGTTTTGAAATCTCTCCTTCTCGCATGGGGTATAGAGTAATGGAGATCATGTTATTCTTTGTCATCTGATAAGCCTCAGAATCTGTATATAAGGATTTTTAAGTCATAAACATAATTCTATCTAGAGAAATGCAACCTCAAAGCTGTCTTTTATTTTTCATCTGCACAACAGGGACATTTTGTTTTAGGAGTTATTTGCTACAACATAACAGAGAGGTTGTTTCCCTGATGTCCAACCCTTTACCTTTACCTAACAGGACAAATAGGACTTAGAATTTTAACTTCCAGTAACATTTCAATTTCTGTAATGATGGGGCCAGGATCAACCAAATAAAACCTAGAAACAATAGGATTATTAAATTTGTTGTTTTGAATGTTTTGTCACTCCAGACAAAAAACAATCCAGACAAAATGGGGATGTGAAAAAATTCAAAACATTAAATGGCATGGATGAAGGGAACAGTGGTCCTTTACCATGCTCTCCTCGTTCTGCTTCGTGCCATTTCCCTTCCTGAAAATTTGCAGTCCTAAATTATGATCTACTCTGGCTGATAGGTAAGAACTTCATGCCATGTTTTGAAAACCAGCCTTCTTTATTCTTTCAGAAGGACTTGGGAAATATGACTGATATCTTATTTCTTTGATCACAGCCATGCCCAGGAAAAAGACAAGACCAGAAGGTTTGTTCTTTCTCTTGAGCCTAAGGCAAGAGTAAATATTTCTGCTTGGCTAGTAGC
The DNA here is from genome assembly GCA_013398015.1 of Oreocharis arfaki. NCBI lineage: Eukaryota > Metazoa > Chordata > Aves > Passeriformes > Paramythiidae > Oreocharis > Oreocharis arfaki. The sequence goes on from VZRR01013055.1 coordinate 157,402, forward strand.
AGATATTCTGATTGGAGAGTGATTTCTGGACTTCACATCTTTTTTTGCTAGTTTATCCACTGATTAAAGAGTTCTTGAATGTGGTTTTAGTCTCTTTTGTTATCTAACAGGTGCTGGCTAGGGTTCAATTTAAAAAAAAAAGGCAAAAATTACTGAAAGCCTTTGGCCAAAATCAGAGCTTAATCAGAACCAGAATTCCTTCTGAGTCCTCCACTGCTGATTCATACAGTAGTAAAGGATACTGCCTTCAATTAACTGCAATCATCATTTATATCGTGCAATGTACAACTGACTTAACTCACTAAAAGTAATGAATTACAGCATGAACTTCCCAATAGGAGAAACAACTCATTTGAAAACACAGAGGTGAAGTCAAAGCCTTTGCTTCAATGATGCTGATGCCAAAGAGCCAACTGTGTGTGGAGGAAACGTGCACAGCACAGACCTGCCCGTGGTCACTGTGAAAAACCTTTTTGAGCAGAGCATGGCGATAGCATAGGGGATCTCTTTTCACAACCACAGCACCTTGTGTGGTTCTGCTTGACGTTGCCCGACATCATTTTAGGAAAGGAAATTGCCTGAAGTTTTTCGAGTCTGTTGATTGAGCTGTTTATTTCCTAAATATTATCAGATTTTGAAAGATTTGTTTTGGCAAATAATGACTTTTCCTGTTTTCCTGCTGAGTGAAGTTACACTGGCTCAAATTACTTGTCAAAGATTTATTTTTCTGTAGATGTTAACTATCAGTTCCTTTTTTCTTTTTCCTTTCACTATGCATTCAACAAAATCAGCTGACACTGGAATTTTACACCAGTTCTGCATACTGCAGTATCATGTTTCTAATTTATTTTCAGAACTCCTTTGAGTAGGTCTTTTTGAAGAATAGAGGCAGTCTTCTTTGGAATCAGCTCCCTGCATCCTGGCACAGAGCACTAAATCCCCTTTCCTGGAGTAAGCCCACCCAAAATCTTGATTCAGCCTTCATCTGCTCTGTTGTCCACCTCTTTCCATAACCTTCGTACAGCATATACCTTCCAAGAGCAAGGCCTGCAAAAGGGTGTCTCATATGGGTTAGATAGGATGCAATACCACCAGCTTCAATTTTGTTCATTTTAGATGCTCAGTTCATTGTAGATGAACATAGAGAACACCAGATTTTCAGGACACATACAAAACTAAGTGGTTTCTCATAAATTTGAGCTATGGCCTCTTTACACTGCCTGGTAGAATGCAAAGAATCTCAGAACTGGTATAAAGACAGTGCCAGTTCTTGGAGGCTGCCCTGTCTTGTCAATGTTATTGTGAAGAAACCTTGATGGAGAAAGCTACACCTCCGTTGTACCAGACAGTACAAGTCCTCTGGGCAGAAGGAAGCCTGAAGTTGTACTTGCCCCAGTACTGGCACCTCAAGAGTAGCTGGGATGGATGGAAACTTGAAGCCCTTCACTCTGCAGGTGAACATGATCTGTAGAGGTGCTTTAAGGGTATTTCAGCTTAGTCCTCCTTGCCAAACAGCCCTGATGCACATCATCCATTGGATGGCTATAGATGAGCTTGGTGGTCACATTTCAGAACTCCCTCCTAAACCTAGCCCTTCAAAAACAAAATGCTTTGTTTAACAGTGAAAGTGTTTCCTCTGGGAGTTCATAGTCCTTACTCTGCCTCACTACAAAATTATTCCCATCTTAACTCAGCATCTGTTAGTTTCACATTTTATTCCCTGTTGTATTTCAGGGAATATTAACAGTAAGAAAGAAATTCTGGTCACAAGATTCAAGAAGTTCAAAACACAAACGTTTTGACAGGGTAAATGGCAGTGTTTATCAGTCCTAGACAGGGATAGGACTCCTGAAGAGACTTGTAAGATTAACACATGGTTATTAAGTTTTATTAAAGTTTAAGTTCCCCACATACTTATTAAGTTTACTAAATGAGTTACAACTAGGTTGTAGATAAGTGCAATTGCGTGAACTCTGTCATACAGCCTCAGGCTGTGCTGGTGGTGATAACTGAGTGAACAAATTACAGGGGCAGGTGCCAAGATGCCTCACTATATGTTAGTACCTACAGGAAGCACTGTAGATGGTGGTAGATGATGGGCAAGCACAGGTTGTGTGGGAGCTGCTGGACATGCAATAGACTAAACTGAGGAGGCCAACAGGACACAGCCAGCAGGTTATTTAACTGAGTCACCTCAGCAGTTAAAGAATAATCATGCAAATAACTCTACCAGCCGCAGCACCTCTTTATCCTGGTGAAATGGAGCTGCAGTTAATTCTCTCCCATCATACTACTGAGAGGGTGACAATCATGATGACCATTGTAATAATTCAAGTATGTTTCACCGCAGTGAGACCTAATGTAAGGGTGAGGAAGAAATTTGTCTTTACCTTTGCTTGGTTTCATCATGTAATATCATCTCGTTTGAACCGCACATTTTCTCCAAGGCAAACCTTGCATCAATCTTCATTATCCTGGTGTACTGTTTCTTTTAAGTTTTTTTCACTCCTTTTTCATGCTGAGAACTATTGAGTTTGGTGTCCTTTCCATGAAGTACTGGAAGTACATACTCATTTCTGCCTAAGTCTGTGGGACAACGGAACTTAGAAGCAAACTTCTCAACAGCTATAAGCTGATATAAGCCACAAAGAGATCCTTTGCCTTTGATCCTAATTTTCTACCTCAGGTTTTTAATTAAATGACCAAAATCTTCATCCTCATTGGTTCCTAAACCATTAGTACTAGATAAGAGGACATGAAAACTTGAGATTTCTTATCTCATAATTATTAGCCATTTTAATTTGTGTAACTGTATAAATATCCAGAGGATGGATTCTATAATTGCATCTTGTGTCCAGTGATGAGAGTAAAGCAAGAATCACTCTTCCAAAGTCCACGCAGTTGTATTCAAAAAAACAGACCAGATGGGAAATGAAAAACAGAATAACAGACATCTTTTTCCCAGGAGAATGAAGCTAAATTTCTCCAGTTGCAGGAAAAGAAACAACAGACTGTGTATTTACATGAAAAGATAACAAAAAAATGTGATCAACATTTGTTTCTGTGTGTGCATTTAAGTATGAACAAGTCTCTGACTGCACACCACCACAAATTACACACCAACTTGTTATTTTGTTGGGTTTGATGTAATGTGTTCTCTATGGCCACTGCTATTGTACAGTCTTATCTGGGTCACACATTGAGTCGTCCACAGTTCATTAATCTGATGATATTAGTCAGCGTGTTCCATACACAATGGACAATGTGTATGGTTAGCATGTCACTCATCTCTCTGCAGTTCAGCCTACCTTTCTGGAAAGGCATTTCCTAATCCCCGAGATATAATCTCATTAACACTGCACAATTCTAACCAAATAAATAGAAGTAAAGACTGATTGCCTGCTCATAGCACTGTACCTCAACTCATGAGCTAAAAGTTTCAATTATTAATTTATCTTAGTGGAACTGTATTGATATACATCAGCTAGAATCAGGTCATGCAAGCTCTTGTAACTTAAGGTCTGTATTCCATTACACCAGAGCTGGCTCAAGTACTACTAGCAGTGGATCATTGCATGGGCTAATTTTTTGCAGGAAAAGCCAGGCCTGATAACTAAGAGACAAGAAGTTCTGTTTGTGTACTCAAGCAAGGTCATTAAAATTGAGCTTCTGTGTTTTGGTACAACAGTGCAGTGAAGTATTCAGTTCAATTTTTCTTTAGTAAATGAGAATATAGGGCTACTGAAGTCATGGAGTTAATCTCACTGGCAGGAGAGCCATGCAATACCCAACCTCTCTACTCCTCCATTCGGAACCTCAAGTACGCTGAGTTACCTTTGTGCTTCTCCATTCTTGCAGGTCTATGCTAATTTCTGCTTGGCAAGTCACTAGAGAAGCAGGTAGAGGAATTATCACTTTTTTAGTCATTATAGAGGAAGTTATTCCAAATGCTACAGTGCTACTCTTTTCATGATGTAATGGAGTGGGTTTAAAGCTGTCTCTTTAAACTGAAGGAGAGAGTGTGACTTGGGTTTTCTCATGCAAAACTTATCATAGGGCTCTGACTTGTCTTCCCAGAACTGCCAATCCCACAGGGTATTTTAAATTATGCCAAGAGGGAAATTTGGAAGGCGGTCTTCTTAGCACTAGTGAAGGGAGAGTGAAAACAAGTTAAAGCTGTCTTTGTGCCCTGCAGCTGCAATAGCACTGAGCTATATGATGATCTGGCCCTCAAATCAGTAGGGATGTCTAATATGCCTAGTAGTCTCAAAACAGACCTGAACATTGCTCTTGAGCTGTATATTGGCTTTGAGGTGAATCCCCGCTTTTTTTACCCTTGCAGGATTGTGATGGGGCCACCAAACTCATTTATATTTGTAGTCTGTTCAGGACTGGGTTTTGTGTCATCAAAGTCAAATAGGTTTTAAATATGCTTGCTGCAGGATTAAATAGTGGTCAAATAGCCAAAGAAAACGTGTGGAGATAAAAAAAAATGAGTTAATTTCTTTCGTAAAGAATACTTATTTCAATACATCTCAGGCTGGATCCTTATTCATGGCTCATCCTTTTACACCAGTCTAGCAAAATAAAACAATCCTTATGCAGTTTAAATGCCAGTACAGCTTAATTTCCTTCAGCAAGGGACTCTGTTACAACATTCTCAACTGAGCTGAAAAACTGAACCAAAAATTTTTACTGTGTCACTTCTTTAATTGACCTATGTTCTTCCAAATTTGTGTTACCACTTGCAGTTAAATATCCCATTGTAAAAAGAGGGAATATTTGCACAAAACAAATATTTCTGTTAATAACAAGCTAAAATAAAAAGTCAAAATTGTTTCCTAATACTTTCTTTTGATATGGGCATTCCCACCAGCATACAATGTTTTTGCAATAATTACGTAAAATAGGAGGCAGTTAAATGAATGTAATCCACCTCTTCCAGTTAACATTATGCCATTTAATTTATTTAATAGATCAAGTTTGCTATGTTTATTCACCATTACTACATGGAAGTTGTGGTTTTAACATTTACACATTTCAGAATATTACTTTTTAATGTTTAAATTTGTCAAGTGATTTTGACCAGACCAAAATACCAAATCCTGTAACAGGTACATATTTGCATTTTCTGGGTGTTGAAAAAAAAGTCTTGAAAAGAGCAAGTACTCAATGGTACAGACTACTGATGTTATATTCTAACTTTTTATTAGAATTATGTAATAAATCTCTCAAAAAAAAAGTATATTTCCATTACTTAAATCTAACCTGAGGCAAACCATGGCCAAACAGGACAATGGTCTCTTAAGAAATGGTGAGAAAACCAATCTGTTCTGCATCTGACACTGCATTTCTTCTAGGAGAACCTGTGTGTCCTCCATCACTTCCTCTAGTCCTGCTTCTAAGCAAAATGATGAGATTTCTAAAAAAATTTCCTAGTAAGACCGCAACACAGTTGAAATTAATTGCCATACAAAGAGACTGTACTGCCTTTCTTGCAAGTATAGCTGAAAAAAAGCTGCACTGCAGCTAGCAGATGGCAGAGTCAATCAGAGAGAGACTTATCACATCCTCAGGGTGCACCCTTGGTCCCAAAGGAGTGAAGATCTGAACATAAAAGCACGAATTGTTTCACTACACCAGGGATGTTCCATAGATTTTTTTCCTTCCTTCCTTCCTTCCTTCCTTCCTTCCTTCCTTCCTGCCTTCCTGCCTTCCTTCCTTCCTTCCTTCCTGTTCAGTGGCCTCTAATTGCCTACTTTTAAAGTGAAATAATTTCTATCTAGAAATGTTGACTCCCCTCTCATTCCTTTTTTTATTCTTTTTTAAACTTAGGAACCATTTGATCTATCAATTAATAAGTCTTTAACCAAACACGGTAAAAAAAGGAAACAATTGGACAAGCCTTTGCTTTTGGCAGGACTCTTTAAGACTCGCTTTGAACAGCTGGACCCTTTACAGTCCTTGTGATGCAGATTAAATGAAAATAATACATGGCAGAAAATGGCTAAATCATTTGAACTTTGCAAGTTATTGCCTAGAGCCATTTCACTACAGCTCATTAGGGAGTTTATGTTTATAATGTAATGCCTTTAAATAGATTTGATTTTTCTAAACAGGGTTTTGTAAATTAGAGCTTTCCCAGGGGGCTAACCCGGCGCAAGCTGTTCCAGTTGTGGAACATACCCTGGCTGAAGAGGCAGGACTACAGAACAAGTTTGCTTAAAAATGCAGAGTCCTGTGTAATGTAATTACTCAAAGGTTTAGGAGTATCACAGTCATCCAATGTACAAATAATAATTAGTGCTCCTGGGATGCACTCGTAGGGTTGCCAACCTCTCACATTTGGAAACAAGCATCATCCTCTCCCTGTTGCCCGATATTCCTGTAGGTTTACAAATCATGAGATACTCCAAATAAAAGTGGGTTTAAGTTTTTTTTCAGCTATTCATTCTCTAGTTATGTTTTTCAGTCTTCCAATTTTATTTCTGTAACAGGTAAAGCTTGTCATTCTTTTAGTTGTAAAACCCAATTATTTTCTTGTATCCTCTTGATTCTAATTAGCAGGGCCCAAAGGAATTCTGTGCTCATTTTAATGCAAAGACTTCAGAGTGCTAATTTGCACAATTCTTTCCTTCCTTCCTTCCTTCCTTCCTTCCTTCCTTCCTTCCTTCCTTCCTTACTTCCTTCCTTCCTTCTTTCCTTCCTTCCTTTTCACAGTACTTGAAGCAACTGCAGCATTTGCGTTGGTTTTATGGATACTTGGCTCTCCTGGAATGCTTTCTATTTCTGTTATATCAGTTGGAACCAGATGAGTCTGTATTTTTCACTGTTGATAATTTCACATTATTTAAATTTTAGCAAATACATTATACCACCTAAATCTAAATAGACATTATGCAAATAAAAAGTGAAAAGACCACCACTATCAAAGTACTGTATATCGAGAAGATCCATGCCTAAGTTCCTGCTCCTTGCTCCTTTTCTGTAGTTAAATATGGCCCTGGTGAGTACCTTCTGCCAATATTTTAAAAGAGGAGCCCTTGCAGTCACAGTCAAGGAGGCTAATTCACTCTGAAAGGAGATGGACAGTGACCCACAGAGCAGCAACTCTTCTATTTCATTATCAGAAGGGATTTTGTCTTCCCAGAGCCCTTTTCCAGGAAAGTTGTGCAACAGCTGCAAGAGCTGAGTACAGAGCAAGACACTAACTCAGATTTCCCTGTGCAAGGGAACTTAGTCTGCTCTATCAGTCTGAAGGTTTAGAATGGACAAATCTTGAACTCATGTTGCACGTGGTTTGTGAACATGTCCCAGACTGTGCCTCTTTTCTGAGACTTGTTCCACTCTAGATGAGACTTGCAACATCTGCATTCTGCAGAAAAGAGATGGGTTCTACCTGAAGGCCTTGACAAATGTACCATCTTTAGAGATTCAATGAAAAGGACGTACTCAGCTGTAAAAAGCTCCACATAAGGCAAATTGCTAAGCTGAAAACTTTAAAAATGCATTTATTGAAGAAGTGTATGTCATCTCATCTCATCTCATCTCATCTCATGTCATCTC
>VZRR01013055.1:165354-285205 GCA_013398015.1 Oreocharis arfaki
TCTCCTCTCCTCTCCTCTCCTCTCCTCTCCTTTCCATGCCTTGCCGGAACTTCCCGGAACTTCACTTCTCGGAATTTCCCTTCCTGGAACTTCCCTTCCCGGAACTTCCCTTCCCTTCTCTTTTCTTCTTTCCCCTTTACACCTTCTGGTCCACTTAAGAGCAAAGTCAGTGGAGGGTATGCCAAAGCACAGAATATCAAATACGTGGCAACTTGCTCCACATCTCACCACTGCCCGAGATGCTGCTGACAAGCGCTTGCACCAAGTTAAAGTTAGAAGTATTATACACTATCATTCAAATTGTTTAGACTTTTTCTTTTGATTCATGCCGTTGATGTATTTTGTACATCCTCCTGACCACTCTTAGCAGCTGTAACAACACTTGTGGTATTACCAGTAATTTGCAACTTATCAAACATGATTGAACCTTGTTCTTTTGTGTAAACGAAACAGAACTCTCTGGTTAGCTTTCTTTATACTTTGGAAATAGTGCAAAGGAAACCAAGTCTATATTTGCATGCCAGACAATGAAACATAACACACAGTGTATACATGCCTTTGACACTGTAATTACTAGCTGTTGTTTAGATTCCATGTATGGTCACTGGCTTTGGCTGTGGTGGAATCAGCTGTATCAACATTTAATCAAAGTCTTATAGATTTTGGTTGTATATTTTTCTAATGTCAAAATGGAAATGCTGAGACTAAAAAATAAGTTCTTTGGTAATAGAATGCATGCCCAGTGCACTGCAAAAATAATGAACCTTTGTGGCATAATGAACAAAGCCATTGGTGATTTTGTAAGTAACGAAGCATAACAGAACAGGCAATTTTAAATTAGGTTTACTTTTTTCAGGATTTCAGCAACTTTTGATGAATGTTTCTGGAATTTGAACTTGAACCTGTGTTAATGTTTTCTTGTTTATCGGACGGTTAGGCTTAACTTGCCTAAATCTTTTTAGAAATGAATCCTGCTAGAGACTATGGAGCATCTCCTATACCCTACTCTGAACCATCTCTGGTCTCTGAAAAAATGTGCTAGTAAAGCAAAGTCAGTGGTCCACTACTCAGATCACTATACAGTGTCTCAATAAATGGCACAGATAATGAATGTAGGCTCAATAAACTATTGCCTGTGGTGCAGAGTGCCATGGACAACATAGCTGAGGTCTGGGAGCCCAGCACAGAGATGTGAAGCCCCAAAGAGTATTTCCTGCATGGTCCATGAAGCTTTGTACCTTGCTTCGTAAGGTGGAAGAACATGCTATATTAGGAAGAATAGTTAGAGAGAAAATCATAAAAGACAGTTTGCGTTTTGATAGTCTTATGGTCCAACTCATGTCGGAAGAAGTTTAAATAAAAGAGAGAAGTCAATGTTTTGCCTGACACCATCCAATTAAATTCACTGTTCCACTGAAATACTCCTCCTGTTGTAAACAATCATGTTCAAGGTATCAGTATCCTCTCTGTTTTTTTGTATAAAACCATTGCCTTTGAAGTGCCTTTTTTTAATGCTGGTTATATCTGTAAGGCTAGGGAGCCAGTGAGATTCATGCATCTCAAGAACACGGTGGGAACAAAGATTTCTTTCTTAAACAAATTCTTAATTTGTTTCTTAATTTAAATACCAATGAGCAGAGACAACATCTTTCTGAATGTTCCAATGCATCCCAGCCCACCACAGAAAAAATGGGAAATCTTGCAGTTCTTAGCCATTACACAAGCCCTTTAGTATTCCCAAGGAAAAGAGAGCGCAGGAGTAGTGAGACAGCATAGATGAAAATATAAGCTGAAAATATTTAGTGAAAATAAGGCTGATGGTAGAAATGGAATAATGAGTAAATACAAACTGTTCCAGACCTCCAGGCCATACATATGAGTAAACCTTTTATGGTTCACAGGAAAAATGGTAAAATCTTAAACTGCCTTTCCCCTTGAATATATAACTAGAAAAAAATCTTAGTCATTCCCCTTAGAAGGGGAGGGAAGGAAGGAAGGAAGGAAGGAAGGAAGGAAGGAAGGAGGGAAGGAAGGAGGGAAGGAAGGAGGGAGGAAAGGAAGGAAGGAAGGAAGGAAGGAAGGAAGGAAGGAAGGAAGGAAGGAAGGAAGGAAGCAAAGAAGGAAGGAAGGAAGGAAGGAAAGAAGGAGGGAAGGAAACTGATTACCTGTATTTCCCCAGTTAGCCCTATGTTAATTAAGATTCTTTCTTTTACATTATAACAAACTATAAATGAAAGTTGGATACATACTTTTACTTCTGGGAAGTCTGATGAGTAACAGATTACTTTCTCTTTTTCATGTATTGTATTCAATTAGATCATAAAAAAAAGGTCAATCTTGGTAATTTCATTCATATGATGAAGAGTGAATTTTCCAGAGTAGTCGATAATATTGCTGTTAAAAATATTAATATTCATGGTTATAGCATTATGATAGCAGCTGGCCAGAGACGCTGACAATGCAGGAGCATTAGAGAGCTCCTGAACAACACAGAAATTGATTAAATGTTGCCAGTCTGGTAGCAGTTACGAATTTCTTCTAACTTCATTTAGGAAAATTTAGTTAGTTAGTTAACTTCCAGGTTTTCTTCTGAATGTCATTTGTCTCACGAGTCATATCAAAATCCTTGGAGAACTTAAATTCACTTTCTGTGTGGAGTTTTTAGATCTCTTCAGATGAATATACAGGTAGGGCTGTGGCTTCTGTTGACTGAGATGCGTTTCTGTGACAAAATAGGATATGAAAGTTGTCTGCCGCAAGAACTTAAAAGGTCTTCAGATAGCAAGCAGAAATTTAATCAGCATGAAAACACTGCATTGTGGTCAGAGGAAGAGACTGCTGTCAGTGTAATAACGGGGGCAAACCTGCTCATAAATGACAAAGCAATAACAAGAAAGACAACTTTTCTTGAAGAATGGTGTTAAATTCCAAAACAGTGTTCACCTAGTACCCTTGGAGAGATATGTCTAGCGTCTGGAGCTGACTTTGATGCGGCTGATATTAGCACAATAATTCTGGGTTCAAATCTTCGTGACTGAGAGCAGGGTTTGGCCTGATAGCATGTATAGGGAACACATGAAAATAAAAAGTTTAAATAAACAGCCAAAAACGCTTCTAAGACATTTCCTTGTGGATAGATTTAATTATACAAAACCAGCTGGGGGTAAAAGGAATGTCAGTAAAACAAGACATTTTTTCTTGGCTGAAATATTTTCGTGTTTGAACGTGGTCAACTACTCCTACAGGATTTTATTATTAGGGGAGCAGCATAAGTAACAGCTGCTGCTATTGTTACTTACAAAATTGTTTCCATTAAAAACCCCATTTTTCCCATGAAAATTTGCTAGAAATTCTTTTTTTCACCATAGTATTCAATTCTGCCTCTCTGAAAGTCTGGATGGAAATTATTTGGACATTTCTGTAAATGAGAAAGCTGTACTAGAAAAGCACTTGTGCAGCATTTTCCACCTCCAGACTGAGCAGCCACTGAATGTCTGTAGATTCTGTTTTGAACTGGAATTACTTCTCACTGTTTGTCACTGTACAGCTTTGTTGGAATTACTCTCCCAAAGCAAAGAATTCCTGATGCTTTGCTAAATAAAGAAGATTCTGGGTTGAGCAAGTTTTAAGTAGTCAAATATTTGAAGTTTGAATAGACGGTATGAAAGAAAAGACATTTCCCCCTGACCATTAAGTGCCAATTCAAAAAGCAATTAGAGAAAATGCAAAGCCTTTAGCTGGTTTTGGTGGACGCTGGCTTGAGGCTTAAATGTTCCACTGAGAAATAAGCAATCTGCAAGTTTAACAAAGACCAAGGTAACTCTTATGAAAACTCCAAATTGTTATACGCCACTGAGCTGCTGGAGAGAAAAGATAATAATTTTCTGGCTCCAGTATTTCTCTCCCAAAGCAAAGAATTCCTGATTTGAAAACGTAATGCAAGAAACCCTTAGGTCCTCATTTTCCTATCTATTTTTCCTCTGATTGCTCTTAGCTGCTTTCTCATCATAGCTCTTAAGCAGCTGTAATGGAAAAATTTTCAAAGCTGGAAAAATTCTAATATAAGGTATTTGTTATTGGCCAAACCCACTCCCAAAAAGGGGTTTCTTGCGGAAAAATTAATGGCCTGTTGAATGAAAAGGAAGTTCAGGATTAAGAAGAGAGCACAATTTGGGGGAGTTCCTCACATACTGGAAGGCAGGACATAGTTAGGGCTGCATTCTTGCAGGAGGATCAGCCACCTGCAGAACCCCCACATTTTGCCTGAGAAAAAGATGTGCTAAAAATAGGTTGAAAGAAGCAACTGCCTGGAACAACTGTGCACCCAGACTCAGGAGATTTCACCTACACTGCTCCTATCTCATTATGTCCGCCCAATGCCCCGCCCAGCTTCTCATTTTGGGTAGTACTTACCTGAAATAGACTGTATTGCCTATGGGCATGCAAGTGTTTATGGGCATGGCAGCCTTCCCAGCGTCCCCAGCTGGCAGATGTACTTGGAAATATTTTGAAACATTTTTGAAATATTTTGAGATCTTAAGGATACTGTAAAATGCTCCTTCTGCTGTGAAAACTTCAGGATTACAGCAGCCTGTACCAAGGAACAGGACCTCCAGATGGTGTCTGGGCAATTAGTTCCAGATTGCGGGACTTGCACGTTTGTATCTGGAAGAGGGTCAGTGGGGTGTTTCAGTCCAAAAGGGCTTCAAAGACTGAGCTTCAAAATAAAATAAGACAACTACATGCAAAAATGTTCACTAATGCACTCAAGCCCTCAAAAGTGAGGGAGTAACCTGATTACAGCTAACGTAATTTAATAGTCATATACCTGATTTTGAGCTAAATTGCAAAGAGTAACTTGCAGCTAGAAATTACACCCAGAGTCTTTTAGACAAATGTGTCATATTTAGGGCCAAAAGAGACAGATTCCATAAGTGTCATTGATATGAGTAAAGGCAACAAACCCTCTGCTTAGGCAGCATGCTCGAGCTCAGACAGGGGAAGGAGAAATAGTGAAAACACATTGGCTTAGAAAGGAATTTAAAGAGGTTTTATTCAGTAATTGTTAAGGTACCATTTAAGCTTTATTTGAAGCTTTATTTAAGCTTCAATTTTTTGCTAAGAATTGCTTTGCTAAGAATATACTTTACTAATTAATTTGAAGAGCGTATTCACTTGTACAGGACCTTGTATCAGCATATGGCAAGTACCAATTTTCAACGACTTCCTGTTCTGAAAAATGTGGAGTATAAACAATGTTATTAAATTACCTTATTACACAGCAGAAAACTTCTACAAACCCTTTAATGAAACAGAGCAAATAAAATGTATCTATCATTATCTAACCACCTCCAAAGTATATTATAATAGCAATGAAAAATGAAAGACACAAGGTAAATCTTTTGTTCCCCCCAAAAGGCTTGACTGTTCTGTGTTTTACATGTTTGGCAACTGTGTATTTAGGTACATAAAATAAGAATATAAAGCTTGATTATTCAAGATGCTGGCAAAAAAAAAGATCCTGGAAAAAGTAATTAAGCACATACTTGAGTGACATGTTTGAAGTAAACCTGGAGACTCACTTTTAAACAGTTTTGGCTACATTTTTCAATAGTTCAAGCCAAATTATTCAACACTACGCTAGATCCAGGTTTTAGTGAGCAAAACTACATCTCACCATTATTTTTCGGATTTTATTCTGAATTGTTGGTTTTTTTCCTCCTAGCATTTGCATTCAAACACCTCTCTGTAATGTGCACAATTTAATTCTCCCAGAAAAAACCTAGCTGTTGGTGGGAAGCCCTGTTCTCAAGGGAAGTGTTTAGTTGTCATCTAGCCGTAGCCAAATTCATTCCGGGCTCAGAGTATCAAGAATAGTAACATTGATCTGGACATTGTTTTCCACAGGAAAACAAGTGAATGGAGCAGGGGGATAAGCGACCCGTGTTACTAAGTTCTTGTCATACTGAATTTTGAAATGTCTAAAGCTTTTTCATTGTGGCTGGATTTCTCAATATATTGAGAAGCCATAGAAAAAAAAAAAAAATTGAAGAGCGTATGAAGGTCAGATCAGACCCATGTTCATTAAAAAGGGACAGAGTATTCTAATTCATCATAGAAAGAAATGAAAATTTTTATCCCAAGTGCTGCTTAGGCTGAAGAGACACCAGAGTTACAGTTCCAATTAAAATGTCCCCCACAGCAGAAATATGTTGGGTGATGAAGATCACACCACAAAGTATTTGAATCTTTCTTCTGTCTACATTCATCTTTGCTCATTCATGCTTCTTCTAAGTGATGAGTTGATGACTCAAACAGAACACAAAGCAAGTCTAGACTAAGGTATGTGAACACCACTGTCTCTTCAGCTTATGTGAGTTTAACAGTTTGCCCTAAATAGGTATGGCCTAAAAGCTGTGCACAAATAGCTACTGTAGATTTTTATTTTAAGCTGTGCAATACTTTTTTTACTCTAGATGGATGCTTGAAACCCAGGAGTGCAAGATATATATCCTGGTTGCCAAAAAACTCAGCTGAATATCTATGGTATTTGTTAATAAAGAATTTAGGAAGTAGCTTCTGTAAAACTGAAGAGAAGAGGGTGAAGCATGTGTTTACTTTGCAGGCTTTCCATCTCTGCCTGTTACTCCAGTGTGTTAAGAGGTGAAGGCCAAAGGCTCCCAGAAAATTAAATGTTAAATTTGTGCAGAGTGATAGGTTTGGTTAGAACTGGAACTGGCTGAAATGGGGACAAAAATACATTACATCTCTCAATACTGCAAATAAATGGTTAAAAGGCTTTATTTCTTGCCCTCACATAAATCAAGAGTTGCTCAAGTAAAATTTTCGAGCTGCAGCAGTCACAGCTAGTATAAATACGAGAAGAACCAGTTCCTCAGAATGAAAGGGAAAGTGAATGTAGTGCATCTGGATTAATCATTGAGTCTGGTATGGAAAATGATACTATCAGTGCCAAGGATCATAGAAAAGTGTGTTTCTCTGAAAGATTTGTGAATGATCCATTGAAAAATCTGGCTCTGTAAGGATAGTAAAATGCCTGTACATCAGATATTCATAGCTATGTATGAAGCATTTGTTGGACTTCCATCTGTCTGAAGGATAGGACAACTCATCGGTGTGAATGCAATCAGTAAAACAATAAGTTTTTCCTCTGTTTTGTCTGGTTTTATTACTTTTTTTCTTTATATCTTCATTTTCTCTCTGCCCCTTTTTTCTATTGAATTCAACTGAGATTCAGAAGCATGCCAAATTTGGAAGGGTTTTTTTCATTTTAACAAACAATTTTGCTGGTCTGGCAGCTCTTCTCAGTCTTACCCCCTTCCACTGTTTTTGGTTTTGTCTTTCAGCAAATCAAACAGCTGACATGAAAGGCCATCAATCACAGCTATTCCTTGAGATGTATAAAATATGTACATTCCTCTTGAACAGCACTAAGCAGCTGTGGTTAACATTCAAACTACAAATATGTTAAATATATTTTGAATTTTGCAACATTTGCCATTCCAGTTGTTAAATGAACTTTGCAGGTGTTCAAATACACTGCTAATCCTGGGGTTTTTACTAAGACTGTTAGCAATATTAAACTGAAACTCTGAAACCAAGGCACACTGAATAAGCTAAAAAAAAAGTGTCAATAAGTGAGTTATGTTACAGCTAGAATATTTACAGGAGGGGAAAAAATAAAATTGCTTTTAAAAAATATCAGCAGTATGATTTTAAGTGTCATACCAGATTCAACCATTTTATGGATTTTCCTGTGTCGCTTTCATGTAAACACATTTCCTAAAGAGACATAAGTCCCTAAGCGTTTTTCTCATCACTATGTTTATTTTATTAATGCTCTTTTTAAAAATGATAATATCTAATATTTCCATTGTCACAAGCCATATATCATGCAAAAATAAGAGGGAAAAATGATGGTTTCTGGAAGAGAAACGCCAAGATTTCATTCACTTTAGGAGTATGCCATGGAGTTACTCTCAAAGTTAAAACCACTCCACTTACGTAGCCTTCTCCCTAATAATTTACCTTTGTAGATTCTCACCCTAAAAATGGGATATCGATAAATGGCAACAAAGAATCTCTAAACTGAATCATGTGGTTTTTTGGATAGGAATAAATAATTTTGTAAACTCCCAAACAACCCATAAACTCCGAGGGGATAGTTTAGTAACTTTGAAATGTAACCATTTCTGGTAGAAAGGTTACAGGGCCGGCATCCTAATACAGGAAAAAAATCCACCTTGGCAAGCGTGGTTTTCTGGTAGGGGAGGTAGAGAGTGAAAGGTGCCTGCTGTTATTCCCCCAAGGTGCAGCAAACTCTGCAGTGCAAGCACTGGTCAGGGAGCAAAGGTCTTAAGCATAATTTTTCTTCTCCCGTGGAATTCCCTTGTCTCTGCTCTGTTTGCTTTGGCTTGTGCTGCAGGCTCTGTCTGTGCAGTTGGAGGAGAAGTGGTGACAGGCCAGGAGGGTTGCACCTGGCTGCACTGGGGGCAGCCACCACACGTGGCAGCAGCATCAAGTGGAGAGCATTAGCACAGAGAGATGAGAAATCCTGCCTCCAATCCTGCACCAGCCACTGCCAAGCAGCCACTGCCACCCACACCAGCCAGACTCCCACCTCCTTGTCCGGTTACCCCCAGCAGTAACTCCTTCCTGGGGTTATTTGTTTATATTACATGATTTGCGATCTTTGCTAGAGCTGTTTGCCATTGCAGCACAACTTGGCACTAGACCACAAATGAGAGTGAAGGTTTTATGAAGAACGGTGCTTAGGGTCTCTTTAGGCACAAATTTACTCCTGAAAGAGGAGGTGAAATGTTGCTCAAGGAACACTCCTTACCATAGCATTTTGCTACTTCCTCACTCTGTTTGACATTGCTTAGGTTGTGAATACATGTAATTTTGGTAAGTCATTTGAAGAAAATGTTGAAAGATAGTTAAAGCACATGGAACTATATATTTTTAAACCAATTGATCACTAAGGGCATGATTTCATGTTCAGAATGGCCTTCGTAGTTTTTTGTCTTTTTTAGCACAAATAACAGAACAGTATTACAATAAATCTAGGATTTATAGCTGCTGCTTTAAAGCCAGCCTTTAAGTACCATTTTGTTTATGGTTTTAATAAGGTCATTTAGTTGAAAAAGGAGTTCAAACTTGTATGCAGTAGCCATGTGACTTGTTTAGTCAATCGCAGCACAGGATATTTTAAACCCATTTTACAATGGTGTATAAAAGCTTGTCTCAATAACCATCTGGAGAATATTGAGTTTCATAACTGGTAGGAATTATTCAATATCCTCTTCCCCACAGGAATAACAATTTCAAAATCTTCAAAGACTGATATCTAACTGTAGAAAAGGTATTTAATGTTGTTAAAACTGGAAATTGTGTAGAGCTAAACAACTCTTTTTGATCTGCCTGAAAAACTACTTTGTAGGCCAGGGAAATAGTTTCCCCAACTGTCAAGTTTTATCTATAACCAACATTTCTTTCTCATTTCATCATTGAATTTCTTATTCCCTAGCAGCCTAAAAATTTCTGACTGGGGCTTAGGATACCAAGTTGATTAAATTAATAAGAAAGATTTTGTTTTTCTTTTCAAAACTCATAAAAAGATCTTGCCTTTTAATTCTCCCATTTGGGACTAGCTTCCTGGCAGTCCTGCGCATGTTCACAGGATCGTGATGGTGAAAAATAAATTTTCTTCCTAATGCTGTGGACCACTTCTGCATGAGGAGGCAGAATTCCGTGGTTTTGAAGGCATGAGGTGCAGCTGAGGTCAGCAGAGATGCTGGATCCCAGAAAAGGACACCACAGGGAGCTGGAAGCTGGAGCAACAGTCACTGACACACTGGTGATGGTGGTGTCTCGTCCGTCAGCATGGGGGACAGCTATAAATTTCAGACAACTGAATGCCACGCTGTTCTTCAAGGGCTGCTGAAATCGCTATATCTGTGTATGGAAGATGCCTTTTCTAGCTGCCAGTGCATACCTGTACATCCCACGCGCAAACCTGCCCATACCCTACTCCTCTGAAGCTTCCTTGGAGCTTAACAGCTACAAAGTCCTGTCCTGCTGAGCTCAACCTGAAAAGCATCAATTAGCAATTTCTATTTCTGAAGCAAAAACCCCCTCACAATAGATGCTGCATTAGAGAGGCAAACTGCATTCTCCCCATCTATGGAGGTGGCTGGGGAGGGGGGAAGAATATAACACATATTTTGAAAAGAACAACCTGAAGCATAGTATCACGCGAAGATTACACTCGCGGAAGGGCTAAAAAATCAAATGATATGTTAATAAACGGGCCACACACAAAAAGTGCTTAAAGTTTACACATCTCAGGGCAATCTCTTCTCTTTCCCAAACCAGTTACCAATGCTCTCTTGGAGTCTAGAGCAAACACCATCTCACTGAAAACACACTAGTGGATGAACTTTTTTCTTTTTTAATTTGAGCAAAGACTTTTTATCGATATAAAAGGATGGTAGCCCCTAGAGTAAACACTCATCTGTAAAATAGAGATTATGTGCTTAATAACATTTAATATTTTGGCATCCCAAACCTCCTGTGTAGATCAGTCTGGAAGAGTAGTGTTTATTTTCTTGCTACATGTGAAAGTTCATTCTCAGTATCAAGTTTGTTTGGTCCACTAACTTTGTTAACCTTTGCATCTACTTCTGTATTTGATGGCCTTTCATGAGCAGCCACTTTAGTAGCCAGGATAGAAACAGTTACATCAGGGTTAGAGGTCATAGCCATTATGGGATTTCAACTTAAAACAGTCGCTGCTTTAGGGGGATCACAGTGTGTTTATGATTAATTATTTTCTTTGTGAGAGTTTCTATGAACAAGATTATTATAGTAATATATAAACCATCTGGGTAACCTTTAATATCTACCTACTTTCTTGATGAAATAATAACCAAGACTTTGTGAAAAATCACTCCCTACCTAACAGGGCGCTACCAGAGCAGCAGTACTTTCATTTGTCTCTTCCAAAGAATTCCAAGGAAGAAAAAGCGGCCAAAAAGCTACACCAAGTGCAAGTACATTTTTAACAGGACACAATTTGACGCAAATTAAAGAGCTGTATAATTTTTAATTACATACTTCTAGCTTTTTACATTTTTTAAAAACACACACCCAAATGAAATTCTCTGCATAGGTTGATTTTTATACACTACTCCAGAATGTATTTTATATTGAAGTCAAAACATTTATATTTTACATTGAAGTCAAAACACAAACTAACATTTTAAAAAACTAATAACATTATATTTACATCTTTAAGAAATACATTCCCATTGCACGGTTCAGATTCACAGCGCTCAAGAGACACTGAAATCATTGCTTAGAAACAGTATTTGCTGACTTCACCAGGGTAACAGTTTAATCCTTAAAGTAATCAACTTTCACCCTCTTCTTGGGTCTTTTGACTTTTAAGTTCTCACTAGTCTTTTTGAGAAAAACAGCCCTAGGAGACAGCTATTATTCTCCACCATGGGATAGTCCACTTCATTCAGACAAGTAATATCATCTTCTGTTTACACTCATCTGAAACAAGTGCACAGGGTCACCCTCTAGACTCTGATGTTTTACCAAAGCAAAAGGAAAGCCTCTGCAGCAGGACACAACAGAGCTCCGAAACCCGAATAACCTGGGAAGCAGACTTTGCATGCCTATTTATTTCTTGCATTTGATCCTCTTGAAAAAAAATCCCAATATCATGTCCTCAAAGCATTTCATTTAGGCTGAAACACTGTAATAGAGAAGTCAGCTTTGGACGGTATTTCCTTTTGTCTGTTTTCAAGTCGTGGGCCAGATCCTCATTTGGTGCAACCTCCACTGATCTCAGCTTGTCCTTTGACTTGAGGGACTGAGTAACACATTTAGTAAGTGCATATTAACGTTTTCAGGAGGAAAAATTATTGAAGCTGTTTAGAAGAAAAAAAGAAAAAAAACCAACAAAACAAAACAACAAAAAAACCCCAACAACAAAAAATAAAACAAACAGCAAAAAACAAAAACAAAAACCGAAACCACAATGGTTTTCTTAGCATAGTCAAAGCAGGATGGCAACCAAATTATATGAACAAACCGCAATATGGATGCAGAACAAAAGTTCTCCACAATTAAGTCCCTAGACCTAAAATCTACTGGCTAAACAGTAAGGAAGCCAAGAGAGCTGAACAAATTACCCTGACCAAGAATCTGAAGCAGTGACTCTTCCTGCAGCCTGTATCTCAGAAAAACCTAAAAAAACCCTGCATAATGCCCTGCTGCTTTCAAAAGCCTGGCTTTGGCTGCTGTGTGTATGTATGCAGAGAATTGCTTGAGCTTCAGTAGCTCTCTGGGATCAGAACAACCACCATTTTGTAACAAATAAAACCCTCTGCCTTCCAAGAAGAAAGACACATTTTGTTTCTTTGTGACCCACTCACTGACGGACTTGTCTGCCCTGTTCAGGCTCTGCTGAGTGCTGTGGTCATCTGAAATAAGCAGGAAGCAGGCTGTGGGTGCCAGCAGCCTGTAACGAGACCTCTGAAAGCATGAAAGAGAATCACAGCTTGGTTACAAACCCCTTGGCACATGGCTAGCCCTGAAAGATATATTGAGGAGAACATACTTAAAAAACAAAAGCCTCAGTAACTTAATCACTGGCCCTAAATCTGCTGGCTGCATGGCAGTTGACAAAAAGTTTCCAAAATATGTGTCCAGAGGATCATCTTACAACTCACTCACCCCAGCAACATACAATGAGGCTGTTAAAAGAAAACATTTTAGCTGTGCACTATCACATCATCTGACGCCTTCCCTTTTACTGATCCAGTACAGAAAGCCTTGAAAATACACGTAGAGGGTGTTTATTTTTGATAGCTCTAAATGCCCATTGGACACAAATATAGCATTTTTGGGGAGTATTTCCACCAGGCCAGCTATTCAGGTACCTTGCTCTGCTGAAGAGAGGGCACGACGTTTTCACCCAGCTAGGCAGGTGCTCTTTTCTACCTGAATGAAATATCTGCTGTCCTCGACTGAAGAGCACAGAGAGCAGAGCCACTTGTGTAACTGCTTCTTGACTCATGCCTGGGGTATGTCTGACAGCTCTAGGGATCTTTTCTAGGACCACACCCAGAGGGAAAACATTTTTTTTTTTTTTTTTGCTAGAGCCATGCTTGGATTAGGATTGCTGTTTAGCACTGCCTCTCTTAATTGGTATTAGACATTTGAATTCATTCAAATGTTGGCATCAGGTCTCCAACAACCTGTTTCCTCTATGAGATTTGACAGTATTTTCCTAAGCTCCTTTGATATTGCAACCATAGGAGCTCTCTGCCTATTAATTTTGGTGCTATTGGTAACACGCTGAAGTCCAGCTACTCAGTCAAAGCTGTACAGTCATTTGGTAGCCCTGATTTTACTGAAAACACTTGGTAGGGGTGTACACTACATTACTGATTAAGCGTTCTGGACCAATCTCTTTTTCCTCTGAGATTGTCTTTTAATACATTTATAGCCAATTAAGCTATCCACCCTGAGCTTGCTCTTCAGCGTCTCAACCCAAACACTGACACAGTACTGCTGCTACAGCACACGGACACTTCACTTGCTCATTTCTCTTTAAGCCTGCTCTGGCCTGACCAGCATCACCTCTGCCATCACTCCTGGTTTCTGCATGCCAAACCTGAGGGCACAGTAATTTTCCTGTACAATAATTTCTGCCAAAAAATGGTGGCTATCTTTGAGGTGTCGATGTGTAATATAAGAATGAGATTCTTCTCTTGGGGACATGTGTTATGACTATTTTTACCATTGCTGGCTAAATTACTACAACCTGTCTGGAATCAGTGAGAGTTTGACTACTTGCACCAGCTGAGGATCTGATCTTGCTTGTGAGGCTGCTTCAGCCCCTTTCCCTAACTGTTCCTATACTAATGGATTAAACCAGGAAACTTTTTCCAGTCAATAAAAAATATTTTCTAGGGACAGGGGACAGAGTGTTTCTCCTCCCTGGGAGACATCATCCCTCTCGTAGAAAGTCCTGGGGCAGGGGCTGCACAGAGCTGCATGCAGGACTCGTGTCCAACACAAAGTGTGGTGAGGAGTCATCATAGCCTTCTGAGCATGTCTTAAATCTGCAACACAACTTGCTGTTTGGCACAGAAGCCAAATTTGCTTCTTTGCATTACTCGGGATTGGGTACATTACAGGGAATTAAAACATAATCCATTGCTGTGATAATACATTAATACACATCCAGCAGCTGCCTCAGCATACCTCATAAACCACAAATGTCCCATGAAGTGGTACTGTAAATGCTTTACTACGTACCAAGCACTCATGGTTTTTCTCTTCCCACTCCTCCTCAGGGCTTTCCATCATGCAGTCGTGCCCCCTCAGATCATATCCACCCTCTTGCTCATATCCTGGTTGGGTTGTCTACCTTCTGCAAAGCTTATTTTAGAAATCCTGTCACATCCTGCCCACTCCATTTTTTATCCAGCAGAGGAAGACTTGACACTCCAGTTTCTAGTAAAGCAGCGGGGGAGACCATTTGTTTCTTACCACTATATTTATTATGTTCAGTCTGCTGAGGGAGGTAGGAGGAGTGAGCAAGAGCAGCGCTTGCTCCTGTTCCCAAGCAATGTCAACTGCTTCTACTTGGCAGCTGCTAAGCCATCCTCTCTGCTGAATATTAAAAGATCCTGCCGCTTTTCTGCTGTCTTAGAAACCCTGATGAGGACTTAAAAGGTGAACATATGTTCCTACCCTGAAGTCAGACAGAGTTTCTTCTGGTTGTAGTATTAAAATGAACCTCAAAGAAACTTTCCCAAAACTAAAGAAGGCTGTGCTCAGAGGTCTCTCTGGGGCTGAGCCAGTCACCCTCTAACACGAAGCAGGCCCAGCATGCAGGGCTGCCACTGGAGAAACAGCTTCTCGGGCAGTGCACATCTGGCAGCTCTCTGCCGACTGGCGCAGCAAGGCTGACAATGCACACCAGATAAACATTGCCCTGGAGCGTCCAAAGGCATGGCCCAAGAACATATCCTGGAAAACCTCTGCTGCTGTGAGAGCTCTCCCCTTGCTGGCTGACAGTGAGGTAACTGCCTTCCTCTGCTACTGACTGAAAACAGATTAGCAAATCTTTGAGCCCCTCAGCAGCAAAGCCCCATGAGCACACAGGGAGAGCTGGGGAAGCAGACCCCTGTGCCCAGGAAGGTAGGAAGGAAGCAGGGGAGCTGTGCTTCCGAGAGATGAGGGACACCCTACAGCTGCCAACACTGCACTCTGGCTCACACTGGGCACAGGATGTTCTGCAAAGTGGGGCTCAAAGTTCAGTGTCATCTCCCCAGTTTTTCAGCTCTCCTGTGACTCAAGGAGGAGCTGCTGCCTTTTTGGCTCAGGTAACTACATTTGAGGTCTTCCTGTTATTGTTTGGAGAACAAACCTATGAGGTGAGCCAAGTATTTATTTGGTGCCTCTCTTCTCTGTCATTGAAAATAGGCAATTCTTTACTTATTTGCACTCCACAGAAACTAATAGGAGCAACCATCTCGCCCAGAAATCTGCCTCTAACTTGACAACAAACGCTGTGCCCAAAAGAAATTATTTCTCGTGACTTTTTTCCATCGAAATGCTCACTGACACTTCCCTTGCTGGCGTCTTCCTCTCTGCACCTTGTAGCCATGCATGTATCAGGTGCAGTTTACGGCCGGGTGCAGGGCTGGGGTGTGCCTTGTGCTTTGGGTGGCAATTTCTTACTGCTTTTGGCTAAAAATGGAGTAAATAGGAGAGGATGCTTCTGCTTCTTTCTCTTCATAGGAGCTTAGTGCAAATTAAACACAACCATCAGGAAATAAAAAGCATAGATGAGGAGAAGGAAATCTCCCAGATCTTCACTGACTATGGAGGGGAGATTATTTTGAATGTTGAAGCTGATGTAACAACATTTTCACAACAGAAATACAATAAATGAATCTTTCACTTTTAATCAATTTATTGATTTATTTTAATTTTAATACTTCTTCTGTGTGAAGCGGTACGCCCCAATGCCTATTTTAATTTTGTAATTCATCAGTCGTTCTTCAATAACATCTGCTATAAAAAAGAGGATTGTTTCATATTTTCAAGGGGACATATCTGGCTTGCAGTGGTAGCATTATGCTGATTTTATTATGAACGTGAATATCCCAAACTCCCTTCTGTTATGAATTCTTGTGCTACAGATTTTTCTGTCATTTTTCTGGAATCAAAGTGATTCCATGGTTGCTTGTCTGATCCTTTTTAATTATCTATTTTCTTCTTAATTTCTATATTTAAATGATAATTAACATAGAGCCTAGGAAGACATTGGATTCAGGTTCAGCAAAAGCATTTTGATTAGTCATTATGGGGTCAGACAGTCTTGCTGTTGGTATTGTTTAAGGGCACTCCGTGGCCTGAGATGGTGCAGTAACAGTGTCAAGACAGATAAGATATTTGTATCATAACAAGTTCCAGACAGGACATCCCAGAGAACATCATGAATTAAATAATAAAATTAATAATGTGTTAGAAAAACATCATAAA
Source organism: Oreocharis arfaki (assembly GCA_013398015.1). Lineage (NCBI taxonomy): Eukaryota > Metazoa > Chordata > Aves > Passeriformes > Paramythiidae > Oreocharis > Oreocharis arfaki. The sequence goes on from VZRR01013055.1 coordinate 181,954, forward strand.
TTAATTTAAAAACTTAATTTAATTTTTCCAAAATAAAAGTTTTAAAAATTATAAATGCACATTTTTCTATGAAAACTGCAAATAGAAAAGTCAGTTTGGTTTTTCTAAGGCATGGGTTCTTCTAAGGCATCTGACATTTTCGAGATCTATTAACTAGCATTACATCCAGCTACCTGATAACTTCACTCTACTTAGGCTTCTAACCACAGCAGCAACCAGCAGGGAATGGCAGTTCTCCAAGCATTGACTAGAGGCAGCTTAAGTACACAGAAGCAATGCTGGATGTATTTGCTCAAAAACTAGAAAACTTCATAAAGGATGCATTCATTCTACTAAACCAGGGTTTACAGTCATTTAGCTGTCAAAATCTGTTGCATCTTCCACTTGAATAAACAAAAAGAGAAAATATGGGCAAAAATCAGAGAAAGGAATGGTGAGCAATACCCGTTCAAAGGATTAGTAAGGTTATTCCTTCAGTTTAGCTTTGTACTGTACTAATAAATAAACATTTAAAAAACAAAGTCAAGATAAATTCAAATCTAAAACCAGGAGAGCATGGGGAGGAAAAAAAGACCTATCTACTCAGCCAATACTGGATGTTCACAGTAACGAAACAGACTACTTGATGATTTTCTTCTATTCCTCTAGGCTTAAGGTCCCATTTAGAAGGCCACCTAAGGTTTCTCTCAGATGCCACTTAAAACAGCTCATTAGGCTTAAATTCTCTTCACCAGGAGTCTTCCTCAGGTTGGTGTTATTTTGAAAGTTTTAGCCAAAACGGATTGGTGGTTTGTTTGAACAAGTTTATTGAAAATATAACTTAGTCAGGAGGCAGCGTGATGATCCAACTCCTTCCTATCCCTGCTCTCAGAGGCTGATGAATGGGGAGCAGAAGCTGGTGGAAAGGCTTTGGCCACAGCTCAGGAGTGTTGCAGGTTTCCCAGGATGGTGCAATGCTCCACAGGTCCTCTCAACAGGGGAAAAACAAAGTTACCCTCATGATAATACATCATAAAGTAAACATCTATGCATCCATATATTAATTTATAACAAAATACACTTGGAAACAAATAAACTGCTATGGTCATTTTAGAATAAGGTCTGTTCATGGGTTTTATGAAAAGTTTAATATATCTCAGGTTTCTGCATTGTGGAAGCAGTAGCTCATGAAAAATGTGCAGATATTGGAACTGTGGAGGCGGCAGGATAGACCAAGAGACCAAAGTCTGTCAGCTTTGGCTTTCTACACATGAAGGATTGAACAAAATCTAAAAAGATAACAATAATTGTGTAGATATAAACACAAATTTCTAACTTTGTGTATTCTTTTGTTCGCATTCTGCTTTTATGCGTTTGCTATGTTTGCTATGTAAGCACCGAGTATTTCTAATTTAGTGTTTACCAGATGCAAAATCTAAAATGTACAAAATGTGAAAGATACTAAAAGATTACATTAAACTGATCCAAGATATAGACTTTTTGATCATTCATGTTAGTAAACCCAGCAAAAGTTCTCTTTTTTCAATGTAAGAGTAGGAAATGCATAATGCAGACCATGCTATAGAATGTCAAATGAAAACATGAAGGGAAGTAAATCTGCCAAATCCTTGGTGGACGCACACACCAAAAAATCTTTCCTGTAGCAGATATGCCTAAAAGAAAACTGTCTCTTATTAATAATTGTTTATAATGTAATTACAGGTTACTAATAGGCAGATCAATTAAAATCACTTTTTTCTTATAACAAGCCATAATAACCTTCTTAATGAATTTTCTCTATGACTAACTATACTAGTCAAACATGAAATACAAATAATGAGTAGAAATGAATGGTCCCCATTTATCAAACTGTAGCTGTTGTAGTACAGCAATTTTTCTTTCTTACTCAGAAGGATCTGACATTTAACAGAGAAGTATTAACTAAAAGACTTTTGTTTTGAAACTTCAAAATAAGTAAGCAGTATCACTCTAGTTAGGGCCTTTTTAAAGCGGAATAACAATGTGATTATTGTGGTATGGCCCAAATTTACAAAGTGAAATCATGACATTTCTCCAGACTTCCCTGTGAATCAATTTGGGATCTTGTATTTACCCAGTATAACCTTTCAGCCCATTAGTTCAGCTGCAAAAGTCACATGAGAACTAATTGAATTCCAGCACAGCCTCTAACAGGTGCATTTTATAACATGTCAGATCCCACAGTGAGATGATTAAAGGACAACTCTCTACTGGATTTCCAAGTAATAAACACCTATTTTCTATACAAAAAGCATAGAGAGGCTCTACCAGCTGAAATAACCTACAAACCAGCTCTTCTTGTGCTTATATATCCCAGTGAAAAGCACACAAACCAACTTGTTCATCTCTTCCCACTGGTAGAATTCAGTGAAAAAAAAAAGACAAAAAGCCTCATTTCTAAGATGTTACACCCAAAACATGAAAGAATTGTCTGCTAATCAGATTAGTCTCTTGGCAAGACAAAAGCAGTTTTTGCACAGTCTTACTCACCTTTGAAACATTATCTCTCACTGCCTTATGGCTAAACCACTGTGATCTGTTGTGGGCAAAGCTCTGATCAAGATTTATTTGACCCTCTTATGCCTGTTGAGTGCACTGTCTTGAAAGTAAAACAGGTGTAAGTACAAGCTCTTTCACAATGAGCTCATCAGGTCTCACAATCACAGAACACTTGTTCAACACTAAGTAGAAAAATTAAACCATCAAAACTGATTAATAGTGTGAAATTATGATGATTTTTCATGGTTTAAGAAAACTTCATGGAAAAAAACCCACTACTGAAAAATGTAAACAACCATACTTTTACCTGTTTTCACATTAATCTGTTTCCCTGAAACCTTCTTCATTTTATGATGACCATTTTTGATCCAGCCTTCCTTCAGTAGCAATTCCGGTTCAGCATCCTCATTACATGCTCAGGTCAGGAAGAGAGCTGTAATCTTCCCCACAAACACATTTTAGTTACCTAAATGTATCATTATTTACTTTTACTATCTCATTTTGTTGTCATGCTGAGAAGGAATAGTATGATGGTAACCTTACTTGTTCCATTTTTTCTGTTATCTTATCAGCTGACAAAAAGTAACTTTAGAAAAAGGTGAATTACATTAGGGTTTTCTCTGATTTAGGGCTCTGGTTTAATCACACCAGTTTAAGATGCCTCTTTTCCCCACTGTCCAACACGGTAGCAACCAACATCTCTGAAGCACACACATGTAACTGTACCTCGGCTGCTCTTAGCTCCTTAATCTTAAATGCCAGTGAAGGTGCAGTTGCTCTGACACTGCACCAAACTGGAGCAATACAAATCTCTCTGTGTCCACCCGGCAGCTGTCCTGTACTACTACAGTACAATCTCTCATATAAGGGCAAGGTACATGGATGAGAGAAGAAATATCTTGGGCAGAATAGTGACATTCATCAGACAGAGATGGACAATTTCGCGAAGCTGGGGGAAGTGATTGTTCTCTCTTGGGTTTTGTATCACCTGAAAAATCTATGCCATGATAAACAAGAAGTACTGAAAGATAAGGTCTCTTAAAGTAAAGCACCTCTGCAAGTATACAGAGGTGAAACAAAGTTAGTAAACAGGTGATTACAAAGCACACAGGGGTGATCTGACTCTTTTTAGAACACTCTGAGCACCCAGGTTTAGCTGTGATCTCACATTGTTGCTGATAGTACATGGTGTTTTCTTCTAATGCATTTGCTGGTTATATTCCATCTGTCTTCAGATCCATAACACGGACAGTACAGCCACAGTCAATTCACAGTTGCATCTCCAGTTTCACATTTCTAACTAGGTCTATGCATTTATATTCAGGTTTTATCTATGTTTCTTTGAATTTAGTAGGTGCTGCCTGTAGTCTTTATTAAAACACCTACAGCTTGAAAGAAAGAGCAAAAAACTTCTTCTGTGTGAAGCGGTACGCCCCAGACTCTGCTACGTCAACGCCGTGCATAGATGACAGATTGTCTCAACATATTCAACAACTTATATGGCTGCATTTACCCACGAGTGGAACTCACTAGTTGTGCTAAGGGGGTCCTGGTGGGAGGATTCTCCTGTGTCCCTTGCAGAACAGCAATTCACCATACACGTCCTACAACATTCAGGACAGGCATTTCAATCGGAGAAATGAAGGTAAGATCTAATTACATTTCATGGTAAAACTGATTTCTACTGAGATGAGTGAGTGTATAAAGCTATTTGAAAGTCCTATTTGTCCTTCAGTGAGAACAATCTTTCTTCACCCTTCATGCTGCTCTGCATGGATGGTTCCTATCCATGTTTCTTTCGTGCTCCTACCTTTGTATTTCATCTCAAGTCTGAAAAAAGAACATGTACATAACCAAGCCAGTATTCCCAAGGAGTTACAAACCACAAACAAATACCATATTAAGAAAAAAGTGTATTCCAGTCATTCCTGGGCTGATCAGATTCTGTAAAACTGTTTATTAACTGGGGTATGCTCTCTGCATTAATTTTTACAGCTCCTGACCTTGCAATATGTCATGAAGGCTCCTTGTGTGCCAGTCTTTTGGTGTAAAACAGTCTGGACCTCCACGGTCTTTCTGATTTGCAATAAAAATCACACCTTTTAGAGGAAAGAAAATCGCTCCTCTCTGTATTCATGGTGAAATATACAATGAGTTCCTTTGAAGAAAAAAACCCCAATTTTTTCTCATTGAATTTTTAAGGCTTTGATGATGTGGTTAGGATAGCAAATAATGAAGGTTATGTTAGGTGCTGCCAGAAATTTAAGAACACCCTTTTTTTTTCCTATACTGGAAGAATCAGCTTTTTGCATGAGAGAATGGTAATGCGTATTTTTATTCATCAAGGAAGGCAGCCTTTTTTTTTTCCTGTCCCACACCCCTTTGAGGTTCTTCCAGACCGTTTGCTGTTATCCTTCACACAAAACAGCATCAAAAGTCACATTCAAAGAAAGGAAGCAGCAAGAGATAAATTGCTGAAAATAAAGCCTGGTACTGGAAAATGTGCTTTCAAAGTTTCTGCAAGACTTTAACGTTTATTTCTCCAGTGATGCAAGCTTGTGAGAAAAACTGCACAGACAAACCTGTCTAGAGATTAATCTTTTTCAAAGCTATTGCATACAAACGTATTTTTACGTAAATGTCATTCATGCTTAAAAAAGTAATACTTTTAGAATCCCTGTGTATCTCAGAGTGGTGTTTTTTCAATGAAGATTTAATTTCAATTTATATTTATGCATATATATACACAAATACTGTTTCAAATAATTTTCTCATGAGCAAATATTTATTATATTTTCTTAAAAACAAACCTCAATTTTTTTTTCACAAAATTGTCGATATTCCATTCACTTCTTTGTTTTTGATCTTCTGTATGGTCCTTGAATTTCATTCTGATGTTAATTTATTTCTTTATGAATACTGAAATTACACTGCCATCCTAGCACTCTTTATATACACCCCATCACTACTAATAAGGTACATCTGAGTACTGTTGTGTTCTAGCAGAACTACACTGTCATTTAAGGTGGATGGCAGAACAATTTGTGTCACAAGTACAGTCTGTGGATGTAGAAGAACAACAACGTCAGCCTGGCATTTTCAGAAGAAGAAACGGAACTTATAAAAGACTGTAAAAACAGCCGTAGTTCAGATTTTCTCTCAGAGTGGGAATGTGGGGGTTTTTAAAAGACAAAAGGGATGAAAAGGCTGAAAATAAACTTCCTTCTTATGTCAGTTAACGTGTCTGTATTTTTTGCTTTATGTTATATGGTTGAACTGAAGGAAAAACAACTGCTCCTCTCAGAGGTTTTCTGCTGTCATTTTGTCTCGAGCAGTGCTGATTGCACTGTCTGGGGCCTGCGTTTGCAGGGCTGGGCTCTCTAGATGCATCTGTGTTTACTTCTCTCCTGTGACCAGCCTGAGCTGGAGCCTTTCAGCCCCTTTCAAAACCAGCCCGAGTGGAGTTTAACGAAACCCTGTGTCACTGAGATCAGTTACTCCCAGGAGTCAGTCCTGCTCAATTTCTACCTTCCACTGACATTTTGACATAAATAGGCAGGCAGTCCTTCTGGTCTGGAGATAGGAGGGGTGAAAAAAGTGTAAATTCAAACAGCTGTTGATAAATTGCTGTACGAGGCCTTCACTATTAATTTCTGTCAGTAGACAGTAAAATGGCAATGGCTGCTCAAACTGTTCCAAAAACAACACTTCCTGTGACAGGACAGACCACACCACACTGACAGATTGGAATTGGTCTTGTGCAATTGGCTATTGAGTGCTATCTAAAATCATACAGCTGGTGTTGAACAGGGGTATTGTTCTCACTCCACATTACAAATATAAACCCCACATAAATAACAAAGAGGGGATCATGCCCACGTATCTGCTCACTAGAGCAGATGGGCTTTTGTAAGCTATCTTTGGCAACATTTGTCCTTTGTGAAAGAATTTCCATACATTGCCTTCTCTGAACCCTCCCACTGGTTTCGTCTCTCCAAGAAGGTGACACAACCTATAGGTCTGATTTTGTGCTTGAGATTGACTTGGAAGCTGTCAAAGGCAGGCAGCTGGAAGTGCTGTTAGGATACAAGTGCCAATTTTTGTTTATCATTTTCTGAGGCCTTTGGATTGCCAAGAAAAAGATATCTAGAGGTAGAGTCTGAGAACAGAAAGTAGTTTGGTTTGGGAAGAAACGGACAAAGAGAGCTGTTCGCATAGCCAGTGGATGCAGAAAAAGTTGTCACAGTTCTCATCACAAACTTACAACAAAAACAAGATAACAGATAGGATTGTTCTGTCTTCCTGGACAGGTTTTATGTAGAGAGAAGACCCATCCTGCAAGCTAACAACTGGGCATGACTGGCAGTGGTTTTAGCACACCTATTGAAACGTGTAAGATTAATGATATGTAGTCACAGGAAGAACCGACTCATTAAAATATTGATGTAGTGCTTATAATCAAAGTGCTTGTTAAAGACAGAGGATTACAGATGCTGCGGATGGAAGTAAAAGTGATAAATAGCTCACTTGATAAGTTCAAGGAAGATTATTAGTGCTGTACTCTGACAGGGGAAATCCACCCTGCTGAGGAGTTGCACGTCAGAAAAACATCTCATGAGGATTAATCCCTCAATCAGCTTTGGAGCAGCAGTGCTGCGTTACTTGTTTGGGTCTATAATGCGGTGTGTCTATAGGTTAACTCATTTTTGTGGCTCTGCCTTGGAAAGCTCTCCCTCAGACTGCACCAGATGGTATAGACATGCTCTTAATGCTCTTCTTCTAAGGCTAGGTTAACACCATGCATCACTTTCAAGAAAATTATAAATTATATCATAATTTTGGCTACGTGCCTAGCCAGACCATGGAATAGGGTGTTTTATGGAGAATTCGTTCTCTCTAAAATTCCAGCAGTCAGTAGTAGGTTGCTAATTTAAGGAAACAAGTGACCTTCCCCCATAGCATTGAAGTTTAATATTGCTTTGTGGGAGAGTAAGAGGAAAAAGGAACTTGTGCCAGAGATTGTGATAGCACAGTCATCTAAACAGGCCCGTTTTCAAGCCTTTCTGCAGAGCAGTTTGGCTTACCCTTGAAGAAGGCCGTGTGATGCAAGCAAAGAAATATAATGGCTGGAAATACCTGTTAGATTGAAGCATTAGATAATTACCTACAAAATGGAACTGGCATTTGCATGACTACTCTTTCATAGCCATGCTATTTTAAAAGACTTTCCTGCAAGGGCTCTTTCATCCCGGGTCCTGCAGCCCTGCCATTTGACAATGTTTAAATGCTGTTTAAAAATGTTCATTTCCCATGTGAAAATTTTCCAGTAACATTCTTCGGAGACATAATTTTTTTCATTTCCATGTACCTCTCCCAACTTGTTTCAGGGTTAGAAACATTTGCATGGAAGTGAGACTTAACCTGTAGGGTTCTATTTTCTTAAGTGTTTTCCCCCACAGTAAATTCCCTAATTTGAATGCAGATGCCACTGTCACACATGCAAATAAGGTGACTTCACAGGCAGAGTTATTGCAATTACCAGCATGTACAATTACGTAATTTGCACCTACAATCACAGTGATTATACAGTTTAGCTGGGCATGTAAATGTTCACATGTAGTGAATATGCAACAGAATATTTGAGTGATATAGGATTCTCCCTTTGGAATTAACCTTTTCCTGTTGCATATTATGCATATAAATTAATACATGTACATGCCTGGTGAGAAAAAATGTGGTGACTGCTGTATCCTAACAGTTATTTCCTATAAAAATTATGAAGTGTTTGAAAATCACATAAAATGGGCCAGCATTATGATATCCTGGATGAATTAAGTTCTGTGATTTCAGGTGAAAACCAATTAATGGTAATTTAGCAACTCAAGCGGCAACAATTGCCTCAACTTCATGCGAGCATTTCTAAAATTAATTATAAAAAATTATGAAGACACAGAAAATGCACCAATGCATTTCTTGTGTTTTAAATCATCCAGTATAACAAGCTAAACCTTAGAGAGCCTTAGTTAGAAATGGCAATTTATATGAAATAAAAGTGTCTATCTCAGCAACAGTTATTTTAAAAAAAAATAGGTAACAGCACTAAATTGTGTGAGAGTTCCCAGTAAGTTTCTAGCGCCCAAAAGTTTTCCTAGGATGATGAGAAAGAATCTTGTGTCCGTAACGCATAGCAAGGATACATGAAATATCACTTTTTCTCCTGGAAAACAGGAAATGTGGAGCAGTCTCTCACTGCTAAGCTACTGTTCCCTATTGCATTACTTAAACGTACTAACAAGTGAGGATGATAAAGACACTTTTGTCACAAATTGACCAGGGAGAACAGGATAGGAATTAGATACAAGAAAACGAAAGGAGCTTAGTTTGAAGACATAAAGAGATTCAGTCTTGCTGTTTGTTTCTGCTTTTGAAAGATAAAGGAGACAGATAGCTTTGCATTTCTCATGCTGTCTTATAGACAAAAGTATGATGTTACCTCAGGATCTAAGAATTAGAGATATGTTTACAGGTCTTTAAATATCCAGCTGAATTTATAACTCTGTTGCATATAAATACATTCGGGTAAGCAGCTGAAATTTGCTAAAAGAAAATAAAATTTAAAATGTTTTTTTGCATCCATGACTGCAACAAGCTTGTTTGCTTAGTATGAAAACGTCAAATGAAGAAACTAGAGTTAAGACCACCTGAACAGCCAGTTTAAAGGTACTCCCTGGTATTGAGCCACAGATATTCACACTGGCTGAGCAGATGTGTGTTCGTAGCATGAAAATTCTTGTTTAATTGACTTTCAGGAAGACAGCTATCTTGCTGGACCTAGAGAATGACATCATATTCTGCTTATCATGCACGATTTCTCATTGCTGCAGGATGCTCAGCCCTTTTGGAGGATGTAAAACCACTCTTCAGTTTTGGAGAGCCCTGTTCTTTGTTGTGCAGTAGTATGGATGAAATACAATCAGATAAACAGTTACTACCCTAAAAAACAATCTTGTAGGAAAAGGAAAGAATCTTTGTGTGGAGAGCCAAGAAGATCATGAGTTCTCAGTTCAAGTTTTTCATTGATGTGCTCCTCCTAGTTCCTTCTGGCAAGCAAGACTGCATCACTTTCCCCCTTCAGTGCATCCTTACTCATTGTGAAATTTGCCCGCAAATGCAGTGAGTCCACTCTCACTTTTGATATAACGCAGAACAAAGACTATTGTTACAGTACCTGAATGGTTATTTTTCAACAATTAGTTTTAACAACTATTTCAAGATTTAACCTCTCCACATAGTAGATGTAGCAAAGGGTCTGGTGGGAAGAGTTTGATTGCATTGTATAATTAATAACTGTTGAGGCTCTTCTCCACCCCAAAATAAAAACAATGCAGGAATAATTCCAATCTTTAGAACCAGTCTGAACTAGACCCAAATAAACAAACAGAGGCTTTGGATATTATATGTCATAAGAAAAGTCATCAAGTTTGCCACCATTAAATAGAGCTGAAAGTTCTCTTTCTCTGATGAGGTGCTGCAGTAATAAAACTGTGATGGATATATTGGCACATCTCTGCTACTGCTATAATTAAGGCCAATGACAATAAATGCTTGCCAAGTATTTCTCTGTATAAAAAAATATCATTACATTGGATCTTCTTCTGGATTTTAAGCTTTTCATCATGATTAAAGAAGGCTAGACAGGAAACAGACAATTTAGGATAACAGCATGCTGCTTTCAAGGATGAGGAGGATGGGGAGGAAGAGAGCCAACTGTGCACATACAAAATGAGCTGAATGAAAAATGCTTCTTGAACATTTCCATACATTGCTTATGACTAACTCTTCAGTAGTTGAAATCAGAGCTACTGCACAACATTGCCCGGTGTGAGATGCAGATTTCTGTGCTACAGAAAGTAATGAAAAACCCCACAAACCTATCTTGTTTCTAGCAATTTAGGACATTGCCTTTTTGTGCAAAAGCATCTAAGCCTTAATTTCAACATTTTTTTAAATTATCGTACCCAAAATGACACTCATTTTTGCTATTTTTAAGTTTGTAGGGTTTTACAAGAGTGTTCACAGGCACAGAGCAGACATGAAAAACTGTCATCCAGAAGACCCAAATATGAACGATATTCAGTTTATCTCTCACATACGGTAGACAATCTTTCTCTTAAACAAACCTCCTTGCAGGGAGCTGTGGAGTTTCTCAATCCAGGAGTGGCAGCTCTGCAGAGCCAAGTAAGATTTGAGCCTTTGAGCAATTAAAACCACAACTGGAACTCTTTGTGGTGCATTTAATTTCTTTCCTGTCCTTTTCCTCTCTCCAGTTTTCTATTGAATTCTTACCCTCTTCTCCACCTCTCTTTTTGCCATATGTTCATCTGAACACCAATAGGTGTTTCTGGAAAACGTGTTTCCTGGCACTAGAGGGAGAAATCTCTGGTCTCCCAGAGGGAATTTGTATAACGTTATGCAGTCTCCTACAAGAATTTTCCCAGTGTTTTTCAATTCTTGGTTCTTCCTTCTCTGTTTCTCTTGCTTCTCTTTGATTAGCTTTTCCAGTATTCCCAAATCCTTCCTGCCAATCACTCAGTCATACTCCCTAGTATGCTATCTGTTCTGCAGCATTTCCAGGTCAGGGTTTGAAAGGCAATGAATTAGCAGGAATAGGCTTAAATGACACAATGTCAGTGAGAACCACGGAAGGATACAGGAGGAATGAGCCCTCAGTGAAGCAGTACCCTTCTTGAAAAGAACAAAGAAAGATTAAGCACAGTCTTAATCCAAATGACACCAGCATGAGAATGGTACCACTTGCTAATTATAAAACTCTTCCAGAGTGTTTTACAAATCTCAAGACCTAAAAAATTCCGGATATAAGCCTGAAAATTGTTGGTTCTTGGTTTCTCTGTGAGGATTGATAACGATCACAGTCTGTTCTCCGCAATGTGCCCCCCTTCTTACAAAAATGGGGGCTGATGCTCTCTGGCATTGTACAGTTCTACCAGCTGATAAATTCCTCTGCTTGGATCACCTAAAAGCAAAGTCTGCCTTAATATATTATCTACTGTTCAGAGCTTTTATCCCCAGGACAGGATGACTGAAGGATTGTCATTCAGTCCCATCAGATTTTCACTGTGGAAATTGTAAATCTCTAATCATACTAGAAGCCTATAAATGCAGATGACCTGTGTGGTCAGGATTACATGTGTAGCACCTTAGAAGTGTGAGGAAAATATACAGATTGTAATTAAGATTTTCCATTGTGGCCTGAAAGCCATTAACATGTTGTGTGTGGCTGTGTTTATTGTGTGTTGTCAGGACTTGCTTCTCAACACGATGTGGTCCCTATCAATATAAAAAAGTGTTTGGCACAAGGTGGTGACATAATATTGTGTATTTGGATTTTTCTCTAATTTTAGTCTCAGTGATGACAAAAGAGGTAAGAAATTGTCAGGCTGCATGTTTATTTTTTCTTAATTCCTTTTTTCAGTGTATTTTTATCTTACTTATTTGGGTAAGTGAGGCAGGCCTAAAATTCATTGGTAATTTGAAAAATAAAAAAAGCAAAAAAAGTCTCCTGGCCTAAGTAGTGGACTAAACTCCTAGAGTTATTCAGAAACAAATGTAGATTTTAGGCTAGTAGCCTTGAGGAGACCTTGTCTCACTTGGATGCAAAACATATCATGAATTTTGCATGCATGCCAAAAGGGGGTTTCAAACATGTTCATTTACTTCCAAATAAGTTTGTGTTTTATTCCTGTTCACTGAGATGTTCCATCCCAGATTTTTGCAATAATCTCTCCTTCTTGCCATACTGTACAAATTCCTTCAGTTAAATGTCTATCCTTGCATGTTTTGATTAATATGGGAGGTGGATCTTCTGTAGCACTGAAGAGATTTGTATTATATCCATGATCTTTTTCTGTTTTGGAGTATAACAAACCAAACAAATGGAAAGTCAAACAAAAACTCCTTCAGCTCTCCCACAGATTTTTTCCAAATGCATCTCGAGGGAAGGGCTTGCGTTTTCCAGTCCTTCACCCCCTTCCTGTACTGTCTGCTTATAATCTAACTTTCTTCATAAACTGGAAAAGAAGATTAGCTGCTTCTTCAGCTAGTCATACTTTCAGCACTGAATAATATTTCTCACTTCCTTAATGAAAATGTACAGAATTGGACAATATGCACTGATATTTGAATACTATTCTCCTCCTCACTTTATCCTGAGCTTTGACTACAGAAGTCCAATTGTCTCATCCATGCAATGCCTCTGAAATTGTTTCCAGGATGCAGAGGAAACTCCCCTGAGTCAAGAGGCAGTACTGTGACAACAAGAGATCTCTTGAAGGCCTCTTGTGCGTGTGTCTGTGGAAAGAAATGAAATGTGCAGTCACATGCTAAGTAGTATCTCTGATTCGGTATGGCATGAAGACCTTCCTTCCAGTTCCGTCTTGTCCTGAAGTGACGACTCTGTGTGATGAGAAAATAATTTCAGCTCCTAATTTAAAAAAAATTTCGACATTAAGCTTGGACAGAAATCATGAAAATATGACCCTGAAAAGGTGTCAAAAGCCAAAAGGCAATTCCTTTCCATCCTCCCCACCAACCCCCCCCAAAAAGTCAATCTCAAGATTTTTGAAAAACTTTGATACAGCAATAGTATAGGTAATTGTACTGAAAAATACTGTGTTTGGAGATTTCTCACACTTAATTTTTTCCTTCAGTGGTTCTTTACAATACTTCCGTGGGGCACCTCATTGAGACTCTCCATGGAAAGCTTTAACATGGTCATTTGGTAAGTGAATGTTACTTGCGTACCCATACACTTCCTCTTTCTCTTTTCACTTCATTTCAGCTAGCGAGCATCTTACTTCATGTGCAAAGTGGGGTTAATCTGAGAAGAGCAAGGTAAACCAGAACTAGTTTAGAGCAGCCCGGAAAAATTAAAGGAATTAGGATTTCTATTTCACATTTTCAAATGCGACAGATGCAGTTCTGAGTGCTGCAACAAAAACTGCAGACTGACATTTCTTTTATTTCTAGTCAAAAACTTGACTATGATTTTTCAAACAGGGATGCAATGTTTAATCTCTTTAAGAAGTTAAATCTCTTTAAAAAGTTTGGTGCACTCGCGTTCAAAACCAGACAATGGAGACAACACTTGAGGTTTTCCTTGTTACTTTTTATTTCTACATAATTGTAAAATGAAAAAAGGAGAGGTCAGAGGAGTAAGGAACTAAAATGTCCTTTCGCCCCTTCAAACTCTATGTTGGAGCCTCTCCTCCTGCTCTCACTCCCTCTGAATTTCTAACCTCATAGTCAGGCTGGATGTGGACATGAGTCTTTGCTTAGCTCATTGCAGTACAGATGCCCAAATGACTGAAAGAGAAAGCAGAAATCTTGGCAGATTGCTAACATATCAAGTGTTAATGAATACAGTTCTCTAATTAGAAATGTCTGCAAGAACTGAGTAATAGGATCCTTTGAAAATGTGACAGTTTTTAATTTCTTTTGTTAGTAGAGTTTATACTTTTCTGAATTAGAGCTTTTATCAAACTGGCATCAGACTTTAGGAATGACAATAATACTTGAAATATAAATAGGGTTTCTTTTGAAATCACTAGCTAAGCTAACATTTTATTGAAATTCTTAGTTTCTGGACTTTATTAGGTTAATAGATATAATTTAAGAACCCTTTTTTCCTCCTTGTTTTCTTTTGCTGTTCAAAAAAAATCCTAATGAACGTGAGGTTGGCTGAAATTTGCTAGCTAATTTTCAGAAACATTTTGATTTTTTTTAAAATTTAATTTCAAATGTAATACCTTCCCAGATGGCAGACTTTGTAATTTGTGGCACCAGTTCAAAAAGGTATATTAACTGCCTTTAAACGGCTCAGTATCAAGCATTTACTGGGCTTAATTGTGAATTGGCTTAATATTAATTAAAATACTTCCCCTCTTTAGCTTGAAGTTTCAGGAGATGCAGGTGGGTTTACTTCTGTGTGACTTTATATCCCATTTTATACCAACACCCCTGCTGGAACAGAACAAAACACTGAAGACCCAGAGCAGCACATAAACATTCTCTGTCCCTTGAAGTCCTCTAAAGGAGTCTGAAAGGGATGGTTTCTTTCATTCTTGGCCAAACAGTGATAGACAAACAGGTAAAAAGGCAAGGAGAAAAATACCACTTACTCACTGTAGCAGCAGGAAATCAAGCAAAGAAAATAAACAGGGTTTGAATCCCGGGCCTTTAACCTGCTAGTCAGACAGATTTCTACAGTTTCATTCTGTGCACATTTGTGTGCTGGTAAATGATGAAGGGGAGGTAGAGGAACTGAAGGCTTGTGGGATCCCTGGGACTCCCACAGCTACGAGCACAGCTGTACAAACACACGCAAGCTTTGTTAAGGTAGGGTGGGCAATTGGCTGAAACTGCTGAGCCAATCTGACCTATAAATCCCTTGCAAAAGCTCTGCCTGAGAGAAAGCCAGAAGTTATGTGTAAATGTTTTACCCAGCCAATTGGTTTTGGTCCTCCTCTGTATATACATAAAAACTCTAACATCCTCCTGGATAGATAATTTTGTAAGTAGGTGCTTTGAGTGTCCTGCTGAATTGCTGATTACCTGGAGCAGAGCAGGGAAGGGAGGGATCGGTGGGTGGATGGAGGAACTAATAACTCAAGAACTCATCCAAATGAATGTAGAATTTTAAAAGATATGTGATATATCACATAAGCTGACGTAGGGCTAATGGCTACCGGAAGTCTATAAAAAAGAGAACGCGACATCCAGCAGTTTGTTTTGAGCAGAAGGATGATATGAATTGGTCAGAGTAGTAACAGATTAGATTAATTATTTCAATTTGGACTGCAGTCTGTCTCTTCCCCTCCTCCCCCCAGCCTCCCCCAGCAGAACTCCCACTGCTCATTCGCAGATATGATCTCATGTGAGGAAACAGCATCGCAACCCTGCACTGTCCTGAGTGCATGTGGACAAGCTGTACCACAGCTAGTCCCCAATAACCCTTACCATGCAAATCACAAAACCATCAACACCCTGCATCAACAAAAGAAAAATAAGGGGATCTTTCTCCGTTTTTTTTTCCTTTCCAAACATTTCTGAACTCTGTGTGACCTTCTTTACGACTGAGTCTAAGCACCTCTAAATACATAGCTAATTTAGACAGTAGAAAGCAGAGTAACACATCGCAAACCAAAGGAAGATGAAGGAAGTAATGAGAAGTGAAAAAAAGAGAGCTAAAGATGAAAATAAGGCAGCCTAAACCAGAGAATGTTTAAATAAAACATATGGATTAGAGTATTAAATGTAGCATGAACTGTGCAACTTGCCCCCATTTTCTTCCCTTTCTCCATCCTTCCCACCACCTAAAAAAGCAGTTAAACTATAGGGGGATAATATCACACTTGGGATTTATGAAACAAAATCAATGAGAGCAGTGGGAGTAACGTCACTTCTGTAAATGATCAAAATCCACCAATTACAGGGAGGTGTTAATCCTCATCAGACCCTTTTGCTGCTGTGGCAGCATTTGAAGTAAAGCTGCTCTGGAAGTGTTACAGGACCAGCTATTCTCACAGCATTTGGAAAAATAAAAGTATTTCCACCTAGGTTTCTCAAAAGAAGTTTGAAGTGTAGGAGAGAAAGAAAATGTTAGGAGTAAGGAGAGAGTCAAGCATCATATTTTTGTTCATTTATTGGGTAGGAATAAAAAAAATTTAGGAAATGTTGGGGGATAGGCCCAAAATTCCCTGCATGAATTGTCCTGCTAGAGCTGATCTCTGCTGTCTTCCAAAATCTCTGGACCCCCTCAGTGCTGTGATAACTCAGTAATTGGAATTGGCTGCCATTTATGCTGTATATATTTAGGCTGTATATCAGGGGAAATCAGAGCTGAAATATCGTTGTATCTGTATTTACTCTAGCTTGCAATTGAATTGCACTGCTAGATGAGCAGAGATCCACATTCTCTAAGCTCACGTTACCAGGGAGGATCATAACTGTGGGAAGCTTGCAGCATCAAGTCCTAGAAGAAAAATTCAGTAGCAAGGCAACTGGGCAGGTGTTTGACAGTTGTTTTATTCTGTCTTTTTTTTTTTTCCTGTCTCAAGAAATACAATTTGTGCTGTTAAATGTTGATGAAACGACTGGGCTTAGGATGATATTTCTCTTTAAGGTGAAATTAGTTAGATTAATTGTGCAGTAATTCATAAATACAGATTATGCATCGAATTGGCATTTTGGTCATGCAGAGATTGTTTTTCTCTCTCTGGGTTTTAAAGCAATAGACCCAAAGCCCAAAGCTTCTCAAAAGATGGATTTTCTTCCCTTAAGGTGGACCATTTTCTGCTGTGGCACTGAGTAAAGACAGAGACAAGAGATAGGAAATGAGGGGATCTGGCCTTGCCAAGGCTTCCAGCAGCACTTGGACAAACTGCCTGAACTGTGGCCTACATAAAGTGGGCAGTGGGGCTGTGGTCATCCTGCTGCTGCACCCTGCCTCTGGCTAAAGGCTAGAGCCTGTTCCCCGGGTTAGTCCTGGAGGGATTGGTGTCCTCTGGAACCATGTACTGTTACGTGGGAGCTGAAAGGCAGCATTGTCTGCAGAAGCCACTGAAAGGTGCCTTTCAGTATTTCTGCAAAGCAAAGGGATTCAGCAGGTAAAACTTACAAGTTAATAAGAGGCCGCTCAGAGAGGCTGTGGAGTTCTGAGCTTGGGAAGATTCAAAACACCACTGGGGACAGCCCCATGCAAGCTGCTGAGGCTGACCTTGCTCTGTGCAGGGGGCTGGACGAGGCCATCTCTGGCGGTGCCAGCCAGCCCCAGCCCTGCTGTGAGCCTGTCACTCTGTGAACAGCAAACTCTGTTTGCTTGGGCTTGACATGCTGCAGCATGAGTGACAGCTTCCGCAGAAAAATGGAACAAAAATAGGGCCACTCCTTCTCCCTGCAATGGCAGGGTTTCTTTGCTGCACTACTTTGCTTCCTCATCAGTCAGCTGCCTGCCCTGCAGGCGGCCCTGCCTCGCACTGCTCCTTGCCTGTGCCAGCAGGAGCTCCCCAAAGCAGCGGCCATGAGCTGCAGGGTCCGTCCGGACAGGCAGGACTAAGGAAGCCTGAGACATCATCAGCTATGGCATGGCCTTTTTATTGACTCTTTGCTTTCCTGTAGAATGGTCATGGTGTGATCATAAAGTGCAACAAAATGTATTGATAGCAATACTGAAATATTTATAAGAGTTTGTTTCACTATTTCTCTTCTTGGTCACTGGAAAGGGAGTGTCCTTTCCCAGAGAACAAACAATGAAAATTTGTGCAGCATGGTGAGAAATCAAGAGGTGCCAAATGCCCTCAGACCCTGATTGTACAAGGAACTTTGCTTTACTGAAATACTGTCCTGACTCTGGACTTCAGCAGATGGCATCTGGGCAATCACAGCTGAAACTCTCCAATAAAACTAGTAAATATTGTACTGCTAATTCCTTTAGAAATGTGCCAGAGCACACAAACCAAGAAATTAATGACATATTGCAAATTTCTGGTTTAGTCTTTTATGCTATGTGTAATGTTTTACTGAAGTCTTAGCTTCCTGCTGTACTAGCGAAATGAAAACACCTGAGGAGGCACAACTTCATGATAACATTAGAAAAAAGGGCCAGTATAAAATTGTTAGCTGAAACTTCAGTTTCAGGTCTATAATGGTGCTTATACCACTGTGATTTTCATTCATCTCTGAAAAGCGTTACCGAAACCATTACTTATCGCTAATCTGAAAAAACAAAGGCCAAATGAAAGTGGATTATGTTCTTTCCCCATTTACCTTCACCTATCCCACTAGGGGTTCAAAAAGCCTATTCATAATACTGAATATTTTATAGGTGGTGGATCAGAACTTGCTCTTCATACCCAGGACGATAAATTTCCAGATGATAAATATGTATCCTCTGACAGAGAAAACAAGGGGTGAAATTTTGGTCTATCAAAAGCTAGTGCAAAAACATACTAGCTTCTCTGAAGCTAGGATTTCATACAAAATATAGCTGTAGCTCTGTTTTAAACTAGATCAATAGAGAGGTAATAGCCTTACGTGTAGTCACTGAATATCCTCACAACATGAGAAATACATTACTTACATTCTTCGTAGTCTTGGCACAAAACACTTAGCTCGCAATTTGTGGTGCATAGTCCACGTCTAGTTGAAACTGCTTTAAATTGAGTAATCAGAGCTTTTCTTAAAAGAAAAATACACATTTTGGTTCCAAATATGGACTCTGAGAGCTTAGGTGGAAAGCTTTTCTTTGAAGCCATTAGTAATTGTGTGCCTTGTTGAGTTCTCTTTTGAGACCTTCCTCTTGAAGGAAAGACCACTCATGTGAATATTCATACCAAACTTAACTGAAATTCTAGATAGGGATTGTAGATCCTATCAAAAAAAAAAAGAGCTGCTGTTTTATCTCAAATGAAAATATTAAAATTTGGGGTTTGGCAGTATTTATCCAGTTGTCATGACTGAATTTTTAAAATTCTTTTTCCAGCCTGGAGCAATCTATAGCACTATAAATCCTACTGATAAGGAATTTAAAATAGAGGTTTTCCTTTCTAAATTCCGAGAGTAGTTCTTAAAAATGAAAGACAAAAAATCATCACTGTTCTGCAGCATGTCCCTTGGTGGGGATTTTATCCTATTTCTTAATGTTCTTCCTTTGCTACTCTGCTACATCCATATCTATCAGCTGGCATGCTTTAGTCTTCTTAAGCAATTGACTGAAGACAGGAAGTCACTTTGTTTATAGAAATGATGAGTTAGACCTCTGAAAGCGCTATAAAATAACACATAGTGTGGTGATTACGTTAAGAATATTTTAACATTTTTCAAGGGTCAAGTTTCATATAAGAAGTGTTGTTTTCCTTGGGGAACTTCAGCTGAACCAAATCACTCAAATTTTTTGAAGTTCTCTCTGAGACCGATGTGCTTGTCTACACTGTTAATCTGCTGTCTACTTTGATATTCCACCATGACTAAGCATTTTCTTAGATGAGTCTGCATGCTAGTAGAAGACGATAATGAAAAATGATGTTTCAGTTGGTAACTTTTTCAGAAAATATGCTGATAGCGTGAGTGAACACAATATATAGTATTAGTATTCCCACAAGTCCTATATAAGGCTTCCTTTTTTCAAGTTAGAGGCATTAATAGCCTGTATGACTCGCCTGTATATTCCTGTATTGTGTGTCCGTACTATTTTATAAATATTTTTCCAATATATTAAAAAATAAATTCAAAATACGTCCATTTTAACTGAATAATGCATGTCAAAATGCATGTCAAATTCTGCCTCTGCACTGGATTTAAATAGAAGGGCTGTTAATATGTTTATTTAGGGCTTCTGCTCAGAGATTGACCAGAACACATTTTGGGGGCACACTGTTAACTACTGAGGTGAAAGAGAGAGAAAGTTCTATTGCAGAAGTCTCTTTACCAGTTTATCACATCCATATCTTTAGGGGGAAAATGCAGAGAAAAACGGCAGGTGAAATATTCCCCTGAACAGGGGCATGTAAAGTCAAAGGACCTTCTCCAATGAAATATTGTGAGCAGAGGGAGAGGTGAGATCTTCCAATTCAACATAAAAGGAGCGGTGACTGATGGGTCTTTCGCAGATCTGACTGGTCAGAAAAATGACATTTGTGCAGGCTTAGCACCAAACCCTGCTACTAGCAGCTGCTTGATATTTACTGATTTTGCCCCCTGCAATTCTGAAGAAAGCACCTTCAACAGAGTTGATTTTCTGAACTGTGAGAAATTATGACAGAGAACAGGGAGTCTTCCTAAATGTATGGCTTCCAGAAAAATGCATTAAAAGATGGTGCATTGAATTAGCAGAACACAAAAAAGTGGCAGTTAACCACCCATCATCAACATGAGACAGCCAAAATGTGTCACTCGAGAGCCCTAAATATGCTAAGGTTCTGTTTTAGAACAAAACAAATACTTCTCAAAAGACAACACAGATGTTGTGAATTATCACTTGTATCATTTTAGCACTGCATAATTCCAGTCGTAAGCTGGGATATCTCTGCTCCGTACATGTGCACTTAGAAGGGAGATCCTCTGTTCCAGACTCCAGCTAGCTTGTAATCCATAGTTTAAAAGAAATGTTATGAAGAAAAGGAAATGAATGCATTTGTGAAAACGTTACATGATTAATTCCCTCTTTGTCTCTGATGACTAAAGTTCTGGGCTGACATTCATGTCAATGGAATGGCTTTAGTTTAAGTATCCTTGCTTATGACTCTAGCATTAGTCCAAAGTAAAATGAGGATACTCCAGTTAATTGCTGCATTTAGATTGACTGTTAATAGCAAAATTAGTAAGCCCTGAATTATTTCTAAAAGCAAGTTTTGGCCAGCTGGATCACAGTATTTCCAATTGCAGCTCCAAGGTATTTTTAATTGGCTTTTGCGCTGTGTTTCAAAGTGTTAAGCTATCTGTTGCAATTTATTGGCAGCTTTTAGAAGTACTCCACACACATAGGCAAAGCTTACAGCTTGAGTTAGTATTTCTTACGCCTTTACTCTGCTGTTTAAATGGTGCAATCTTTATGTCAGCCAGACTATTTATGAAGTACTTTGCTCAAAATGGTTTAAGGATAATAGCTTCTATTCCTATGTCATGAGTTAAGGGCTTAAAGCTGACTGAAAGAGCAGCTAAGTCTCTTCAGTTCTTTAGGCTGCAGATGGGGTGATCTCATGGTCTTCCCTACAAAGCAGAAGGTTTTGAATATCTGGATAAGAGATAAAATATTTGAAAAGTTGAACTATGCACAGGGGAAGAAATCACGAAGATAATGTACAAATTTAACATCTGGACTCCTCATTTGAAATAATGCTTTCTGGATGCAGCAGTGGATAATCTTTCCTGGAACTGCTGGTAGCATAAGTGCCAAGAGGCAATTCCCCTGCCTTTAATTTTTAGTACAGTCGTTCATTATTAAAAAACACATACTGAACAATTGCCTAAAATTAAGTGTGAAGACTCAAATCCAGAACATCTATGCAGGAGCAGTTATTTCACATCAAATAGAAGACCTGTGAAATGGCTCTCAGGGTAGTGAGTTCCTCCTGGAGCTCTGCATCCATGCAGATACACGGTGCAGACCACACCTGCCTGAGTCTGGAGTGCTCTGGATGGAGCTGTGGTGGCTGGCTCTCAACTCTCTCAGGAGTTCACCTGAAAGTAAGGATGACTCCAGGTTGCAGACATGAGCTCCTAGATTCAGCACTCCTTTTTCCAAATTCTCATCTGGTTTTGGGGTGGAGGTTGTGATTTTGTTTTGCTTGTTTGTTGCTGGGGTTTTTTTTTGGGGGGGGGGCAAAATTCTCTTTTGATGGGTTAAGATATATTTTAGGACATTTATGCAATACTTATGTTTCAACATGGTCAAAAATCTGACCAATCTTGCCCAAGTATAGGTATGTCTGAGCCAAAACTCCACTGAGTGGACACAAGGAGCAGCGCAAAGTCTTTGTTTCCCATCCTTATTCTAGAAAGGGTGGAATAATTGTATGTTCTTTCTACACTGCAGCAAGATTTTGTTTTTTCAAATGTGGTATTTTGATTTTATCTGTAGCATTGGGAATGGTTATGCTGCACAATTCTTGCCCAGTTACACCTTCATCGTTTGAGGCTTAACAATTTAGTCTCATCCATTCATTTTGCGCTTGCTCCCTCTGTCGTGGTGTAGGAATGGTGTTCTCCAATTCTCCCGCTAAAACCACGATCCACTGCCACTCCCCCCTGCTCCAGCTGGAGGCACAAAAGGTCAAGATCATCAGCTGAGATAAGAACAATAGGCTGGAAAAAGCAACACCATAAGAAAACCAACAGTGACAGCAACAATATTAAAAACGAAAGGTATAAGAAAAGCAAGGACTCACACGGAAAACCCATGACAACGAACAATACCAGATGACATCCTCACCACATTTTCTCGACTGGAAGGAATCCCTTCTGCCCAGATGGCAGTGAGGTGCTGTAGAATCACCTCCATGTCCTGGCCACTGCAGAAATTATCTCTGTTCTGATCTAAACCAGGACACCCTCTCTTTAAAAAATCAGAACTCTACAAATGACCCAAGGATCATAGGAAAAAATATGTAATGGGCAATTCCATTTGTTGCTATTTATCTATACATAGCACAGAGATTTACAAGTGAAAGTGCAAATTTTCATGTGTTTTGCTTCTTCAAAGTACAAGTTCTTGAATGAGAGCAGACTCGCAATTTCCTTATTTTCAGCAAAACACGTACAAAATGTTTAGTCCAGGGCAAACTTTTATTTTACTTTTATTTTTCGTATTTCTGCATCTCTGTCTGCCTAATCCCTCCCTGTCTGCACACACACACCCTCTGCTGCCTTTCGCATCCCCAGCATTCTAAGAAATAGCAGAATTACATTACAAAAGGTCAAAAGGTTCAGTGTCTGCACTGTGCTACAGGACACCAAGGGAAATGTAAGTCATCTTCAGTTTGCCAGGCTTGTAAAGTAGCAGGGCAAAAGTGCTGAAAGGATGGGTTGAAGTGGCCATGTGCTGTATTACAGAGGACAAACAAGGCTTTTAACTCACTATTTTTCCCTTGGTGGAGTTTGTCACGCCATACACCCACCCACTCCTGGAGATACTCACCCACGCTGTGCCTACGTGGGCTCGGCTGCTGCCCTGGAGTTTTATTCCACATGGGAGTGTGAATTGCAGGACAGGTACCGAAGGTTCTGCTGAGTTGGGAGTTGGTATCTACCAGCAACCATACACAGTCAGAGGGAGGAGAAACTCCTCCAGACCACAAACTGTTTTCAGCTCAGGGGATTTTCTGAAGATGATTCAGTTTGTTGTTTTGCAATTTCCTCATGCATCCAAGTGATCTAAACCTTAAAAAGACCTCTGAGCTCTTTGTTGTTTGCGGATACAGCGGTAAAATACACTTTGAATTCCAATGAAAATCTTAAGACAACTTCTCCTTTAGAAATTCTGCTGGGGTAAAATCCAGTGAAGACTGCTGCAGAAAACAGTTTAGAGGTACTTTTGAAGGTCATGTACTCTATTCTCCTCTCTTACAACAACTGCCTGGAATTCAGTACTCATTTGGACATCAGTCTATAGTCATAGATCTACTGAAACAGCAGATAAGCTTGCTTTTCTAAATCATATGGGAAAAATAATAAATCTAAATCTGTACCAAAACTCAGGAATAATTGTGATTGAAAAAAAGAATGTCTAAGACCAGCAACACTGGAACATTAGCTAAAATATGACACTTGTGGATACTGGTCATTGCTGGGATTCTTGTGAAAGAATCTTATCTGATCATAAAACCATAAATAAAAAGCAATCATAACGGTGGCACCTCAACAGGGAGTTATTGTGGGAAGAAACAACTAAACTGCCTACTGGCACTCCCCTATGACATCTGGCTTTCTAGACCCAAACTTAGGTAAGCTATGAAGATACTTGTTGACAACATTTCATGTTTCAAAATTTTTGAGTTTCATCTAGTTTGTTTTTTCATTGTAATCATAGTGGATCCATTTTTTTCTTCATAAACTACATTTGGTTTCTTAATAGCGCTGGCTGATCAAACTAAAATTTGCAGTGACACTCTGCATTGTTGCTCCAACAGCTGCATTTTGTGTCCTCTACATTGAGCTGTTTACAATGCTGAAGACTCCAACTCAGCCATGGCCCACCAGTCTGTCTCCATTATAATAATGTTTCTGAGGCCCTGTGATGATTTTTCTGGCAAGAATATTTCAAGAATAATTGCAGAGTAGACTGCAGCACCAGCTTGGAGAAAATTTCAGTGTCCCTCGCCTAAGGGGGCCATGGCATGAGTGAGCAGGGCTCAGTCACAGAGTCCAGCACTTCCTTAATTCAATAGGTGCCAAGACTGACGCTGATCTTATTGAAAATACACTTAGTAATCATAACAATAGTAGTTATTTATTTGTGTTTCTATAGTTCACACAAACATTCTACTTGTTAGAGAAAGAAGGACCTCAATCATATTATACGACCACATTCATCACCCTTCCTCCGCCTCTCTCTTTTTTTTTTTTTTTGAGATAGATCATTTCCTTCAGATCTAATTGCCAAAAAAAATCTGTAGGCATACAGCAGAACCATTGCTGGTTTAAACCTGCTGTATTTTTTCAACTGCTAAATGTAAGACTCTATGTTTTAGATTTTCATACAGAAAATATACAAGAGCTTTGTGGAAAATGTGTTGGGCATGCAGTAAAGTACACTGTGCCAAAAGTATGGTATGTTTCCTCAGATAGTCTTCCTCAGGGATTTCATTTGAGTTGATTCTGGGCTGTATTAACATTGCTTTATTAAAATATTTCCTTTTCCACTGTCATTTGACCATTTGTAGAAATACTTCTTCTTGGCTAACATCTTTTTTTGTCATCGTCTCCACAAGAAGGTTGCATTTCAGCTAACATAGTAATGGGATATAACGTCAGAAGATCCATAAACCATAAGACCACTAATTCTAACACATTGTAGACAAGTTATATGCATGGCAACATAAAACAGAGTGACATGTAGTATTGCAAAAGGTGTCATAGAACTAGTGAACGCGTGCATGACACTATTCACTAATTGTCCAGATATGACAGAACCATCGTGGGATGTATGTATGTATATTTATATCTATATATACAGTATGAAAAAACAGCTTAAAGCACCATCGGAAATAAATCCTGGCCTCTGTGCAATTGTTTAATTTAACATTCTGAAGATGTGATATCATTTTTACCTAACTATAAAAGAGCGAGCTTTGAAGTAACACTTCAGAAAATGCTGAGTCATTTCCTGTTTCAAATATAAATCGACTTCCAGAGTTGTCATTGCTTAACTCAGCTCCAGGTGCCACTAATCTGTAAGAGAAACTCCTTATTTAAATAGATTCACAGTGGAAACAGATACAGCTATAGGGACAAAGTATTTATTTTCCATCATAATATTTTTCAAGATCTCCACATCAAAGCAGGGAAGTGTTAATGCATCTTTTGTTGAGTTGCCTTGACACAGTGAAAATTTCTTCACACCAGCTCAACCTTTTGGAGACATATGTAGAATTTTTTTGCTTAACAATAATAAAAATACTTTGCCATTTTTTGATACCTCTTGCTTAGTGAACACAGGGCACTTTACGCACACAAGGTATACAAACACAGACTGTCTTATACCCACTGAAGGACAATGACTTCTTCCCTATGTCTTAGGATCTTCTCTATATTAAGGGAGCAAAAGACAAACATGCTGGAGCAGCTCTACCACACTATCTCCCCCTACAACAGTGTGATGCTACCTGATGCACAGGTGTAGAATATCAACAAGAGATGGTGATGAAAACTTTCTTGCGCTATGACATTCACAAGGCAGCGGAATACAGCTGTCCTGCCCTTACATTCTTTCCAATGCTTCTGCCCTTGACTGCTGTCAGAATTGGGGTAGCGGGTGGGATGGACCTTTGTTCTGCCCCTAGACAGCCATTTTTAATAATTGCTCTACTACTAAGCTGGCAGTCTGCTTAAATTACTGTGCCTATCTCTCTGTTATTTGCTATCTGAAAGTAAATGTATGTACAATTATTTCCAGGGAAGTGTGGACAACTTCCATGGCTTTCTTTTCAGTCTCGTAAAATGTGGTGCTTACATTAAGGCCATTATCTTGAGTCAGATTATGTGAGAGCTTTGGCCTGAATTTAAAAGAAAAGAAAACTTCTTGCTCACAAGACTGTGAAGAAAATTTTGAAAGTAGGAATCCCCAGGGCTCAAAAAGGGAAGTCTAGTCACAAGAACAACCTGCACTTCTCAGTATTTTTCAAATTATACCATTTTTAAAAGCCAGTTTTATGATTCTGGCAGTCTCATTGATTGGACTGATTTTAAATAGAGAAAGACCAAAACACTGTCTGAAGGTCCAGATGGCAGATTTTCATTCACTCAGTTGATATTTGCTCATTTTTGCGTGGACCTCTGGATTAATGCTTCCCAAAATGGAGAGGTTTGTGGGACCACAGTAAGTGATCCAGTGTTAACTCTTTGTAATGCTTCATGAAGAGTTTTCAATTAAATTCTTGGCAGTTGATGTGTTCACTGTGACATGACAAACTGGGTACTTTGAGAACTACCACTTTAGGTATTTAAGTCTGTCTTTATGTTTGCTGTTGACAACAACTTGCAGAAGGATTAAAATATTATCCTAAACCAGTGCTACATTCTATGCTATAATCTCTTTTAATGATTTTCTTGAACACCTTTCATCACACAAAAATCCCTTATTCCTGCCTCATGCAGTTTTCCAGGTCATATATACAAAACATCTTTCCACAGAGATCAGGAACTTACAGTATTGTGCTTTGTCTTATCTCTTAGGGCAGCAAAAAGAAAAGGGGAAAAGGCAGGAAATAAAAACCCAATTATATGCTGATTTGCTAATGTTATTTTTCAGATTAAATGCCACTTTCTGTTACAAAAACTGCAGCAGTTGAAGCTGTCAATTTTGTGAATGCTTCCACATGAAGCCCTGTCATAGCAAACAGAACTCTGGATAGTCAGGCTCCTTAGGGGGCCAGAAAAATTTTGACAGAGGCTTAACAGCCCTTGAAATTATATCCCCAAACCTTGGAAAGCCTGCTGGTTCAGCGGGAAAAGACATAAACTGACCAAGTTATAAATAAACTCTTTTATCACTGGCATTGGTGTCTTGGTGACATCAAAGGCCAAGTAAAAAGACTGATTTCTCTGAAGTCCCTCAGACAGTAAGAACTTTATTGTGCTGGGCAGGCGAATCCTGGTCCAGAGCTGCAATTTGATAATACTAATTTTTTTTTTTTAATTATTTCCCCTTTCTTGTCCTGCTTCAATATAATCATCTGAATTTCTGGTAAACTGAGATCAGAAAACTTTGGATCTACATTTGATGTTAAATTGAGAGGTATGTATTTAACGCTTTGATTTCCTGTGCAAAATTTTTCTAATCTTGGGGCCAACACTACAAACATTTTAAATGTAATGAAAAACAAATCTACAATTACATACAGAGCTACCCACTGTCACCACTCCTTCTGCAGGTAAAAACAAAAGCATGTTCCAAAGTGCGCTTCAAATATCTTTTTCCATCTGTTCCGATATAGACCACTGTTATATATTAAAAAAAAAGAAAAAAAAAAAGGCAGAACTATATTTTAACATCAGGTTTATTAAAACAAAAAAAAAATGAGTCCTCAAACATGAAAGTGTCCTGGATCCCTTATCTTAATTGTTATCTAATGTGTGATCCAAGCAGGATGACAACTAGAGCATTGTCACAACTAGTGACAAAATAACAGAGGACCCAAACCCACATAATTTTTTGCAAAGCCTGGCTCTGTTAATAGTACATTCCTCATGATAAAAATACACCACTGTGGAAATTTGCCTTTTAAAGGCCTAAAGGAACCTTTTTTTTTCTTTACAGAGAGATTCTACTAGTAGTCATTAGTACTCTTCATGAGACACAACAGTAAGAAGAATAAAAGTCCTTTCGGTATCAAGGTGTGTATACTTCACTTTGTTTGGGGAGAAACTGGTGCTTGGTGAGAAGAGGAGACATAGGCAGATAAAGCAGGACAAACTGGAAGCATCAGCATTTGAAGTGATTTGTATCATGGCTAATGATGCACATGTGGTTTTGACAGAAGGGAGCATCTCAGTCTTCTTCCCCCCTTCTTCCCACAGAACCAAAATTTCCAGCATAAGGAAAGGCCCATATTTTTATCCACCAATTTCAGAGAAAATTTTATGTTTAAACTCGTTTGTGGACTTCTTTCACTGTTAGCCACTGCAAAATTTCTTTGTGTAAAGTCTGCAGGCAATCTTTTTTACTTACACTGTTCAAACCAAAATATTGTATGCTTCTTTTTGTGTGCAAGGAAAATCATGTCAGACACAGACACGCAAAGGAAACACTGAAGCACAAAATATTGTCATTGGCAAAGCCAAGGAAAGAAGTTGACCGGCTGCCAGTATTTGAGGAGATCCAGCGGAAGGGGCATTACTCCAAAGGACACATGCCTTAAACTTCAGAGATGCAACAATCTTTCATGTTAGACAAAGACAAAGAAGAAATTTTCCACCTGTTTCATGTGACAGAAACAGCCTAAAATTGGGTTTTGTTTTGCATCCTTATGGTAGATAAAATTAGAGGGACTAGACAGTATGGTACTTTCTTTAAGAAACATCCTTAACAACTGAGAAAAAACTTACATCTTTCAGCAAAGGTGGCTCAGTGACAGAATTCTGCATAATATCTAAAACTACACGATGTCTTACATACTTCTTATTTAAAGGATAAGAACATTCCTTTTACTACCTGATCTCTTCTTTTTGCCCCTGATGTTTGAATTTTCTGCATATGGCACCACAATCTGTCAAACGGATGGATTGAACTAAAGTGGGATACTAATGACAGCTGTGTCATTAGTACCATGGAGCTGTGCAGGAGAATTTGTTTGAAACCACACCTGCCCAATATCTAAAAATCAACCAATGAATTATATTTCTTTTTTATAAGATGCATTAGAAAGCGATGAGTAACCGCAGTTCTGGCCCCTCAGATTTGATACTCAGAGGCACCAGTTACTTCTGACAACCAGAATCAAATTGATTAAACTAGGAAAATGATGTTCACAGAATATCTCACTAATGATAAAATGTATGCTTGAGTTGTGAATTGTATGATGTATCAGTGACAACTTTATCCACCATAGCAACCATCTGATTGTAAAATTCTGTGTATTAACATTTTCAGAGTAGATTCTCTTTTTAATGTTTTGTGAAGCTTTTAGGTGACCAGAAAAGAAATACATCAAGAATTTCTTAGAAAACTTTTCTCTCCTTGTCCTTTCTTGTCAAGGATATCCCATGATCATCCTTTTGTCATTCCATCAGCACCCTGACAGTTTCTGAGCTGCAGTGCACATTTGCTCCATCACCCCGCTAACTTTGTGTTTTTCCTCAAGATAGAGTGACCTATTTTTCCTCACACCCCCTCAAAGATCGCGCAAACCAAACACTGCTTGGGATCAGTTTATTGCATTTCTCAGCCACTTTGCTGTAGATGAATAAAGCTGATCTGTGTGTGACCATGTTCAGAATACAGGCTCTGACCGCACATAGTCTGCCATGTTTTCCTGATGTCAACTGTGATATTCCCTGGACAGACCACAGATATTAAATTAGCCAGAGATAGTTCAGAGACAGCCCACAAGAGGCGGAGTCAGTCAACAGCTGGTAGTATGTTGAACTCGATCACCAGGAAGTCACAATAAAAATATATTTCATGGGTATTTCAGCCACATTTTTTTTTAATTCAAGAATATTGTGCTGAATTGCAATTCTGAATTCTGACCTCTCACCCTCCAGTATACCAAGTTCTTCTCATGCTACCCTAATATGCTTTGGAGCTTGCTTTGGTCACCACGGCACTTAGTATTTTACAATTTTAATATTTTTATAACCTTTAGCCTAGTCTTCTGCAGTGACCCCAACCTTTCATAATCCATCTGCCTGATACACATATGTATTTATACAAATATGTAAAGCTATTTTCTTTTCAATAAATTAATATTTTCTTCTAAAATATACAGCCATGGCAATCACATTTTATTATTCTGTTAGTAATCTTTAATTTTATATGAATTAAATCTCAATATGAGCACAGAATATGCAATAAAATACAAACAAAAATACTATCTTGCCTCTCCCCAAAATGTTCTGAATTACCTTGCTAAAGTTTCAAATTCTCTTTGTCACATTATAAATCCTCCTTCAGCACCAAGAAAGTAGCTTAAGTATAAAGACATATTTTTGCTATTTCAAGCCCTTATGCTGAACTCCTGCTGACTACTTTCTGGCCCTGTGTATCCAATGTATATTAAGGTAGATGATTAAAAGGAACAAAGTACCTTTAAAATTCAGCGTCCCAGCTTCCTGCTTGTCTCGGTAAAAATTGTTCTTCACCATCTAACCTCCGTTCAACCCAATTTTATATCCTGGCTATCAGTTGCATTACTTTGCATGGTTCTGAGTTTTTCTCTGTGTCTGTCTTGAACCTGGGAGATAGCACATAAATTCTTTAATACTATTAATGTCATTAATGTCTTCTCATATTATCCTACAAAGACCTGAAAATGTAATCAAATCTCTGTTGTTACTAATTTGAAAAGCCTGTCCTGAAATATCTATGCGAACTGCTATCTGCAAATAAGGAAAGTGCTTTAGTGTGAGATTATCATAGTCTTCTCAGCATCCTATGCCAATGACTGGCTTCCATGATATTTCACTCCCATATTTAGCAAAAATATTGCTGTGACCCACAGCCTGAAGCTGTAATTAGATCTAGTTAGATCCTGATCCAGAACTCTGAGGTCTTTCATTGACATCTACAGATTTTGAAACAGGTAGTTGATCGCATTAGTATTAAACTGCATTGGAACCAGAATTTTCCTGCTAAAGGTGCATTTTACCTGCAGATTTGCCTGGAGGTAGGCTCCTACTAAATAACATCACATTATAACCAATAGCTACATTAGAACAAACCACTTTGAAGCCTAGTAAAGGAATGAGGGGTTGCTGAGAAGCACACAGATTTCTGACACAATTCCCTCCTTCGTCCTTCAACCCTGCATCAGCACTGTAGCTGGCAGTACTTTGTCACCAAGATGGACAGAGAGAAATTCAGAACTCAAAACAAACTCAAAGTTCCAAATGCATCGATTGTCCCTCCATCATCCTTTGGCTACTACTTCTTTTCAGCACAAAGGGTCTGGAGGTTGTTAGCTCTATCTGTTGGGAATCATCCCAAGCCCGTATTAAATTCCAGACTGGAGTCCTAGGACGTGTTCCAGTTGCATCTCAGGTAACATGCATCTGAGTTGGTCTGAAATATGCTAGTTCTGTTTCCTGGCAAAACCTGCAAGAGAAAGGAAGTGTTGATTTGTCCCAGAGTAGAAGACTTCAACCTGGCACACAAACATCCTGCTTTATCCTGCTAGCTTGAGCCAGAACGTGTACAGCTTGGCTCTGGTATAACCTGTTGACAAGTCAATAGCGTAATTCCTTAGAGGAGGTCTTCTGGCCTTAGGAAGACCTGGGCAAAATACAAAGCAGCCTTGCCTCTGATCTGTTGAGTGACCATGGGCAAGGCACTTTGCTTCTGTGTTCATCAGTTTCCTGTCTTTCAGCTGAGTCTTGTAATGATGTCTGCAGAACCCTGCCCAGAAAGTGATTCAAGATTTATTTGCAGAAGTGCTGCAGAAAAGGAACGTGGTATTCATCATCCCTGTTTCATTGTTAAATAAATTAGACTGCATTAAATTTACAGTTATTTTATTATGTCCCCAGTGCTAGAGAGGTCTATCCAAGCAGGGAATAAAATACTAATGTATTTTTAATACAACACCTGAACCTTTGGTCCATGCACAGAAAGAAAGGAGGAAAAGACAGAAGTCCTAAAACAGAGCTGATGTGGATATATAGCGAGATCTGGCTTCATGGGCCATCACCCTGTGACAAGAGATGTGAAGACATGATGGACCAAGCACAGGCCTTGGGCTGCTCAGGTTCCTGTCAGCAATGGCAGTTCCCAGGCTTTGCTGTCCCGTGGGCAACTGGACAGAGGAATGAATATACTGGAGGAATCATCACATTTCGCACCCTAGAAGCCTTACTGACTTAGACTGTGTGTCTCTGCTGTGAGCTGGCAATTGAGAATCTAGAAAGTAGCATCAGCTTTCAAGCCATGGGTTGTCAAAGACACTGGGAGTGTGCTCTTTCATGGCAATGTTTCTATCACAAATATCTGCAAGATCTGCACCTTTCACAGGCTTCAGCATTTTTATGCTCACTCTGCAGTAGCTACCACTATCCTTACACAAAGAGGTGGGTGAAAAGAGGGAGACTTTGGGCTAGAGAGTGAAAACAGCACGTCTAGCACCAAAAAATAGGTGTGGCAGAACAAGATCTGAATGTGAGTCTCCTGAGGGGGAAGGAAGAGCGTTAATCATCGGCTTTCTTAACCTCACCCACCCCACTTGCTGTCACTTGAACTATCTTTTTCTTCCTTTCCATTCCTGTTTTCACTTAAGTCTTTTGTCTGCTTGGACCTCGCTCCTTTGTTTCTAGAAAGCTGCTTTATTGTTAGAGAAGTTCTTAAGAAGCTTGACTGCACGATTTCCCCCACCCCTCCCAAATTCCACACGGCCGTCGTCTGTCTCAGGTTTTTCGGGAGGGGGAGTGTGCTGGCTGGAAAAGGGCTGAGGCTTGAGGCGGGGGCGCTCCTGGGCACACATGCAACTCTGCTTCAGGGAACACTCTGCTTCTCGGGCAATTCCTTTGATGTTTGACAATATATTTTATTCAGGGAGTCACATTTCACCTCTAATATATTTAAGTTTTGTCTGTGATTCAAGAATCACCATTAGAGTCGTTTTTTTTTCTGCATTTTGGTCTTGGAGGCCTAACAAGGCTGCAGCCAATAAAAACTCATTTTTTTCTGTTGTATGCCCAAAAAATATCATCATGTAACTAACAAATATCGTATTTTGGTTACAATATCAGATGGGCAGAGCTTGTTACCTCCCAGCAGATTAACCTTTGAATCTTTACCGATTCATTAACTGTGCACATCAGTCACTCGACTTCAGTAAAATTTATTGCAATTAAGTATTGCAGTGCTGTGGAGGCTGGATAGGATTCCCTGTTATCAGTACCATTAATGGCTTTCTGAACTGCTGCCAGTTCATTCACCCCACCCAGCTTTCAATAATAAAATAATTTTGACGGAGAGCCCATGTTTCAACATTTTTAATAAAAACAAAATAAAAAAACCATCAGTAACAGAGCAGTAAAGTTTTCCCTCTCTTTCCTCTTTGCCAAAACTAACAGAAAGGAAAATGTCAGTCTGGCTTAGCTCCAAAAAAGGAGGAAATTGAATGGTCTTACTTCTTACTCTTTGACTAGTAGCATTGTGTACATAGAAGACTTGACTCTTGGGCTCGTTTTGACGGATCTGAAACATAGATAAGAATGTAGAAGACTAGATTCTGTAATTTATAGCCAATGATTCTGTTTTAGATCTTTCAGTACCACATAACAAATCAATGTGATTTAGAAAATAACATGGTTTCTGCCATTGACATAAGCCATATGTGAACTGCTAAGCTACTATGTAAGCCACAGCTATAAATTTTAGTCAGCAGGAGGAGATTCTTTACGCTGTTCTGCTAGAAGCTATTTAATCCATTATCAACATTTTGAATGAGTCCTTCCTAAATTGCACTCTGGTTATGTGCTGGAATGTCTCTCTTAGGCTAAGGGAAGAGAGAAAAATATCTTACACGCAGTTTTATATGTAACGCACTCACTTGAACACTTTCAAATAGGGCAAAACTATATCTCACAATCGTGTTAATATGTTACAATCATGTACTGATACAAAACCTCACTGATTATATTGTCTATGGTCTGTCCAAATAATAATAAGGGTCAGCCATGCAAATTCCAGTGCGTAGAAGAGCTAAGTATCTGTTACGAGACTGAAGCAGCAAATAAGTGGCCAAAGTCTTCCCTGAAGGGTTTGAGGTTTCAAATTCAGTCTGAAGATCTTTGTGAACTTCATGCTTGCTTAGGCTTCCCCTGCATATCTGAGATTTCTGACAGCTGGAGGACAAGAAATGAGAGAGTAAACATTTATAGGACAAAAGTGTGTACTGACTACAAAAGTAGACTTCTTTGGGCCAGAAGAGTCTCAGCTAACTTGTGTGAGGTAAAACCTCGACGTGTGTCATTAGCCACCAAGGGGTAAAATCCGGTTTCCACACACACTGCTTTGCTCATGCAGGTTTTCATCTGATGTATGCAAACTTAACGAGCAAGTGAGGTTTTTCTCTCATTCAGACCTCATTGAGGGCATGAGGGAGAAAACGTGGGGTGGATTCCTCCCACTCAATGTTAGACACTTCTCTGGGTTGCTCTGCTCAGTGTCCACAGTTATTGATGAGAAACAGGCAACCTCAGAAAGTGATTTTGGTCTTAGTTTGCTTGACTACTACCAGGAAGCACGTCTCAGGGCAAGGAATTTCCCTGCTTGAAGATGCCTCAGGTAACTGTCTTCCATGGGGTGGGATAAATCTGTGCTCACAAATCTCCACATTGTTCCCCTAAACTGCAAACATGTGAAACAGTATAACTAGGCAGGGTGGGAAGGATGGAATGGAGTCTATCTTTCCTAAGCTTAGTTTCAGATACTAAGGCCTGGATGTCTTCTGAGGAGCAACCCTTATGCTCTCTCTACTGGCTAGACACAACTGCAAGTAAAAACTATCCAAGGCTTCAGAGCCCAATTCTCAGTGGATCCACATCATTAAAGTAGTGCTTGAGTGTGAAATGAGTGGAATAATAAGTTTATTTGCCCCAGAGGCACCGAATTCCTGGAACTATGATTGCTCTTAACCTCCTTCATCTTGGTGCACCCCCTCAGTGCACTGTGTTTTCATGCCAGAGAAAAATGAGGCACAGTCAATTCCCCTTTCTGTCATGCCCTATTTTCTAAGGAAAAAAAAAAGCACACACATGAGGTAGAGGAAGCCATGACACTCTGCCCTGGTACCCTGGCTGGAGAGCAATCCTTTCACTTTAAGTGCAAAGTGGATTGTGTTATCAGGGCCATGTGCTGCTTCTGATGCAAAAATACTATAGGACCCTGTTATTGAAATAGGAGATCCCAAAGAATTGTGGTACAAGCTAAGCCAGGGTTTCTTGACTCCTAGAACAGCACTTACTCACTCCGGTTTCTACATCCCTGGTGTAGAAATACAGCTGCATGCAGCTTTGAAAAGGTGAACTGCAAATCTCTTTGTGATGTGAATAAAATTAATAACTAGCACAAACTCAGAGTGTTTCTGGTGTGTACATTTACCTTGCTTATTAAAAAGTTCTGTGCTCTTGTAACAAAGCACAGAGTTTGGAAGCAGGTCTGGTGTAATGAAATGAGAGCAGATTTCCAAAGGTGAAGGGATGCTAGGAGAGGACCTGTTATAACTCTTCAACAGACAACACCAGAGGTCAAATATTTCTTTCTCATCACTGGACCCTGAAATAATTTTAGGAAATATACTGATTGGGAAAGTATTTGGTCTGGCCCTGTAAAAGTGTTACTGACCCTGGCTGTTAGCAGAATACTGGCTTTTACAGTGTGGGTGTCACTTTGGCTAATAAAATATTGGTATGAGCTATTGAGTGTTAATGCTGTGCAACTTCAATAGCTTGAGAAGATAAAAGGAAAATTAACATTTGTGGCACTTCCATGGATCAGGCTTTCATGAGAAGCCATTTCAGTCATATGACATATTCCTGGTTTTGTAAAACCAGAAGAAAAACTGAGGTGAGATATTTCAACAGATTAATTAAGTAAAGAAAACATCGGTCTCTCAAAGCAATTAATTTCATAACATCTAATGCCCTGTGTAAATGACTTACACATTTAGGATAAGATCACAGACACAGAATCATAAAATTGTTTCTGTTGGAAGGGAACATAGAGGGCATCTAGTTCCAGCTCTCCCACCATGGGTAGGGACACCTTTCACTAGACCAAATTGCTCAGAGTCTTATCCAACCTGACCTTGAACACATTCACTGGTGGGACATCCACAACTTCTCTGAGCAACCTTTTGAAGTGCCTCACTATCCACTGAGTAAAGAATTTCTCCCTAGCATATAATGTAAATCTCTCCTCTCTTAGTTTAAAACCATTCCCACTTGTCTTGTCACTATCTGCCTCTGTAAAAAGTCATGCCTTCTCTTATCCCCCTTTATGTCTTGAAAGAAATCAGGAGGCTTAAAATCGAAAAATGGACTGTAATGAGATTTTTGAAAAAGGAATAACCTGCCTAAGTACTTCTGA
Organism: Oreocharis arfaki; assembly: GCA_013398015.1. Classification (NCBI taxonomy): domain Eukaryota; kingdom Metazoa; phylum Chordata; class Aves; order Passeriformes; family Paramythiidae; genus Oreocharis; species Oreocharis arfaki. The sequence goes on from VZRR01013055.1 coordinate 218,507, forward strand.
AAACTCACCAGGTGCTTGTTTATATAGCTCTAATTCCCATTAATTACAGCAGAATTTAGACACTGAATATGCAAACATCCAGCTCACAACAGAGTATTGGAATTACACCAAAAATTGTGTTAAGAAGGAGGAGGAAGAAGGAGAAGAAAAAGAAAATAAATCAGTGAATAAATAATTCTGTGCATTGCAGGACTTTATATATGAACCTTTACAATACAACACAGAGATAAAGAAAAGGGAAGAACACTTCTGATGTTGTTACTTTGTTTTTCTAGTTTTCCCTGTTTTGTCTTTGCAGCTCCTGCTCAGAATGAACATTGGAACTGCTCATGAAGACAGCAGTACTATAAATATTATCCCAGCCTTAGCTAGGATATAAGGGAACAAAGAAACAGAGTCTTTCTTGTAAAAAATTGTTAAAAGTCCCATTTAAATCAGTAGTGGATGTCAGTTTTCTATAATAGTTTGCTAGATTTTTTAAAATAAAGTTTACTTTGCAGGAGCTTTAGCTGCAAATGGAGAACACTTTCTCCTGCAATACCAGCTAAACATTCAAGGACAAATAAGTTCAGGTGTCAAAGTCCAGCTCCTCCAATCTGATGACGCTCTGTCCTGTACATGTATTTACTACAAGTTTTGGTTCACAGCAAAGCAGATAAATTATCCCTCTTATTGAGTATTCCACAATCTTCATGTGATATAACATCTGTCAGAAAGTTATAGCTTGGAGTTATAGTTTTATTCAGTACTGTGGTCTTTGGCCTCAGAACAAACCCAAAATAAATGCGAGCATTTTGGACCTTTTGCTAAAACTACGCTATGCATTCCTTTAATCTTTCTTTCTAGAGACACTGTACAATAGTTTCCTTGTTTTAGACCTTCAGCATTGCTGACATTAATGCAATTATTTTTGACAAGTTGAAAATCTTCCTGTAATTGAGTTTCTATTTGACTTTAATGTTTGCCCCATTTGGAAGGCCCTGTTAACAGATTTCAAGCTGTGATAATAATATTTCCTTCCTCTATTATCAAACTTTCTAATCTGTTTTCTTTACAGATCACCACTGCTCCAAACGGCCATGAGATATCTTTCAAAAGGTGTAAAAGGTCCTCTTTCCAAAAGCTTAGGGTTTGGAGATTTTAAAAATTTTTCCCATATATCCAGATGACACAGTGGGTCTCAAACAAAATAAGTCAGTGAGACTGAAAGAACAAAGTCAGAATTTAACACAGCAATGTTCACTTAGTACTTTTCATTAAAGAGTACAATATTTTAAAAGCAGCTTCTACCATTAATCTGTCATGTATTAACTGATAAATATATACAATGAAATATGGTTTTGCTGAAAGCATTTTGTCTAAGCTGTAGGTGCTATAAAATCCATATAACGATTATATTTGAAATAAATTCTTTCCCAATCCCCAAGTTGTCTTCCTTGAAACATTTTCTTTTATTTGTCTGATGTTTCTTATTTCTACACTCAAGGATACATTGAAGAATGCAAAAATTACAGACTTCAGTCTTTACCAGTACAAATTTCCTGAGCTGTCTCTCACAGAAATTATTGCCACAAACTTTCTCTTTTAAGGCACACTGACAATGAAGTTATCATTTTGGTTTCAACATGATTTTCCTTTTTCCCTGGCAGGATTGTTTCAAGTCATTTATTCTGAGATATCTATGCCAGAATACAGCCATGCTACTCTAACAAATAGACTGTGGGGTCTTTGTGAATAACAGACAGCTTGATTTTAAAAGAAAAATGTCAGCCTTCAACTCTGGCTGTAACCCTCTGCTTTTGGAAAGTACATCTAGGGAAAGACTGTATAGATGTTGGAAGCAAAATTATTTTCCCCTTTACTCACTATTCCAACTGATATTTAAGGGATAAAAAACAGAACAAGTTTGGAATAGAAATCCTGGACAAATCAGCCAAACAAAGGGCAGTTTCACAGACAAGAAAGATCGTTTGTAAGTACGGCCTACTCCATACCGTTCTTGGTATATCAGCTGGTGGTCACCTTCAGCGAGGAGGTGTATCACCCAAGGATGTACATCACTTGAAGTATCACCCAAGATGTGCATACCAGCACCCATTTAAAGTATTAATCAGACTTATTACACATTTTTAAGGGTGTATGGAAGTCAGAATCAGATCAGAGTGGTGGTAAAGTATGATTTTAGTTATTCTTTCACTGATGCAATTATTGGCAATTTCTGTGACACACCTTCTCTGGAAAATTCAAAAACAATTCCTCTCATCATCAATGTAAAAAGCCAGAGACATAACTGCAAGGGCATAATTATCATGTTCGTACTCTATGGGAGAATGGCAACGCTATGCTTCATCCCAGTACATTTTGTTTGCCTTGTATACAAGGCATTTAATAGGAAGGAGAAAGATCCTCCTGGAAGATGGCTGACTCAGATTTCTGTCATGGATATATAGGAATAGTGATGAATAGTGTTAAAACCTAAAGCCACAAGAATCATTGGGAACTGGTCTCATGCTTCTTCTGGGAATGGTGCATAATCACCACTTTCTCACATCTCTCTGTTTCACTTGGTTCCTCAACACACTGTCCCTGGGCTGAAGCCCTACACCAGAGAGGACACTTGCCTTTCCAGGAGCTACAGTCGATATTACAGAAAACTCATCAACAGTCCCCCGGCTGAACAGAAAGGTAGCCATGAATCTTTTGATGAAAGGTGGAATTACAGTACATTAAAAATCTCATAGGCAAATGATAAAATAGTAATGCAGTGTGTTTTATGCCATCTGGGTTTCATTAATAGATTATGTTATAGAACCTGTTCCATTAGCAAATACATAAATGCTTATTTGCTGCATCTTATCAAATATCATAAAATCAGATTTGCAAATACATGCACAAATAAATTACTCCAGTTCCGTTCGACATTATTCATGGATTCATGATCCTGCTTATCACCAGATACTTGATTTCGTGTTGGTATTCATGAAGGTGCCCACCAACCACCCCAGATTTCTGAGTGTGTGCCAGAAATGCACTGTTATTCACTGTTTGTTCTTTTTCTCTCACTAAAGGGGGCAATTCTTCAGATGGGGCAGCAGGAAGCGTGACCCATTCCATGCTGTGACTGGAGAAATTGAGACCTTTCAGGTCTGAAACCTGAGCAGAGAAATGAGAAGGTGCAAACCCTCACACAGCAAAATGAACCCTGTGTGACACAAGAATGTTGAGTTTCACACAGGGCTGGTGCTGGTATTTTAAAGTTATGATGAATGTGGGGTGAAAACCTACATCTTGCAGTGTTGGTGTAGAAGATTTCATAGTCAGTATTTTGCACTGCAAATCTGAAGTATGTTCTTCCCTGCAAACCTTCGCTTTAACTGGGGTCTCAGTGTCACACTTATTGCAAAATATTCTTGGACTGAAACTTTCTTTACCACTGAATCCCAGAACTCTCAAATTATTTTCAAGCAATAAAATATGTTTCTAAATATCTGAATGTTCTGAATATTTCCATTGCCAAGAGGTTCTGCCATATAACCTGAAATGTGCAGAAAAAGTTTTTCACAGAAGACGAAAACCTGGCAGAACTGATTACTGCAAAGACTGCTATACTCCCCATTGTCTGCTTTTTCCATGAATGGAATAAAACAATAAATAAAAGGGAATTTTTTTAGTAAATAAGCATATCAATGAAGAGTCTCTGGGCACCAAGTTTTGTACCTCCTAGCAATTCCTGGGCTGTGTTGTTAACATATGAAGTAAGATGCCAAACTGTTTACTATAGTGCTCTTTGCAGCACAGTCGGAGGAAGGAAGGAAGGAAGGAAGGAGGCAAGGAAGGAAGGACAAATTTCGTATCTTTTTAATATTTACAAAAGTCCAGTATGCTATGCCTCTAAAGCTCAGCATGAAATATTCTGTATTTCCAATTCCTTGTTCAGTAGCTAAGTCTTGAGATCTGAGATTGATGGTCAAGTGCAGCCAGTGAAATGGCCATATTTCCTGTAGTTCTGATGTCCACTTCAGAGTTCTCCTGCCCATAATTTTAATATGTCGAACAGCCATATACGGTTGCTAGAAGATGAAAGTCAAGCAAATTTGAAATAACACTGGTGAAATGACCAAAGCCCATGCTAGCTGATACAGGGATTTTGGTTTATGACTAGGAGATGAGTCTGTCTGTGAAGCACCTTTGGGAGTTTCTGAGAAATGCCATCTCCTGTTAAATGTTAGACGTATATGTGTTAAATGTGGCTCTGTTGCTTGTCTCTGGTGTGAGACATTTCATAATAGCACAATTCATTGCAAGGTAACCATTTTTAACAACCTGGATGTGCCCAATTCCAAGAGCAAGTTTCTCAAAGTATTAATCATAATGGCACTATAATAAATGTGTTTACTCTGAAAGTAGGTAAAGGCAATGCTCTGAAGACCTTCCTGCCTCTCTGCCTTGTCCCAGCACCCAGAAAATCAATGCAGCTATTAGGATTTATATGTGGTCTCTGAAGTAAGATATTATAAGTGTGGATGGGAATGACCTTGATCCTTGCAATTTATTATATACAGGTTTATTAGACAGAAAAGTAAAAAGGATTTCATGTGCTCATTTTTATGAATATGATAACTTTTAACTTCAAAAACAAAAAAGGGAGGGAAGCTTTAAGAGTAGAGGTTGCCTCCTTGTTTGAGAGACCAAACATGACTCAGAGGTTTTGGGAGTTTTTTGCACTGTGTATACAGGGAGACCACGAACACAATTTGAGGTGGTGACAAGGATGCCTCATGTTAGACAGTGAAATGCCACACACACACACACACTTCCAAACTGTAAATTAAAGATTAACTGACGTGAAATGCATTTTAAATATGCAGTGTTTATGCTGTGCCTAGTAATCTCAACACGTCACCTTAATGACTACAAGTCCAAGCAGTACTAAAGAGTTTTTTTTAGCAAACAGCTGACAGTGAGTCACAAACTCAAAGGGAATTCCAGCAGTAGAGCACAAAGGAGGACATAGCTAATACTCATGTTTTCCCACAGATAAACTCAACATCTTGCACAGTGATAGACTGCACATAAGGATGCCTCATACCCGGGTGCTGAGGTGGTTTTCCTGCAAAACAAAGACTGGCTAAAACACTATGCAGATCCTTAAAAATCAAAGGCCTCTGGCTTTACAAGTCCAATTTACAGCCTGATTTTGAGGTCTCATTTTCAATGCCAGACAGGTTCAAAAAGAATGTCTGTTTTCATTTTAGCTGTGCTAATCCATACATAACATCCTTTCCCACTATTTACTAGACTGAAGCTATCAAATGAAGATATGATGTCTGTGTTTGGGTTAGTTGGTTTAAATTCTAATGACCATGATGTAATCACTATAATCAGGCAGAGCTTGTCTGTCTTTGGGTTTGGGTCTCTTTGCCATAGGCCCAGTGTTTCTAGCTGTGTCATTTAAACTAACCATAACACTGCCTAATTTTCTATTAGCAGTGAGATTGCTATACAAAGTTGTGTGGCCCTAATTTAAAGGCTACTTTCCAAGGCTCTTTGTTCTTTTTTAACAGTTTACTAATATTTAGACAAGCACCCTCAATTTGCAGTTAAGCTTTGCAGTTAATGCTTTGCGAAACTGAATTTTCCCTGAGTTTTTTCAGTAGTTGTCGTGAGTAGTTTTTTCCCAAATGTACTCATTAACCCTCTTCACATGCAGTATAGACAGGACTTTTGGGCAGGGTTATTCAGGAAGAGCTTTATTTAAATCAGTTCTGAAAATCTGTAGGAAAAAACAAATTATATGATGTTCCTTTAATGCCCTGGTTCCTCTGTATATTTACCTTTGTTTAGGGAAAATTTTAGGTTGTGTATGTCTGCCTTTTTTCAGAAGGAATGGTGGAAACTCTGGATAAATTGCAGTGCTGAAGCAATGAAGGGAAGAGAAAGAAACAGGACTGAGACTATTGTTTTGTTTAGCTTCATTTGCCTTCATTTCCTCTCTGTCTGAAAGTTTGGTTCCTTGCCTTTGAAAGTAAAATATCTGCATTTTTTACATCACTTCTCAATAGTGAAAACTTAATCTAAGAAGATGTTAAGTGATAAATGAATTGAGTTTGACAGAACTGCACTTGCAAGAAGATCTTAAAAATTACTGAAGAGGGAAAGAATGAGGGCGGAAACACATACACACAATAACCACTAATTAAGTAGGACTAAAATATGAATTTACGTCAAGTATCAGGAACAAATTCCTGCCAATTAAATGTTTTCAAGGAATAAACAGCTCAAGAAAGCATATATTTGGGATTTTAAAACTTCATAGGAAGCAAATGCCACAGAACGATTTTTCATTGGCAAAAGATGGGCTGATGCTCTATGTCATCCTGCTTGAAAACCTCAGATATGTTTTGTTGTCTTATATTAGGGCATAATCCCCAAGGTATGTCTGGTCCAATACCCTGTTTCTGACAGGAATCCATTGCAGATGCTTAAGGGAGTGTGTAAAAAGAAGGCACATTTAAATAATTTGATTGAGACTCCATAAAATTAGATAAATATAAATAATGTGGAAGTTATGTGTGATTTCTTTTTATTGTCACTTGTTTGGGAAATCCTGGCTGACGTGTAAATGCAACCATTAAACATTCTTTATTTCAATGTCATGCAGCATGGATTCCTTTTTAGGAGAGAGGAAATTTTTTGGACATAAATCAGCCAAGCTATTGTTCACTCTGTGTAGGGTTAGCTGCTCATGACAAACCCCAATAGAGGACTTACTGTGGGTTTGACTGTCACGTTGTCTGGGTGTCCTACAACAGCTCATATGCAAGTGAGGTTCTTTCCTGGCAAGAGAAGTTTGCTCAGCCTCTGGTATTTGCTTGGTATTTACAGTTTTAGAAAGTCTATCTAATTTTTAACTACAAATTTTCCTCTGAGGAATTGAAAACCTTTGCATATTAAAATAAAGCCATCTGTGAGCTTATAAAAAAAAATAAAGAAAGGGTTTTTTTATGTAATCTTCACAGAATCATAGATCCACCAAGTCTGGGAGACACCTTTAAGATCATCAAGCCCAACTGTCAGCCCAGCATTACCACTGTAACTCCCCAGCCACTAAACTATATCACACAGAAATCCTGACATTGATTTTTAGCATAGCCAATCATAACCAAAACTAAATTTGTGAACAGCAACACTGAAATTTTGTTTCCATGAAAGAGTATGTAGACAAAGTTGTATCACTTATGTCAGCAATTGCCTATTTCTGATTCCATTATTTTGTGGACCAGTTCGAAAAGGGATCATTGTTAGTGTGAGGTTGGAACAAGATATGTTGAAATGAAGTGTGAAGAGATCTTCTTGTTGCACCTGCTATGGTGAAGCAGCCTGCTCTAAGCTTTTTTCTCTGATTTTGAGACTATTTAAACTCCAAGGCCTGTACTGCAGAACTTAATAAAATCTTTGCACAGACAAGCAGGCAGTGATCCAGCTCTGCAAACACAGGGATGGAAAAGGTCAGAAGAAACTAATCTAAACTGAAAGGAATAAAAAAAGCAGAAGGCACTTGTCTGGAGTCGGGTTCTGCCCGTTAACATGGTGTAGCCATGACTCACTGGGCACTTCTCAACAGCAGCTCTCATGGAACACAGGGTTTGTAATGTCCCGAAGGGCCACAGTGAAATTCTTGTCACTGAGTTCTCTATTTCTAGGCCCAGAGCAAAGTGTGAAGTTAGCAGCCAGCCAGCCAACAAAGAAAGCATATCTTCCATATTGCCCCATGACCAATTCACACTTAAAATACCAGTCTAGCCATCAGTAATTTTCTTTTTTCTGGTACTCCCCTCTGGAAAGCAATGAACACGGATGTCTTGCAGGCCAGCCAAATTTGAAGTCTTCGCACTAGCTGAAAAAATCTTTCCAAGCTGTCCCAACCCCTCTGAACTCATATCTTAATCCTAATATTCTAGAATTTTTAGAGACCTGGGGAGTGATCACAGATATTTATGATCTCCCCTGTGTAATTCAGGAGCAGAGCTGGCTGCACACCATCTCCCCCCAGCTTGATTGTTGTTTCCCATATACTGGTTTATGTTAATTTCTGTACCGCTGGCACATTCCCAAGAACTCTTCCCCCATGGCATGTGCCAATATTTTGCTTTTTAATTTTTTGTTGGACCAGCTTGGAACTGATCATCCGAATCTCATTTTGGTACCTAAAAGCTGTCAAATCGTATGGTCTGTCAGCTCTCCCCTCTAATTCAAGAGAGGATGTAGATGCATATGAATGGGCATCTATCCCACCTGTCTTCAAAACCCTTTCTCAAAATTGGACAGTTTGTTCTCAGAAGGGAATTTCTAGTATTTCCCAACTATCATGGGATGAAATCAGAAGATAAGAAACCAGCTCTGATCGAGGGTTGAGGAGCAAACAGCGAAGCAGCTGAACCTCTGTGAGCCCTGTCACGTAACCAGATGCACAGAACCACCAGCTGAAAACTTCTGGCCCCAAAAGCTGCCAGTTGGTTGTTGTTGCAGTTTTAGAGGAAGAGAAATAATGCACAATGGCTTAGTGTCTGAGACAAGAGTAATAGACAGCAAGAGTAATGGAAGGAAGAGGGAATTAGTGTTGCTTACCATGAGGATAGTAGCAATTGCAAGAGTTACTACTAGGCTGAATTTAGAGGTTCAGGAAGTATTGAGAGCATTAGCAGACTATTTCTGTGCTGTGTAAATCTTCAAATGTGGCTGAAATGTGGCCGCCTATATTTTTCAGATAAGAATATCTTTAAGAAATAATTTCATGTTTCACAAAACACATACATGTACACATGTATTTCAATGTATAAAGATACATAAATACCTAGAGAATATCCCTCTCTTATTTAAATTTATTTTACTGATTACCTGCATATCTACCTGCTCCAAGAGACTATGATAGCTTGGTTGCATCACCTTTCAGGACACAGGTACAATCCTTTTTGGACAGACCAACACTGGGAGCAATCCCAACCTCAAGGACTCAGTCCCTAAAGCCTCCCAGGAAAGCAGGAGAAATCTTGCTCTAGGCAGGTATGGAACCGCTGGCCCCAAAAGGATAACAAAGTGTTTTTCATTTCTTATCTTAACAACTATTAATTAGAACTAAACTTATCTCACTGGTTTCTCTCTGCCAGCCCTCATGAGACCTGACCTTTGTTGCTGCAGCAGCTTCTAGAAGTTCATGAATGTTTATATTCTTCCAGCTCCGTGAGTCCAAGTGCTAACCTGAGTAGCCTTCCAAGAAGTCGAAATAACAGGAATGATGTAATGCTGTGTGAGTGTGTTCAGGCTCTTATGTGCCAGTGTCCTGCAAAAGTGTTTCCTCTCAAAGAATAAATTATTGGAGTCTGTTGCAAACCACCCACCTACACTCAGCCTTTCTCTCCTTCCCCATGACTATTTTTCAACTAAATTGATCAGAAAATAGCCCATGTTTTCATTGCTTCAGTCAACTACAGTGTCTGCATTATTACTACGCATTTGACAAGTAGAGGACATTGCAAGCAGAACTGCTAGGCCAGATATTTGTACATTTGTTTTGGGTTATTTTTATCTATAAATTGACATGCTAAGTGTTGGTTTACTTAACATGCTTTATTCAAGCTTCATTCACCTATAGACATCTGTGTTATATGGCACAGTATAACTGTAAGCAAAATCAAGATGAAGTGGAACATATTCATTCATGTAAGTTTCTTTTTTTTTTTAGAAGCAAGGAAATAGTTACAATTTTTCTCAGTATTAGAGCCAACAGTTCAAAAACCCCAAAACATACAGATGTTGAAACAAAAACTGTGATGTTTATGAAGAGCAGCAACTATTGAATGAAGGTAAAAATAGAAAAGAGCAAAGTTTAAAGACTTTTTTGGTTCTTATTTTAGAAGATGACTGCACAAAGCAAGCCTAAAGAGTGGAATAGGATTTCGTTTTTTATTGGCATTTGGGGAAACTTTATACTCTGTCTCTGGAAAATCAGAAAGGGAAGTGGTTGCAAGGAATCCACATAATAATGTATGGGAAAGCCAGCTAGAATTTACAAGGGAGTGGATGGTGCTGGTAAATCAAAAGGTTGCCAGATCGCATGGTTCACAATTAATAGTGGGGTGTTCCACCAGCAAGCAGTTTCTCCATTTTCTTTTTCTTTACTACCATTTTATTCCCACTAAGCCACTAAATTATTTTCCTTAACTATTGATGCAAAATAGATGTTATTAGTAAAAACATATCAGGTATATAATGAGAAGCAAATAAGCCTATTACAGTTTCATAAAATGCTATGAAAATTCCAAACTGTAGGGTGTTTTGTTTTGGTTTTTTTTCTTGCTGAGAAATAAGCTTTTATGGCCAAATGTTATGAGAACTAAGTATTCACAAGAACCAGAGTTTCAATGCTCAGTTTGGAGGCTCATTTTTAGCTATATAGTAGTCTGCGCTCTTGGCTTGGTGCCAGTCCAGCTACAGTCCCAGAAGTGGATGTTTAGGGATAGCTACTGACAGAATCTAGCTAATATTGGGAAATATTTTTTGTTGCATTTCACAACACGAAATATCACAAATGTCACCCTTGTGTGCCATCACACGTTTTTTTGAGGATCTAAGTAAGAAGTATCGTTAAACAAAACACATTGCCTTATAAAGTGCAAAGAAATTCCATCAGCCTATGTAATCCCAGTTCTCAAAAAGGTTTTGCCCTAAAACAAAACAATTTTGATGCATTATTTATGTCTTACATTTATTTATAGTATTGATATCCAAAGCATATTTCAAGCAGAGAAACGGGTAAATAGCATTTCACAAAGTTTGCTCTGAAGTACAGGAGGAGGAAACACAGGAAATTCAGTTTCCTAGGAATCACCCTTGGAAACAGGCATCTTCCCCACGAAGTGGAATTTGTCTGTCAAGCCACTCAGTTTCACGTGGCTCAAAGTGCTTCCTTACTGACCACAGTTAGTACATGCTTATGGCTCCTTTGCCTTAGTTTTAAGTAAGAAGTGCACTCTAATGAAGATAGATCCTGGTTTCAGAGTTCCTGAGATAAAGGAGCTAAAAACACTCTTGCAAATATTAGTAATCAAAACTTCAAAGCAAAAACCAGCAGCAATTTTGTCTGTTCTGGACTCTGTGTTCCCAGCTAAACTTAGAGTGGTTTGCTTCCAGAAAGGAATATATAATTTGTGAGAACTCATCTCTGTTTTACCAAAAACTGTTTTTAAAGTTTAAGTGTAATGGATAAAATCAATTCTGAATATATCTCTAATCAAAATTGAGCAAAATCAATCTTAGAATTTGAAAAGTGTACTACTTCCCCCAAGTTCTCGGATCTGTCCATAAAGACGAAAATCCCTTTGGCATTGAATGCAATGGAGGGGAGTCTGACGCCAGACATTCCTGTAAAGATTTATGCATGCTTTCAGTTCCCTAAACCTTGATATACATTGCAGGAAAGACAGTATGCCATATGGTATAAGTAATTTCAGAGTACATTTTCAGTGAGTCCATAACCTCACCAGCTCAGACCTAGTACTGGTGTTAAACTAATATATACTGACAACTTCAAACCTAACTCAAACACACTAATGCCTGCCAGCATGGCCACTATACTCAGGAATTTTTGGGGGTAATTTAGGCCTAGGATTTGAAATTAAATTAAGTTGTGCTGACTACACTTGACCTTGCATATATAATGTTCACAGCTAAAATCAACAGGAATGTACAGAACTAATGTGAAGGTTCAGCTTGGGCTTACACAAGGATCAGAGTGGTATCCTGCTTCATAGAGAGCTGCCATTGGTTTCGAGATTAGCACTGGAAAGAACAAGAAGCTAAGTTTTGACCTGTCAGAATTGAGGAAAGAGAAAAATCTGCAGTTAGGGCTAATTTTATGTTCTTAGCCAGAAAGTCTGATCAGCTAAATTTTTGTTCAATCAGTATCTGAACTGCCACTAGTAATCCACCTGCATAGATAAAGTTATGAGAAGATCAGATTTGTTGTGGGGTAAAAGTAGGGTAAGGAATAAACTGTAGACCAAATCAGGGGATGTGGCATTTGACCCTGTAAAAGTATTTGGCACGCTGGGAAAATATTTAGACAGGGCAAGCAGAGTTCTCAGGGACATAGCCACAGAGAGAAGGAAACTGTGCTTGTCACTTCTCTTGGAGCATTTCAAAGCTTCCTCCAAGACGAGAGGGGCTCTTAATCTTATCTCTCCAGGCAGATGTGATACCAACATTAATTCAGCAAAGCTTAAGAAATAAAACTGTAATAGCTCATACTTCTCCTCCTGACAAATACATCCCAGGTGTCCACAGTGGAAGCAACAATGGGAATGTTCTTTTTTGAGGAGTGCAAGAAAAGGAAGTTCAATTCAGAAGCTCTTCAGAAACCAAAGGAAACCAAATCTAGCCTTTCATTGCTAGACAAGCCAGAATCTGGCTTTTCCAAATGAATGTTTTTTGTGTTTGCATCATCACTTCTTCCATAATAGGCTTTTGATTGACAGATGATTGCGGGAATATCTAAGAATACGACTGCTAACACACTGTTTTGTAACAGCAGGCTGCAATCAGCGCCCGAGCTCAGCTTGAGTCATTGTTGTTTGTGAATGCGAGCCAGAAGCACTGGAATCCTTACTCAAGAGATCGAGATTTTGCGGCATCCTTCTGGCAGCAGTAGTGCATCAGAGGTTCACCTTCAAGACCATGTTGGCAAGCATGTTGTAACATTTGTGGTAAACACTTGACAGTGGAAAACCTTAGGATGAATTTTCAACTCATAAATAAAACAAGAAAGGCTCACGCTTACACGCTCATGGCTGTTGAACCTGGCCGTCTGTATAATGTTCCCACTTGCGATGACCTTCCTTAAGATGAGCAATCCATCATTATAGAGCAAGCACGTAATTATGGTTACAGACTTGTTTTGACAATATTTCCAACATTACTGCAACCTGCTCCAGAATTTCTTTGTATCAGCTGATCTCAGGCACTTCACAAGTCACTTGTTTTCCAAACAGAGTAAGCAACTCCTTTTTCTCAAAAACAAGAGTGGGCTAGTGTCCTTTAGCAGAGTTACCAGAAATAGATTTTAAACTAATTCTGTTGTTCCCTAGAAGCTAGGTTAGTGGTTGAAGTCTAGTGGACAGAAGATTTCCAGTCTCAGACATTTTGTGAATAGAGACAAATCTATGAAAGACATGAATACACTAATGCTGCCACTCAGAATTCTTCAGGGTGCTTAATTCACTATTTGCCTAATTGAGTAGCTGAACTTAATTAACGCATAATTATGTTCAATATCTGCAGAACTACATGTATTTGAAGTGCAAAGGGAGAGGTTTTTTTGCCTTGTAGGAACAGAAGTAAGACCTTTAAACCGGTTTGAGAGGAAAAGTCTAATTCCCCGTAACATGCAGTATATAGTTCAGCTCTGGAATGAAAAAAATGCATTTTAAAACCTTACAAAGTTGTATGAATTTTTATGACATCGTATGAATTCTTTATAATGACTCACAGGAATTAAGAAACATTTCAGTAGAAAAATAGCACAAAGTATATTTTTTGAGATGTTTATATGTTTGCAAAATATATTTTTTCTCTAGTGTAAGTGACAGGCAGAGAGTATTTGACAATGTGCTGTAGTTTAAGGATCTTCTTGTACTCGCTGAGAGTGAGTCAGTCCTGATTTTGTTTCCCATGAATCCATTCCAGACTCACACAGCCATTCCAAACCCTATCACTTAGATTTACAGTACTTATCTTCCATGTGTTGGGATATGTAGTCGTTACACTCCTTTCTCATTGGTAATGTCTTGCTCTTTTCATTATGTGTATCTACATCCGTGTACAAGAAATCTGTGCCCAGGAAATAGGCATACTTTGTACAAATACATACCTGTCTCTGTGCTCATTTTCTTACATCTGAAAATGTGTGAGTCTAGCAATTTTTTTTTTTTTTAACATTAGCTTTTAATATCAAAATCTGCAGTGCCAGAGCATTAGAGGCAATCTGGAAGAGCAATGCTTAAAGACAAGACACATGAAAACAGGCCAGGTGACTTAAAAGTTGGTGTGGTAGCCACTAGTAAGTACTGGCTTTTTTATAGTAGTCAGAAATGTATCTGTTTAATTTTTAGCTATTCCTGGTGTAATCTTACAGCTTTCATTCATGAACTTCTGGATTGTAACACTTCAAGTTATTTCCTTATTGTACAGTGGGCCTCCAAATCTATTTCCTGACATAAAATTCATGGTGTTTTCTTATTATTTTTTAATTAAGTAGCCTTAGCAGTCTTCAAAATTTTGGACAACAGTCCAAGAAGTGTGAAATACCAAATTTAAGCATCTCCTGGGTGGAACCAGGAACTGTTTGCCAATTGTAATGACTTTTTTCATAATGGGGATCTTTTTTTTTTTTTCCCAGCAGGAACTAAAGCATCCAGCTCTGTTTAGATCTTATTGTAGCTCATGACTTGTGATGTGGTTATATCAACTTGCCAAGCCGTCACTTGACCTTCTGTCCTTTTGCAAGGCAAATTCCAGCTTTTATTGTTAACAAGCTACTCTGATTAAAGATGGGTTTGCAGGCAGCCTTTAAGAAAGAGAGGGTTATCCATTTGGCTGCCTGAAGTTTCTGCTAGTAAAATAGACTTACTTTTGGATCTATTTCCTGAGGAATCTCACATAACTACTAAACTGATGTAAGTAATGCTGCTAGGAATGTCACTGTTGAAGAAATAGCACACTCGTATATCATCTCGTTTTGAACATGAATTTGTTCAAATCAGGCAGTATTTAATACTGGCCACCAGGATTTTCTTTACTGTAGATTTTTCAACTAGTCGTTCCATCAGAAAGAGTGATCTTGGATATCAAAGTCCTGGAATGTATCTTCACCTTCACACTAGCAGAAATTTGCTTATTAAATACTCCCTTAAAATATCCATTATTTAAAAAATAACTCAACAGAATATATCTCTCATGATCTGATGAGTAAGCCTATCACCGGTGCATGAAAATGTGCCAATCAGATTATGTCATGTGGGAATACATGTGACTTCATAATAAATTTTTTTAAAAAGCTATTTTAAGGGCATTTAATTTTAAAATAGGCTAATTTAAAACTCAAGACATTTTAAGTCATTACAGATACATTTAAAAATAGAAGATAATCTTGTTTTCATGCAGCACCTACTGAATTAGACACATCCCTTCTATATCATTACTGAAGCTTTTGCTAGTTTATTGTTTGAAACACAGGAATACGGTCATACAAAAGTTTCAGTCGCTATTTGGTTTCAGTCATGTCACCTGAGCTTATTGTTTCAATTACCAAAACAACATAGTTGTTGCTCTGTACTTATCCCAGGAGAGTTTTGTGAAGATTCTGTTACTGTCTGTTAGGTTTTAAGAACATATAGTTCCATTATGATTTCACCTAAGTGGCTGATTCTCGGTTGTTGTTGCTTTTTCAGAATTGGGTCTTTATGGCTCTTAATCAACTGTCTTGATGACACTCTTTCATCTCTGTGCTCTGAATGCTCCAGCACAGCTTTCCAAGGTCATTAATTGTTAAAAGGGGTTATTTGCTAAACACAGACATAGCTCTTCCCTGTGGCAAGATCATATAAAGAGCATATAAAGAACCTTCTATTTTTTATTTCTTAGTCATTTACTTAATCTCCTTTCGACAGCTGGCTACTCCCATAAAAATGTTTTTAGATATACATGGTATAATGGATCAATTTATACTTCTTTTTTAAAGCTGGGTAATTTCCCTGATCCACCTTACAGTGCAGCCTACAAGCCAGAGAACTAGCAGGGTGAAATGGGCAGTGATCCAAGGGCTCAGGACATATGAGAAAGGACAACAGAGGAAACCTCTTAAACTGGCTTACTTGCTAGGGAAAATGCTAGTGGATCTAAATCACAGGATTTAAAACTTTCCTTGTCAACCTGCAGGGCAAATGCTGTAATAAAAATAAGGTAATTGCTTGTACTTATCTTGGTTAGAAAGTAAAGACTGTATGCTCCTCATTCACCTTTAAATACGTGCTTTAGAGGTAAGCCCTTATAAAATATCTGAAGAACATCAGCATTTCCAATGTATCTTAAAAAGTCAAGGAAATGTTAGATGATGTCAGGTAACAGCCTGAGTGAGGTAGAATTAGTTGAGGACTGATTTCTGAGGTACTATATTAGTAATTTGCAGAACTCACCTGAAGATGAAGACTTCAGACCAGACTCATAGAAGAACTTTGCAAGACAACACGAATTAAAGGCAAACTTTCCCTCAGACTGATGCCCTGTGCAGGAGAAGGAATAATGTGAAGACAGAAGTCCACTTAAATTTGAATCCGATACTATGGCTGACAGCCTAACAATTATTTAATTGAATGAAAGAGTTTCCTTGGAAATTATGAACAGATGTGTCTCAAATTTGGATTTTCAAGTATTTCTTTCAGTACATAAGAACATGTAGCTTATAAGCTTACACTTTTTAGCTTATAAAATGTATTTATTTTTCTTATTATTTCCATATAACAGTAAACTAGTTATTTGAAGACACCTGACAGACTTTCCAAAACGCTTCCGCGGGTCTTCTGTCTTCCTTTTGTAACAAAGTCCTCGAAAAGGATCAAGCTACTGAAGAATTTTTCAAAACATTCCTTTGCTAAGCTGCCAAGGTAAGTGTGTGATGGACTGGTGTGAAGTGAAAAGATTAGGACAGGTCCTGGGTCCTAAGGTACTTAAATGAGAATCCCCTCTGAGCTGGAACCCACCCAACGACTCTGCTCCTGCCATTTATTTCTTCTCTTTTATATTAGTTTTTATTCACTGTATCCCTTGAATATCACCTAAAGCAAGAAGAATTGAATGTGCAATATTGGAAGTTTGTGGGATCCTTGAAGGAAAGAAGAGGAATAGGGCATGTCCCGTGGAAAGTTACAAGAAAGATCAGTGAGAAAATATATGCTATGAACACCACCTATTAATCAGGAGAAAGTGTGTGAATATTTTAAGGGACAGATGGGAAGGAATATATGTGGAAAAAAGGAAACAGTGAGGCAGTTGTAAAGTGATGTAACTGAGGTTCAGCGAACACACCTGGCCAAAGCAGATGGCAGAGCAGTTTCTGTAACATGTGGCATTCTTCTGACTAGGACATTATCAGAAGCATGACATAACATAATGCAGCCCTGTGTAGGCCTGGGGAGGAAACAGGGGCTTGCTCAGCCTTGGTACCATTACACGCTGCCTCACAGTGTTCCATTACAAGAAAGAGTGGAAATTCATTAAAACGCACGGTGGTCCAGAGTGTGCACAGAAGGCAGTCACAGAAAGAGTTACTTTTATTGGGAGTAAAACTTTCTGTGTAATATAATATTTCCCAGCTTCACTACCAAGAGGGCAAGAGGAACCTAAATGGAAAATGTAACTGCATTCAGTGTGCCACACTTGTGTGCGCATGCGCGCAGACACTCACTCATTACATACACAGAAAAGGGGGGGAAAGGTTAACACATGGGAAATATATAAAAAGCCTATTAGCAAGGGCTACTCAATATCTGTGGAAAAGTTGACAAATTCCGTAATAACGGTTCTATTTTATTAAGATTTTTTTTATTTGAAAGCAGTTCCTTGGGTTTGCTTAAGAGAATTAAAGAGTCATTGCATTGGAGTGTATAAATATTTTAAAGCTGGGGCTATAATAGAAGATAAAGAGTACAAAGGGTTACATCCTGGACATCACTTTAGTATCTACATTCTTACTGGCTTCGGCCTTGGCAGTTTTGACTGCACAGACATCCACTCTTCACACTGAATTAGTAAGTCTTTTATCCTCTCTAGTTCATTTTACTTCCACTTTGACAAAATTGGCTCAAGAGAAACAGGTTATGGGACTACAGTCATGGCAATTATGGCTCCATACTCTTACATACCCCTCCCTACAATGTTTCCACTGCAGCATTATTTGAAATATCTGCAGGTCTCTGATTGATCATCACGATCCATTCTTACCATTTCTACATCATTATGTTCAGCATCTGCATCGTTCCACCAGTAATTTTCTGAAATATCCTGTTCGTTTCTTTAATTAGTAAGTTTTTTATTGCATTCAAATAATTTGGATGTTAAAGTTACAGTAGAATTAATAAAAATAAATACTTACAAGGCAGCGGAAGAGACTGTTAATCGTGTTTTTCTGTGTATGCTTGTTTAGTTTTACCTTTTTGTTTTACGAATGACTAGGATATACACTGACAATTAAAAATCTTACACAGATTGATTGGCATTCATCTGCTTTCCAATGAAACCCACATCCTCAAAGGCAAATAATTAATCTGAGCAGCAGATCACATAGCTTTAATGCAATTCTGCTATTGCTGGAAAGAAAATTTCACAGCGAACTGATTTACTATCTCATAAAGTCCCAGAAGATTCCCAGGTATATGTGGGCTTCATTGTTCATAGAAGGTTTTCTTTGAGACATTTGACTGGTGATTCAGTTTTCGGTAGGTTCAGGGTTGCTTTTGAGTTCATGTTTCCAAATCTGCAGTCTAACCTTTATTAGTAGATTTACGATAAGCTTTTGTCCTGAATAAATGTAATATTCAAGTGCGTACATTTTTATATAGCAATGGCTGTACTGGTTTAGCAGACAGGTTTTCTTTGGATCTTATCTCTCATTCACCCATATACCACATAATGCTCTACTTTCCACCAAAACTATGTTTAGTGTTCCATTGACATACCTTTTTGTGTTGAAATCTTTTTTACACAGGGGAGTTTTAGGCCAGTCATTAGTGAAGGCCCTGCAGAAATACTGCCTTGGTGCAGGACATATTTCAAGTGCCTTATCTATAATGTTCTGTTGCTGAAAGTGATCCTATCTCCTCATGGGTTTGTTTCTGTTTGTTATGTTCCTGAGGAAAGGATAAAAATCCTTTATATTTGCTGGTGGCAAGGACAGCAAAGAGGGGGAGTGCAAGATACAATAGTTCAATTTGCATCAGTACAGAGACATGGTGGTTTTGAATCAGCAGAGTGCGGAAGCCTGAAGGCTCTTCTTTCAGGGCCCACTGTGGCAGCTGGAAGAAAACTAAAGTTCATATCTTGTTTAATCAAGTCTAAAGACTACTTTCTTGTAAAGCTCTTTGTTATGAGAACTACATCTGACCTGACTGCTTACCCTAAGACAGTGAAAAGAAGTGTCTTCTGTGAAGAGAGGAATATTTGAAATATGAATAGACCTGCTGTCCGTCTTTACAAACAAAGCAAAAAAATTTTCTGTGCTAAGTAATACTGTGACCATCACAAATCGTAGAAGCAACTGTAGATGGGTGTGTCAAAATTGTCTTTATTCAAGATGAGATCTTTGCAACACAGCTTAGAACAGCTAATTGCTTTCCAGACACTGAGATCAGTATTTCACAGACTCTTTTTTTTTAAATCCTCTAATCTAGGAAAGAACTTCAGCTCGTGAAGAATCATGTTGTTTTGAAGATAATGGATGAAATAATGATACCAGTGAAGTCAACAACAAATATTGTCTTATGGTAAAAGTGTTGGGCTGAGCCTTCAGTTTGTGGGCTGTTTGTCAAAAACACTTTAAACAATTGATACCAAAAAACCCTCTTTTCCATCCTAAGTATGTTTACTGAATTGATAATAGTTCTTTTGACTTTCTGCCACAATTCAGTTTTCAAGCTACAAGTCATATTAAAGATCAAATGCATGATTAATCAACAAATGGCATGGTCATACCCTGTCGCCACCCCCTATCAGTGTAATTTTATTGATAAATTCATTGGCTGCATTTCTTTGCTGTATTTATTTGATATCACTTTGCTTTCCTGACTTCAAGACAGAGAGGTAGAAGGGTTTTCATCCTTCTTTTCTCAGAGCTGAGCACAGGAAATTGGGGATGAACTTCCTGTTCTCAGCTCTGGTCATTTTATCAACTTGGTGTCTGTGTCACTATGGAACAGTGGGAGGGAGAAATGCCATGATATATAAAATTGAAAGTCTTAGACAAGCAGACGAGACAAGAGGAGTTGGTTGGTTTGCTATAAGACTCCAAGTCACAAACTACTACAGCTGTGCATGTAGAGTCCAACAAACTCCCACCGAAATCAGTGAAGGAGTCTTGAGAGTGGCCTTACTGGGCATAAGTTCATCATATTCTTTGGTAATATTGTCCATATTATTAAGCAATCAGTTTAAGCTATGAGACTAATATAAAATGTGATTATTTTAGCTGTTGTGACTTTACTATGTTTCTGAATCAGAAGACACGATGAAAGTGTAGGAATATGATGGTATCTCATTAACACCTTTTAACCCATGGCAATAACATTCTCTAAAGTACTTCTGTGTTTTAGGAGCACATAACCCATCTTCAAAATTATATTTAGACAGAAAAGAACGTAACTATGAAAACTGAGTCAAGATACCTCCGTTATTTGAATGACTTGGAGTATATTTCTATATTTTCTGCTCTCTTACTTGATTCAGTCTCACTGCACTTGGTTTGGGTTTTTTAGTCTAAACCAAAATTAATTACCTAGCGTCTCATGTCCAAAATAAAAAAAAAAAGACAAGAAAATCCAAGAGCATAAACCAGGCATTTAATAGCAGAGAAATATCAGAGACAGGAAAGTCTTCTGGAAATAGCTATCTTTCTCTAGTAATGACTGTAGAGGATTTGATCACTACCTTCAACCAGACAGTTAACTTCTACAACACTGAAATTAGAGGACATGAAACTAAACCTTAGTGTTTATGAGAAGACATAATTCAGACTTGGGTTTGCCCATTTCCTGTTTTTCAAGTGATTTATATTACCCACCTAATGCCCCTTCAGCTGTGTTTGAGGCCGGTAATATATTTGCCTAAAGAGGCAAGCAAGAACATTCCAAAATAGTACTGAATTCTTGAATAGTACTTTGCACAAAGTCCGTATTTCCTATTGAAAAATCCTGTATTTCTATATGAATTCTAACTTTGATGAGCTCTGTTTCAATACATTTATTCTTGTAAGACATTTATACTGCACTATGAGCCAATTCCTCACCTCGAAAATTTTGCAAAACTTGTTTGCAGATTCTCTTGTAGTTTTTTGAGGGATGAAAAGAAGCAAGACGAATCTAATTTTTCTTGCGGTCCATACTTCAGCAATGGGATAAAAGTAGGTATGGCTAGTGAATATATGATAGGTTTTGGGTTCTTATAAACATTTTTGGTCCGATTCCTCTGCATATGTCTCAAAGAAATGCAAAAGAAGCTCCCTTCGTATTTAAATTCAATTTGCAGATGAATGGAGGTAAATTTTTAGCTTAGTCATCAGGGCATAAAAAATAGGTATTCTGAGATAATCGTCTGATATACCATCTTTTATACTGGATTAATTCTGGTTTTTTCTTCACCTTGGACACTCCAAATATGTATGTCAATTTCTATATATGATTCATTCTTCTTCGTATATGCTCACTATTTTCTCTCACCATATATTTTAGGCCAAGACTTTTAAAGCACTGTTTTTCAACCCTGACTATCACCCTCCAACATTGCTTTTCCAAGAATCTTTCCTTTGGGTATTTTCCATAGATAAACCTTTTGTTCTTTGGACTCATGATTCTAAGCATCATCCCTCAGAGACCCTTTAGAAAGCTTTGAGCATTGTACACATGCTTAAATAATTAAATGGCCGAATAATGGCCAATAATAAAGTCAAAGTGTATATTTTGGTCAGAAAGTATGAAGAATTTTGCTACTGTTCTCTGAAGAGAAGTTCTCTGCATAGATAACATCACCTCAGATAAGGGCAGCCTGTCTACGCATTTCTCCAAGGCTGCACACTCATCGATCCTTAAAGACAACCCAATGGAATGAACTGAGTAGTTGGGTGAAAACATAAGCAAAGAGGAGTATCCTTATGCCTGGTCATGAAATATTTTTCACAGGAAGAGAAATGTTAGGCTTAAGCATCCTCTTCCTCTGAAGTTTTTTACTTCAAAGAATTTATATTTAAAACTGGTATGTCTGTTCATATTCCACTTTATGTGGCTGAAAGCCCAAATAGATTCAAATACATGTTTCACAATTAGCCACTAGGCTCCTGAAAGCAGAGTCGATCAGCCACCTTACCTACAGGAAAGATTTCCTTATAGAATGCAGGATTCACAGCATCACCTAGAAAGAGTGTGACTGAGTAGTTTAATTATTAAGGTTCTTTTCTGGTAGGTGTAGTCTTAGGTTCTGGTGCTTTGTGTCAGTATTATGTATTTTGTGAAATGATTTTTTCACAAACCAGCAGCATTTTTCCTGTTGCATCTCAGAAAAAACTGTCTTTTCTCAGGCAATACATGAGAAGTGTAATGCTTAACTCTGGCTTCTTGATTCCACTGTGGAAATTGCCTAAAGTTACCAGCAACAGCCTCTACTGTGTAATACCAAAGCCTTTCAACTGAATCTTAGCCTAAGTTGGGCATTAGTTGCCTCACTGAAATTATCTCAGCTTGATGGTAAATTATTAATTTCTTGGATGTTTGGGAAGTGTTTTGATGTGGGAATGGGCTGGATCGCACTCTGCTGTGGGAGTTAACACATAATGCCATATCCACAGGGAATGAGTACCCTTGTACCTCAACACTGCAAGGCTGGATCAAGAAGGGGGGCAAGAAAGCCTTCTCTCTCCACTTTTGACCACTGTCATTCAGATAAGGGACGAACTGGCAGAGGGAGGTGGCAGTGACTGCTGTCCTCCCCAACATGCCCAGAGGATGTCACAGTGCTGGGCCTTCCAAGGCTGGATTAGACCGACTCCTCCTTGTGCAGGCTGTGACTTCACTGCTAGTACTAGCCTTAACTCTGGCTCTGGACAGAAATTTCAGTGTAAAGAGGTCAGAGCTAAGCCAATTCGAACTCGAAACCAAATATTTAAATCCTGAGAGGATTCAGGGATGGGGAGGGGGGCAATGGGTTGAGATGACTGCTGTTGTATAAATACATGAAAACCCGTAAAAATATTTACAAGACACAGCTAATCTCAAGATAACATTCTTTCGGCCATTGTAAAACTGACTCATCAATATAATGGAGTATATTTTTGGTTACTTTATTTTAACTTTCTTTTTTACAGTTAATATTTACCAAGTCTCTGGGGCCTAAAATTACCTCACCCTTTTGCTTCAGGTCTACAGCTGCAGTCTCTTGCCTCACCATAGAAACGCCTGGAATGCAGCGTTGTTTCCTTTTCTGTTAGAAAAATAAGGGAAGCTGAAGTAGCAACTACCACCAAGACAGATAAATGCTTTTGTAAATTACTAATTAATAACTTAAAGCCACATTACTGAGCGGAATATAGGTGACTTTTAGTTACTTTAATACTCCAACAGGCAGTAAGTCAGCCGCAGTACTTGCTGTATCTTACTTGCCCTCAGAATATAAATTCGTCTGGGTGTATCAGATCAACAACAGCTAAAATCAGTTTCTCATAATTAATCTGGAGAAGAACTGTTTGGCTTTTCAAAGCAGCCGGTGAT
The DNA here is from genome assembly GCA_013398015.1 of Oreocharis arfaki. Lineage (NCBI taxonomy): Eukaryota > Metazoa > Chordata > Aves > Passeriformes > Paramythiidae > Oreocharis > Oreocharis arfaki. Next base: position 242,083 of record VZRR01013055.1, read on the forward strand.
TATAGGGAGATTTCATTTGAAAGTTCAACACACAACTTGTAGAGCATTTGAATTTTGACTAGTTAAGTTTAGCCCCCAGACACTAAGGCATGGAAAACCCACAGTTCTTTCAGAAAATCTTGGCCCCTTTCTATTTCAAGAATTCTTAAGCAGAGTGAAAGCTGCATCTCTGAGCCAAGAATTATATCTTTTGAGCCACGCCAAGAAATGAGGTGGAAAAAGATGAAAAAACTTGTAGTCCCAGAGTTGATAGGACTTGGCTTTGAAAAGGCTTCCCGTTACAGTGCCATATAACTGGAAGGAGCTACAAATACTGGTATCTTTCCACACAGCACAATGACATCTTTTTGTTGCTTCTGTTACTACACATGAAAATCACAGCAACCAAAATGTCATATTCTGTATTTCTTGGATAAAGATTGTTTTTATACTTTGCATTTGAATGCAGAAGTGTTACTGATTGCTATTTGCCTTTTGGCAACCTTGCTATAACTTAAGCCTGACAAAGTATTACTCAGCTATGAAGACAGGACTTGGACACAAAGTGAGTGTTGATATCAGAGCATAGTACCATGGAAAATGAGTTTCCTAGGAACATAAAACACTGCTCATTATTTACCTAGTCTCAGAGTTTAATATAGGGAAATGACATGTATTACTGTATTAGATAATCTGTAACTGTTACAATAGACTATTATGAGCGTTGCTTGAAGTAAAAAATGGGGAAAATTATATTATCTACCTACGACATTTCACCCTCGTTAGAATTGGGCCTATGCTTCTCTCCTGAGCATACAACCTACAGTCCTCAAAGCTGTAGAGTCACTGTCAATTGAAGAAGCACTGCAAATGATGTTGGCATTAGAGCTGTATAACTTATCTTAGCCATAGCAGGGCCAACCCCTTGGTGTGCAATGCACAGAATAGAGAGAGTCATGCAACTAAAGCTCTCCTGCTGTGCCCCGTACCTGTCGGATGAATACTGCTGTCCATGAACAAAGAACATCTGCTCTTCTTGTAATTCTGCTTTTGAACCATTGTAAATTTCTAAGCAGGTATATAAACTGCAATTGAAGGCAGACTGGGCTGGCAATTCCAGGGGTCCAAGAGCTGACTCACATTCTTGTCTCAAAAGCAGCAACATCTGTCTAGATGGAGCAAGACAGACAGCTGCAGAGAGCAAGACAGACAGCTGCAGAGAGCAAGTAATTCTAAATTTAATCTACTACCTCATGCCTGTTAGAGTATTTTAGTTATTTATTGATTTATTTCTATTCCAGTTAGAGCCTGTCTTTGGCTTTGCTTTTGATTCGTCTTAATCAAAGGCAACTCCAACAATCCAAATTCCACTTTATTATAATGTTGGTAACGGTAGAGCAGTGAAGAAATGCATAATGGCTTATTATGAAAGCTCTGCACCCTGGAAACCAAGGTCAGGTTGGATGGAGGCTCTGAGAAACCCAATGTAGTTGAAAGTGTCCCTGCTCCTCGCAGGGAATTTGGACTAGACGACCTTTAAAGGTCCCTTCCAAACGATTTCATTATTCTATGAATATTAGAAGAGCTCTTTTCAATAAATATGTATCCCTGAGCCACAATTGTCAGTGGTACGAAAACTCTGCACCCTGGAAACCAAGGTCGGGTTGGATGGGGGCTCTGAGAAACCCAATGTAGTTGAAGGTGTCCCTGCTCCTCGCAGGGAATTTGGACTAGATGACCTTTAAAGGTCCCTTCCAAACTATTTCGTGATTCTATGAATATTAGAAGAGCTCTCTTCAAAAAATATGTATCCCTGAGCCACAANCCAGGGGTCCAAGAGCTGACTCACATTCTTGTCTCAAAAGGAGCAACATCTGTCTAGATGGAGCAAGACAGACAGCTGCAGGGAGCAAGTAATTCTAAATTTAATCTACTACCTCATGCCTGTTAGAGTATTTTATTTATTTATTTATTTATTTCTATTCCAGTTAGAGCCTGTCTTTGGCTTTGCTTTTGATTCGTCTTAATCAAAGGCAACTCCAACAATCCAAATTCCACTTTATTATAATGTTGGTAACGGTAGAGCAGTGAAGAAATGCATAATGGCTTATTATGAAAGCTCTGCACCCTGGAAACCAAGGTCAGGTTGGATGGAGGCTCTGAGAAACCCAATGTAGTTGAAGGTGTCCCTGCTCCTCGCAGGGAATTTGGACTAGACGACCTTTAAAGGTCCCTTCCAAACTATTTCGTGATTCTATGAATATTAGAAGAGCTCTCTTCAAAAAATATGTATCCCTGAGCCACAATTGTCAGTGGTACCATACTATTGGTCTTCTTCGTTTTCATCCACCATAAAAGACAGCACGGCACACTGGTTTCACAGGAAAATGGACTGGATCTCAACTTTTCACTGACAGAAGGAATAGTAAGGAGTTGCTTTAGCACATCAACCTACTTAATGTGTTATATATTTATTCAGTTGGCTGGGGCAGGTAGAAGAGGAAGGAAGAGCCAAAGCACATATATTTACAGTACCAAACCAGGATTTCCTACATAGCATCAGAACAGTAACTTTAGGTTTGCAAAGTAAATCAGAATGATGTCAAGGAGGGATCAATTTAAGTTAATAATTTAATGGTAAGAAATGTCTCATTGCTTAAAGATAACATAAAAATGTAGGATGAACAAAGTGGAAGAGAATTTACTGCCCCTACTGTTTGAAACTTGGAATGTTTACAAACACATGCCGATAAATAAAGAGGTGAAGCAAGCACTGATTTCAAGTTCTAATTCAGCTGGATCGGATCACTGTTTGCAGTCTGTAATAAACATCTCACAGTGAGCTTAACTACCTCTGAAGCCGACAGTGCTGCCAGCTACTCTGTAACTCACGTCACTGCCATGGCTCGCTTGCCAAAACTGTTAGACCATTTCTTTTGTAATGTACCATATTTTAGCCTGGGGGAGGGCATAAAGAAATCACACTATATGAAACAATATATCTTATTTTTACACAGTCCTGGAGATTCTTATTTTGGATATAAAGCATATGATCTTATTTCAACTGGAGTTAAAAGAAAAAAACAAACCTAAACTAAACTAAACTATTCTGATTTCAATTCAAGCAGAACCTAATTTATACTTGATGCACATGTCTATAAATAGATATCTGCTTGCTGAAGCTTTGTCTCATATTATTATTCACCAGCTAATCTTGATTTTCAAAATTCCATACAATCATTCATCCTCATCACACCTCTCTGTGGTGCTTTTGTCTAATTATTTTAGGTAAAACACAAGTCAGATACCAGAAAAATTTATCCAAATAATTCAGATGAAATGGAAGAGCCAAACACCAGAATAATATGGAGCAGGGTAAAGCCACCATATTGCTCAAGACTTGCACTGGACTGAACTCTTCTCATCACCAAACACAAAATAAAAGCATCACCTATTTCTTAACGCATATCTTGCTGTTCTGAAAACTCAGCGCTTACTGCTCTTTGCCAAATTCCCAGATTAGATCCTCAGTCCCAAAATGGGTTCTTACATGTTTTTAGTTTCCCTGATGGCTGTAGAGCACCTTCCTTGTGCAAACCCTTCTTTTTCACTGATATGTTTAGATCATGAAAATGCACTTCTGGAATAGGTCTGGGATGCAAAAGGACTAATCCTATTTCTCTCTCTGATCTACGTTACATTGCAGCCTTATCTTTATCGCTTGTGTCTCTGAATTACGATAGAGACTTTGGTTACATGACCATTTTGCACTGAGTAATAGGTAGTATTTATCTTACAGATATGAGTTAATTTGACCAGGAGCACAGACATGTTTCCTACACTGATTTTGGTAAGTTATCAGATTGCACAGGTAAATTGACATCCGGGAATTTCCCTATCAGAAAGTCATATCTTAATTCATATTCACAAGGGAGCCAAGATAAGGGTGGTTTGGGAAGAAAGATGCAAGAACACTGTTGAGAGGAGATCAAAGAAGGAGACAAAGATTGAAGAAATCATATCTCTGAATTTCTTGACCTCTTCTGGCTTAGACTCCATTCTGAATAGTTCACATTTGTAGCATTTGGGGTTCAGCATCCTCCTTTATGCCTTCTCTTCAATATAATGATATAAATAAAACAAATAGATAGATTAGAGGAAAAAAGAGAGAATATGTGCAAGGCAGAGTAAGACAAGCTGTCTTAATGAAGTAACAAGACCAGGACGGATGGGGCCCTGCCCATGGCAGGGGAGATGGAATAAGGTGATATGTAAGGTCCCTTGCAACCCGAATCACTCTAGGATTCTATTCTATGAAGTAGAAAGGTGGTAAGTTTCTCCAGGTCCATCCCTAATGGATTTATGAGTTTCCTATACAACTTGCAGTCCTTTTTGTTGTAAACTTTCTCGCCTTCCAGAATTAGTCACTACGTTTGTCAATAGATGTATAATAAGGTTAAAGGAATAAATGCAAATCCTACTGGAACAGATGCCCAAGATGTAACTGATTTCAATGAGTACTGAATCTAATTAACACGACACTAAACATGACATCTTTTAAATGTGCAAGTTTCATGCCTCTGCCTAGCTACCATTAAAAAAATGATATATCGAACACACAGCAAGGAGAAAAATTACATGATTATTAGCCTGATAAGGTTAAGTACAATAGTCTGTAGAAAATACAGGACCATGATAGCTGGGCCTTTTCCTGGGAATGGCTAACAGGTCTCCTGCAGGTGACACTTGCACCCTGTAACTTCACCTCTGCCTGCACTCCTCAGCACAGCTTCAGGCAAGTTTCTTCAAAAAGATGACACAGTAAGTAAACATCAAATCCAGGTTTATTCTTAATGGTCAGACCACAATTGTTATGTCTGCAACCACCAAACAGGAGATCCTCACTCCTTATGTGGCACCTGGTCACTTCAGACCAAGGGACATCACAAAGTAACAGACAGTAAGCAGGTTTGGGGCACCCAAATTCAATTCCCCACTTGATTTTTTTAATTAGAAGTCTTCTCAGATTTACCACATAGTAGTGTGAGCAATATGTCCATAACTTAGTGTACTCATCAGCTAGGGGAAGATGAGGGTTACTATCTGAAATGCTTTGATTTAGAACAATGAAAGCTCCTTTAATGTGGGTGCAATTAACAGCTACCTGCCAACCATCAAGCATTAGACTTCAAAAAGTTGTACGTTTTACGGAGAAGCAAAAAGCACACAGCTTTTTTGGCCTTGCTGAGGTTTGTAGGAGCATCTCAAAATCATGAAACAGCTGTGCCCTGGCAGCCAAAATGGACTCAATAATCCTTGTGGGTCCTTTCCAACTCAGTATTCTATGATTCCATGTAGTGAATAAAAATTCATTATCAGGCACCTAAGTATCTTTGTTAGCTACCAAGTTACATTGTTGTACAGCGCCCACTTTATTATATCAGTCAACTAAGGTGAAGAATAAGCTTGTAGTTCTTTAATAACCATGACCTACAGTCCAAAGGTTTTAGCCTTGTGCCTCAAAAATAGAAGGCTAAAAAAGTTTTGAACACAGCTTAAAATAACAGAGAAAGTAGAAAGGCTTGTTTGACACAACATCCTTCCTCAAGAGATGAAGGAAAGGGTCAAAAGTTTTCTTGATACAGAGGAATTTGAGTGGAACCAATTACTTTATATCAGTGGAGAATATGGCCCTGTTAAAGTCAAACAGATAGAACCTGATATGGAGAAAAACACTACACTTATGTACAGCAGAATGGCCAAGAAAAAGCTTTTACGGAGAAGGCAGTAAAAATCCAGCCCATGCAATGAGCAGGAAGCATTGGGTAGCAGAAAGTTGATTAAGTACATGTAAATTGGAAGACCTTTCCTGGGACATTCAATCACACGAAGAGTCCTGGGGAAGGTCCAGAACAAGAGATCTCCACGTGAATTGCCAGGAAGGGAGAAAATGTACCTCTTCCTGGAAGGCATGTTGTCAAAGAGTGCCAGAACTACTAGAAAAAGTAATAAAAGAGAGAAAAATAAAGAAGGACAGGAAAGAAAAATCACAAACAAATGCATTGTAGAGTATTTTGAATGCATAGGCATAAGAATTGAAGAATGATACAGGTGTGATAAGTTTTGACAAATCATTTATAAGGAGAGAACAAAATAGGGCCACTCAGGAAAGTCAGTGTGGGTGAGAAATTACATAAGCTACACTATGTCTACACTGGTATTTAATTCAATTTAAACAATCTACTTGAATGAAACATGAACTTAAGCTAGCTTACCTGAAAGACATTATGGAGGCAAGGCCTAACATACATACACCAAAGGAGAAGAGGCAAGAGGACAAGAACAGCTTCAACCGTCGCAAAAGACGCTGCTGAGTCGATTGGGTTTTAGGGCAAAACTTCATATTACAGAAGGCCAATGCTGAAATACTGAAAAACAGTAGGTCATTTGTAGACGTCAGTTCTGGAAATGACAGGAATCCCATGGCTTAATGGGAGATACATGTGTGTATTCTTCCCCTCTCAGAGCAAATGAGATCTCCCTGTATGCTTTTTGCTGTCTGTCAAGTGCAAGTACATGACATCTTACAGGCAGGCAGAACCATCAGACGGCACACAGCTGTCACAGAGATGCTGAAAGAACAGCTACTATCTACAGAGCAGAGAGTGTCTGATTTCCACATCATGCACTCCAGTGCTCTGCATCCCAGTCAAAAGGAGATGATCTAGTACATATGTCAGTGGACATCTATTTATTTTGTGTCCTCTACAGTGCTAGTCATCAAGGGGCACATTCTCTACTCAGGCTTTCTGCCAATGTATCCAGCATACAAATTCTTTAAGACTGTCTTCACTAAGAAGGCATAACCTGGATTTCCTGGTAAAATCAGCTAAACAATAGGGTTGTCTTTTGAGTCTCAAAATGTGTACTGGTTTTCTTAAAGACTCTATGCTTGACAGTACGTGAGAAAGTGAGAATTTCATTCTGGTTATTTGTGGTTCTAGAAAAAAATCTTTAATGTTGTACACTGGTTAGTTGGGAAGAGTCCAGTCTACAGAGGCAAATGAAAGAAACCTCCAAATACATTATGATGTTCTCAGATTTTTAAAGGCTGATATGGAAAACAGTAACAAGCTTGTCATCTCCTGAGTAGAAAAAAAACATACTGATGCAGAATAGAATTAAAAATTTGTGGATTTTACTAACTATAATTTATCCCACAGAAAATAAGTCTCAAACTACTTCTGCTCTTTCTATAGAGAAAATATTTTGTAACTTTGTTAATGCGAAGATGCACTTATTCAGGGAAGTATTTGTTGGATCTTGGTGCCCCTTTGAATTTAGCCTACTGACGTTATTATCTATCCCTTAGAATTGCCCATTTTTGGGGACTTTACCTCTCAAGTCTATCAGAAAGAAGAAAAGAGTTTTAAGTGAAACAGGTGAAGATGGAGCTTCATCCTTAATACTTTCCTGTCCTTTCCCTCAGACTCATAACCAGTAAGATCACACTTAGAATCTTCTAAAGAATAATGAATAAAGGTGAATGGACTGAAATTTTTTGCATTATGTCTTATAGTGAAGCAGTGGCTGAATACTTGGGAGATTGTTCCTATAACTCTAGCTTTTACAAAAATGTTTATACATGGAAGAATGTTCCTGCATAGCTTCTTATTTTCTTTCTAAAAGTGTACTACACATAATGTTTCAATCATCTATTTCAGAGAGTTGCAACCGCTATTAAACCAATCCAGCTTGTCCAAAATGTAGTACACTCCATGTAAAGATGTACCATTATCAATCATTAAAGATGTACCATTATCAACCACTATCATCCTACATATCAGCTCTAGTATTTAGTTTACCTGAAATTACATTCATCATTGATGCATATTTTTTTCTTCTGGTAAAGAATGGGGTAAAAAATAAAAGAAGAAAGGAAACAGGATCTGTCCTTCAGTGTCGGGAAAAAAAAAAAAAGCAAACCTTCCTTGTAAGGACTGATAGTGAATTATCATCTGGGCCTGGAGGCAGGCCTAACAGAAACGACAAAACGAGAAGCTGGATCATCAGTTCTGGAGTTGCACTTCCAATTTTTTTATGCTTTTATTAATTAATTTAGTGTTTTCATTTCAGTAAAAAGAACTTAATGCTGAGTAAGTGCTGACAAGAAAGAAAGAAGAAGAAAGAAAGAAAAGAAAGAAAGAAAGAAAGAAAGAAAGAAAAGAAAGAAAGAAAGAAAGAAAGAAAGAAAGAAAGAAAGGTAGGTTTGTGAGGCAGAATAATGAAGGACAGATAATAAAATAGATGTCTTCATTTTCAGACTGAAGCAAAATTTAGGGTACCAGAAATTTGTATGGGATGACAGAATTCCCGTCTTCAGCTGACGTGATGTCTAGAACATCCTGACACCTCCAAGTTCCTGTGGATTTCTGGCCAAATCACACCATTCATAAATGTAAGTTCCATGCTAATTTTTCAATCAAATATGATTAGAATAGTTTTAATTTATAATGGCGCTTTGAAGATTCAGGATCAAATTAACTTGAGGTAAAGTGCATGCCATTTTCTGATGACTCTGGAATTGTGCCTGGTCCTCATAACGGTGAATATCATTCCCCACGTTCAAACCTTTATAAATAACTTTATAGTGAATCTGTTGTTTAGGCATCACTCAGGAGACACTGGCCTTCACACGTGCTAAAGAGAAAGCACTGCTCCATCAATAATGCCAATGAATGAGTTAAAAGTTCTACTGCTCATTTTTGCGGAAGGAAAGCCTCAAAGAATTCAGTACAAATTATAGCTGGAGATTCCCATGGCTAACTCTCCCCAAGTGCTCAACAAAAACGTGGTGCCCCACATATTTGCAGGTCCATCATGCCAATATACATAAAGAGTAAAGGGTGAGAGGGCTAAAGGAAAGATGTCAGTCATATTTTGGAGAAAAAATGATAGTAGTGGCTCACCAGAAACTGTTATGGCTGACAATCTCCATCATTATCTTATTTCTTTTTATCACAGTCTGTCATTAGAGGCAGCTGAGAAATATATTTTCCACTGTTTACAGAAAACAGAGAAGAATTTCTTCAAAGTCTAGTCAGGTTTCAAAATGTTTTAAGTCCCATGCGAATTTTCCCGAATATTTTATATTAAGAAAGATGGGTAGGATTCTAACCGAATCCTATTTCTATGTTAAGAATACATTTCTATTTCCATGCTTATATTTATGAGTCTCAAAAAAGCATATAGATGCCACTTGACAGGAAATATTGTGCTCATTTTGTGAAATTCTGAAGCTGCTGGGGTACAACAATAAATTTATTTTATGTGGTATGCCATCGAAAATTACTTACTCGACTTAGAATTATAAACACCTATTTCGTGCTCCAGCTAGCTGCAAGGTTACATCTTTGTTGTGGTTTTTCTTCATCCATTATTAGGGCATCGCTTTTGCTAGCACACTGTTTTTATTTATATGGGTATAATGCCATAACTGAAGCAACAGAAAAAGCAAGCCCAAGACACCTCAAAATCCCCTCTGCTACAAGAGATGAGATTTATAGTTCCAGGGTGAGCTCACATAAACACAATTACCATATGAACTGTCTGAGATGTAGATAGCATTGCCTAGGGCAATTATCAAGGGCCTCCTTACCTTTTCTTTATCATGTCCCCTACTGTATCATGTCTCACAAATAATGAGACCACAGCAATCCCTGCAGAGCCATTGAGACAAGAAAATAATAGAAGCAGAAAGGATTGGTTAATCCTTTCTGTAAGTTAAAAGTTTTGCAATTTGGCACAGACTTTACAAGCAATGATATAATGAATTTTGTACTTACATGATACATGATCTAAAAGGAAGTCCAAAAGTTAAGAGCATACATCTTTTGGGAGTCAGGTTTAAATTCCCAGGGCTTCCAAGGAATGAAGAGTGAACAGCCTGACTACTGAAATATGAAACTTAGCATTATCATCATGCATATCATCATACATCACTTTTGTTTGTTACGCAGTCTGCAATGAGAGCATTTGGAGGCAGAGCCATGGTGAGCATCTGGCATGTACTAGAGTAGCTGAGACATCTTCAAAAGGACCATATTTTAAAGAGTTCATTCCAACAAAGATGGACTAGAATGGACTCCCTTAAAATATAATTCAATCATTAAGAAACGAATTTAACAAAACATGTGGAGTCTGTTTACGCCCTTAAGAAGCACTGATTTTATTATACCAAGGTTTAAACATAGTTCTGAGCCATGAGGATGCAATATATCAGATCAACTATTTAACAGCTGGAAGTTGGCACATGCAAATTTTTACCAGCTGAAGAGTTTTTCAAGTACATTTAGGTTTGGGCCCACGAGTTGCTCTGCATATTTCAAGTGTCAGTTAATGCTCACAGAAGTCTCTAGGAACAGAGAACATGTAGCATGCAGGACCTCACTGCCTCTCAGTTGCTCACCAGCCCATTGATGCTATTCATATACACAGCAATGCCCTTTGGACATCTGCATAAGTCATTTATTCAATGGGGCCAGTTAATCGACAGGGTGAAAATCACTTCGTATTGTAAAGGATCATCTTACAGATGAGTTAAACCCCAATTAAACAAATTGCACCCAGTTCATATGGTCTTCACAAAAAACCACCAAAGTCTTAATTTTTAAATGGAACTAAATAACTGCATAGGAAAAGGAATATGTGTGGGGAAACTTTGAAACTCAGGGTTTCAGACCTCTCCTTCTATTAGACAGATGTCATGTTGCAAATCTCTGTTCAGCCTATGGCTCTTCTCTTGGAGTCATCTTACGCGTAGGAGCTTAAGAGATCACGTCTTGCCACAGGACCTATTCCTAGAAATTTTTCACTCTCATCCTCCACAAAGATATCATGAAATGTCCAAACAACCATACCAGCAATTCATATGTCGAAGGTCTTCTCATAGACTCACAATTCTCCTGAGAGCACCATCCAGGGACTACATTACTGATGTTATTAGTGAAGTATTATATGCTGCCTATTCGAGATGACACAATTTTGTGTGCAGTCTTTTATGAGTAAGTTATTCCTCTTTAGCTTGGTGGCTGGGGACCCATTAAAAATCCATATGGGGGATTTAAGTTGACTTCAAACCAAAATTTTGCAGCATTTTCTGACTGATCAGACAAACTAAAATATTTAATTTGGGGTTGGAAAAAAAAAGTCAACTAAATCATATGGCAAATTTCTTCCCAACTCCAAATTCTCATTGAACCCAGGCCTCTTTAAATAAAAATGTAGGATTGGATTCATCTTTAGCACTAAGGAAGTCATTTCTGTTCTGCTTACTCAGTGAAACAGCAATACTACAATACCATGGTCTTGGAAGACTCACACCCTGTGCACTTCATAGGAAAGGATACGGCAGATGAAAACATCTGCTGTTTCTGAATTCCTCAAGTTGTTGAAAAAGAACTGGAACTGCTAATATTTAAAATTATAAAAAATGTATGGAAATAACACTACCCACTCTTAAAGCAAAAAATGTCAAACTGAAGTTTTTGAATCTACATTCTCCAAACGCAGCATTTTAGTAGTTACTCCAGTATTATTAGGTAAAGCCAGCTGCTTGTCAATGACAGCTCATCAGACTGAGAAGGAATGTCACTGCATCTGTTTAGGACAATAAATTAGAATCTAAAACAAAAAGAAATCTAACAAAATACATCACGAAGTGTTCATGAATGGTCATTTAGACAAAAGCATACAGAATCAGTGTCTATTTGACCATAGGGAGTGAATGAAATCACTTATATCGTAAGGAAAAGCACCGACAGGGCAAGGACAAGGGTGCTAATAATCTGATGAACAGAACTAGGGCTAAGGGAAAGGATAGAGATGTCGAGTACATCTGAGCGAGGTAGGCTGCTGCTACTTAGGACATCCTGGGAGTATAGGAGAGCAGGTGTCACTTGTAGGGAACCCAGAGAAATGAGGGATACCTGCAGAGTAAGAGTAGAGTGTGTGTATGTGTGTAGAGAGGGAGAGAGCACTACAGGTGTTATGCCTTGTCTAGGAATGCTACTGGGTGCTGGAAAGAGTTGGCTGTTAATCCTAAAATAATACTTCTCTTATCACTGGAGTGGGGCAAATACGACATGGGTTTTAATGTAGCATTTTTATTTTAACTGTGCCTGAAGGCAGAATTTGAGCCTGACTGCATAGAGGCACTGAACAAAACACATTAAAAATGGCCTTTGTCTCAGGAAACATAAAGCCTGTTAAAGCTTGCTGTCCTTGGATAATATTCTGAGGAATGGCAAATAGCACTGTGATCAAAATCTTGGTTTTTTAAAAGTATGTATGTCCTTTCTGAATACAACCAAACCTTTTTTACAAAATTTCAGTCCACTACAATTATAACCATTTTTTCAAAGAATCCTCACAGAACCACAACTCTTTCAGCAGATATTCAACTCATCCAAGTACATGTAAACAGAGAAGCATAGTGGAACTGAAGAAATCACTCAGTAAAACTCCCTGTATTAACACTGGGACAAGAATTTATTCAAATGCTAGGAAATTGTAACCCTACCTCCAAAATTTTTTTAACTAAATTAGATATTAAAATCTCTAGCTTCTTTATAAGTTACATGGTAGCAACGAAAGGAAAATCCCAGCCCCTACTTAAGTTAGAATTCATCTTCAAAACCCTGGTGAAATTAAGCTTTTGTTCCTAGGCTTCCTCCTTGGCTGCTTCTTGTGGTCAGCCCTGAAAGCTTCTAGAGCCATGGTTATCTTTCCTGGGTTTAATCCAATCCTGATGGAGGCTTAGAGGAGTCTTTGTCCCATTCCTCCCCCCATCCTATCCCAAGGGACTCTTCTAACCCGGACTCAAGCTAAGCTACACCAATGCAAGCCATTGACAGAAGTTCTTTTATACCTGGATTTAAATTACCTACTCTGTGCAGTGCATCATGATGAGCACCTTGCAAATGTGCTAAGGAACCAGAGCTAGAGAAATTCTCAGCCTAAATGTATTAACTATATTTGTCCCAGATGGATTAACTGTACAGAAGAGGAGGCAGTTGTCTCTCTCATATACCAGTTTGCCTTCTCTCTGCTTTGAGTGGTTGAGCACAAAGCTCCATCAGCAGTCTATGTGGCCATAAAATATTGACTAGAGATAAGTCAATGTGCAGGATCTCTTTCATTCTGGCAGCGGAGCTATGTCAGCATGGTATACGTTTCCCCTTGTCTTCTTCTCACATTCTCACACAAGACCAGCTGAGGCTTTTTACAAAGTACTTATCTGAAACAAATTTCCATGGAGATGAGCAAAGGGAATATAATTAAGCTTCACTGGTTATACACAGCAATGCCTTTTAGAATTTTGCACTGAAATATCTGAAAGATAAAATCTTGGTAAAAAGTCAAGTGTTTCTTCCTGTTTATTGAACTTTTTTTTTTTTTTTTTTGCCTGGAGTTTTATCTTGAACAATAATTCTGCGTTCAAGGTCAAATGTGACTCTTCTACATGTAATCTTATTATCTTCCTAACACGGAAAGTAAGAATGTAAATAGGAAAGAAATATGGGTCTTTTGTTTAGAAACCATGCATTTGGTTGCTTGAGTTTCTGAATTGTCTTGAACCTAACACAGCTTGTTATGAACATTAGAATAGAAATCCAGCTGGGCAAAACCTTGTTGTACAGTAGTATGAGGTCATGTTTCCAAAGACTCCATTCATCTAGTCAGTAGTCTGCTTTTGAAAGAGTGGTAGCATGCCTTTCAAGGATAAACATTTATAAGTTTAATTATTCAGCCTACAGAACAAGGTCTGTAGAGAGTTTGTACCTCATGTAGCTGTTCCCTCTGGCAAGATCCTCCCTGATATTTGGTAAACCATGCACGCATTTCAATATACCTTACTTACTTGAAGGCAACTGATAACATCCTGTCCTTCCTAGGTGGATAGTGACTATGACTATATCTGTGCTTATGTTCTTGGTTGTGCACGATAAAAACTCTCATGTGTCTCTAGTGATTCATCTTGACTAGATGAATTTACAGTGTTTGTGCTTCCTAAATTCTCTGGCCAAGACTTGCATCTATGCCAGTCACCTGCAATGCCTGGTATCCATACGACCAGCTTCTTCTGTGTCACCCTGGTGTAAATCACGGAAATAATGGAAAGCATTTCTGATTACTTCCTTAGCCAATACTACAAACCCAGCCTACTGCTTTCAATAGCTATAGCACAGAAATTATTCTTCCTGTAAAGAAGTAATTTTATTCTTATTTTGTCTTACCTTTCCCCAGAACATTCTTATTAAATTCATATAAGCATCCCTCTGCAACACACTGATTAAAAGAGAACTGCATTTCATCCTGAGCTCATGTGCAAATATTTCCTCAGTTAACACATCTCTCGATTCTCAGTAGGATTAGATCATTGTACGTCTAATATTTCATAAGAATTTGCTGCTGGTTTGATAAATTGAAAAGATGGCATCTTCTTTACCACAAAGTTCTTTGCCCCACAAAAAAAAAAAAAAAAGGGGGGGCCATACTGTAATAAATAACAAATACACAGTACTGCTTCCTAAGATAGATTCCAAGAATTTTATGTGCTGTAATTTAATCCTTAGAAAACCAGAGGATATTAAATGAACTAAACTGTCTTAGCCAGAAATCTCTGATTTGGGCTGCTCTTTGATGTTTATATCTGAAAGTCTTTGATGTCTTAAAATTGTTTCAGAAATTAGAAAAAAAGATCTTGACTTTGTAAATCATTTTGTGATTACATAAATGACAATATGATGATGAATGGCACAGAATTTACAAAAATGAATCATTTCTCTGAATATCAAGTTAATCAAAAAGCCAAGACTGTCTAGTATGAGCTCCTAGTGCTTTAAAGATCCTTTGGCATTCCAGATGCACAATGAAACAAAAATAGTGTAGCCTTATTATGAGCACCTTTCCACATCTGCAATCCTGTTATACAATAAACTCTTGTTCTTTTGTAGCAAGATTGCACTGGTTCTTTTTTTCTTTCTTTTTTATTATTAATTTGAAACATGTGGGGAGAGGGTAATCCAGTAAGCCATAGGCATTTCATATCAGGGCTTTCATGCAATCACATGTAACGTCAACCATCTGGGTGGAAGGATAGATAGAACTTGCTTTATATCGATAGACTGTGAATGATAGCAAGGAGCAGAAAGAGTAGAGTTCTAATGAATATTATATATTTACTTCTACAAGCATGGGCCCATTGATGGAATAAACTGGTTTTGCTATTAAATAAAATAGCAAGCACTAGGCAATGTTTGTTGCATTTACAGCATTTTGAATGTACAGCATTGTAAGTGGATGCAAATGGGTACATACGAAAAATAAAAGAGAACAAGTTTTATGCATATACATGTGTAAAAAGAGAAATTCCTGCCAGAAGTGATTTTTTCTGATTGGTGAAAAAATGCCATCTTGAAATTCACCAAACCTAGTGATTAGGTAGACAATTAAAAGATAATAATTTAGAAACCATATGTCTGCTTCCATTTTGAGCAAAGAGAATGCATTTTCTCTGAAAACACATTCATTCATTTATTGTTTATTTTCAAAGTGAACTTTAAAATTAAATTACAGTGTTTGGAAGAAAAAAAATTAAATAGACATCTGAAAGAAATAGAATCTATTTATAATTTTACCTTTTTGATGTCGAAAGATATCCTAGAGGAAAGCCTTAGGGATATAAATTCTTCTCAGACTCACAGTAAAGGCATGCAATTTTTTAAGATGCATTATCCTGTATCAAAGTTTTTTGAAAACCTGATAAAAATTTAAGAGTTCGTGCATCTAAAAGATTAAAACCAACAACCAATGCAAACAGTTAAAATTATTTACAGTCCTGTGAAATCCAAACTGCACACATGTGGAGTACCGCGTAGGTTGTAAAAACTGCATTTCAGTCTGGAATTCTGTGCAATAGAAGTAGAGAGAAAAATGTATGACACACAATATCTTTGCCTGTACAGTACAAATTAGTGAGTTTCTACTCTGTGTTTAGGTAACATATTGTCTAATCATTAAGACAATTCTATGCTGATGTTTTCTTTTAACGTAGCATTCCAGGTGTTTATTCTCTGTTCTCTACAAATGACGGAATAGGAACAAAT
Organism: Oreocharis arfaki; assembly: GCA_013398015.1. NCBI lineage: Eukaryota > Metazoa > Chordata > Aves > Passeriformes > Paramythiidae > Oreocharis > Oreocharis arfaki. The sequence goes on from VZRR01013055.1 coordinate 258,231, forward strand.
TCCAAGGTAAGAAACTGAACACTGAAATTATACTCTGTTTGCATGAATAGTTTTGTAAATAAGTTATTAAAAGGCTAATCTTCTAGATTAGTTTTTTAGATAGTTAATAGTTTGACTGACTGTTTGCTGTTGTTGCTGCTGCTTGCATGTGAGTAGTGAACATTCTACACAGCCCCCAGCCTTTTGGATCCAGTACTTCATTTAAAAGAACCAAATCCATAAACCAACAAATCACTTAATAACTTAACAAGTTCTCATCACACTTGAAGTGAATGGCATTTCTTCTGTATGGATATCTATGAACACAAATAAGTGGTTTGCCTTTTTGGTACTAAAAGGCTCAGACCTCTTGTATCAAAATATTCTGCTGTATTTCATGTGTATTTCCTCAGATGCTATGAAGACAAATATGTTCAAGAGCTTTTATTTTAATTTAAATAAACTCTTCTGTAGAAACTTTTTCAGAAACTGAGGACAAGGGGACATGCTTTATACTCCTGTGGGGAAAAAGTGTGCCCTTTCAAAGGAAAAAGGCAATGGGGTTCAGAACTCAAGATTCCAAGGATCAGAATCATGGAAATGCAGTTTGCAGGGGATATTTGGAGGTCTCTCCCACGAAAAGTTTACTTTTTCTAGCTAGCACTAGTTCAGGTAAGTCATATCTTAGTGCTACCCTGCCTAGGAAGCACAAGGATGTTTCAGCATTGTACAACCTGTCTGCCAAAATTAGGATGTTTTTATCATCTTTATATCTCTCCTCCTAGTAGTTGCAGGTTGCTAGGTTGCTAATAGATCATTCCTTAGTCTCTTTGTCATACTAAAGAAGTCCAGCTTCTTCAAAATGCATCATGGTAACCTCTTGTTTCTTGGCATCCCTCAGATCCTCGAGAGCTCCCAACCAGGCTTTGTTTTCCTTATACAGCTTCACCAGTGCCACCAAAGGACAACAATAACTTTGCTTAGTCTGCTCCCATGTCCCCCTCCCCGCTCCCCCCTTCAAATACAGTCCGATAATGGTCTACCTTCTTTGCAGTTTGCAGTCTTGGTTTACATTCCACCTGTAGTCCATCACATCCTTGTCACTTCCCAGCCTGTGTGGGTACATGAGGTTGTTCTGACCCAGATTCAGAATCCTCATGATGTTTATGTTGGTCCAGTTCTCAAGAATCCTTTAATTAAAGTTTTCCAGCTCTTCATGTAAATCATTCTTCATTATCAACAATATCTGCAGATTTACCTGAAGACATATTTTGAGTCACCATCTAAGCTGTTGATGGAAATGCTGAACGATACAAGTCCCAGTACCAAACCATAGGGTAATTTGCTTACTACCAGCTGGAACTCAAAGCATTGATTCTACTACATCTTTGCTGTGGTGGTAGAACCAATTTGCAATGCATTTAAAAAACTGTTCTTTCAGTCCATACTTCCTCAGCTTGCACAGAAAATCCTTTCGGGGACAGTGCCAAAAGCCATCCTGAAGACTGGGTATCTGTTGTTTTCCTCCTGCCTGTTCATGACAGCAGGCAATCAAGCTGGTCAAGTCTGAACCAGTTATTTGTGATTGCTTTCATGTGTTTGAAGTTGGATTCCAAAGGGGCATGCTTTACAGTCTTTATAGGGATTGATATGCCCTAAAATTCCCCAAGTCCTCCTTTCATTTTTCCTGAAGATGGACGTGGTGTTAGCCATTTTTTGTTGCAAGCTATTTCCGTGATAACCACAGGGTTTTTCAGAGGCTGGAACATTGCAATCTCTGCAGCCAGCTCTTCCAGTGGCCCTGGATGAATGCCATCCATCTCCACTATCTTTAAGTTTCTCTCAGAAATACTTAGCCTATTTCTACTGCATTATTTGGTTTCCATCTCTTCACCAAATTTCACTGGTCAACACAGAGGTGTCAGATCAGGCATTGCCAGTGGAAACCAAGACAAAACTCATGAAGTCTACTTCAACTTTTTCTGTATCATTTCTCAGTAGCTTTTCTACCTCAACACACTCACATTTTTCCTTAACTTTACTTTGCAACCAACTTCAGAGTCTTGTTCCATCACCTTTTATGACTCTGCCTATTTTAGCTCAGACTAGACATTGGTCTGCACATTGTCTCTAAATACCAAAGAAATATATACCATAAATGTGCTTTTCTGTTTGTTTTCTTTCCACTTCTTGCATGTTCTCATTGCATTTCAATTAATCAGAAAGATTCCCACTTAGCCAAAAACTAGTAAGAGGTCTTAGACCAGCCAAGTGGCTGCATTAGGCTGCACCAGTTCCTGATGGTCCAATCAACACTTTCTGACTTGTGAAGGTAAAATGAGAAAGGATTTCCACAGGCTGATGGACAAAATTGGCTTCTATGTCTTCGTGGTGATTTTCTGTAAGCAGTCTGCTCAGGAAACAGGAAAAGTAAAATGGGAAGCAGTGGCAGATAAAATATGATAAGTCCAGGTTCCAGAAGAAACCCACTCAATTCTTTTGTCTTGTTTTCTCAGTCAGTGTTTGAGAATTTCTCTCAGCTGGGGAAAAAAAAAAAGTTTATTTTTAAACCTTTGATTTCTTGCCCCTTTTAAGCTCTTATTTTTCCAAGAATTTTCTGTTAACCTCAAGAGCAGCTACATAGCAGTATCATTGACTGAAAACAGCACCTGTGGTTGTAGCTGCAGAATGGTATTGCAAATTTCTCCTTTCCCACCCCTCTGAGAATTATTTTGTGAGAGTTCTAACATGCATACATATGGCCAGGGGGAAACTTTGTTGAATCTATTGAAAAGAGCTCCGGGTTATGTCTGTCAGTGACTTTATGTTGCTACCTAGATTCGCAGGTTTAATTGAATTTATTAATTTTAGTTTAATTTTTGGTAATATAATGATTTTAGATATTAAAAGGCTATTAGCTAGAACCCCCTGCTCTCCCAACGTCTTTAAATCATTGTTTCTATGTTTGCCTTTGAATAATAAATCTAATAATATCAACTCTTTCAAAAATACACAATGCTCTTAAAACACGTGGTTTAAAATATTTTGGAGAAATTAACTGTATTACTAAATAGCAAATGAAAAAAAAAAGAACAAATTATGTGATTGCTTCAGAATGCATTAAGAAACTTTCTTTCAACACAGGCTTAGAGGAATGAGTCAAGAAAGCTTGAGAAAAAATCTCTCATAGCAATAAAGACTAAACCAAAACCACTATGGCTAATATTCAACATCCTAGGACACTCCTTCTGACTGACTACTGTGTACTAAGGTATATGAAAATTTTAATTCACAACGCTGATTTCCTACCTGAGCTAAATTAAATGAGATTATATGTTCTTTTCTACTTCTGAAAAATATGAAAGAAATAGATTTGCTCAATTATTCAATCTTTCTGGAACTAAAGATAAAATTGATAGTTCTATTCCTATTTTCTCTGGATCTGGTCTCACAAATGAGATAATCCCAGAGAGCTTTAGCTTTGAAAGCAAAAGTGAATCATTTGACTTTCCCTGAGTTTGTGAGCCAGGATTACCTACCAATTAAAGAATTAAGCTAGTAGACCACAGACAGCAGTTTTGTTCTTAGCTTTGCAACTACTGTATTTCAGTAACCCAATGCAAATAATTGACCCTGCTTCTCTTCATTTTATCCTTTCACAAGGTGATATACTTACACATTTTTCTGGTGTAGTATTTACATGCCTATACTTGCAACTTAGACCCTTTCTACCAATGCTTGAACAGAAGTATGAAAAGACACAGTAGCAGAATATTATTACTTTCTACAACTCACTTACTCTCGTGCTAGCAAAACATGCCATAGCCAGGACCCTGTATTTGTGTGGGTAGCAGAAAACGTCTGCATGTCCTTCTTTATGTGTTTACATAACTGCAGTTGTGGTCTGGGGATATTTCAAGCGCAAGGATGAAGTTGCCCATGACTCACAATATCCTTTGTGCAAATGAAATTGATGCTGTTGATCCTCATCGTTAGCCTGGGGAAAATCCCTAACAGGGAGTGGGACTTTGTTACTCAGTAATTCTCTGAAGTTGGGCAAATCTGAAGCAAAGATGACCAGGAGAGGACATGAAGAAGCTACATTTACATCGGTGAGTTTATAGAATAGGTGGACTATGAGTTCTCATTCCTTAATCTCTAGCTTTTAACGTGCACTTCGGTGCATTTTTTTATTTATTGTTTGCTTTCAAAATTTACTACTTATATATATATATTTATTTGCTATTGTGCCCTCAGATCACAGTGTCCATGAATAGCACTGCAATAGTTACTATGGCTTTTGGGTCCAGCCTTCCTATGTTATATTTTCCCTTCACTGGACAGAATTTGGAATTTGTAAAATTAAAAACATTTTCAATGACAAGATCTTTGGGCTTCATCTGCATGTGGTAGCCTTGCCAGAACTAGCTCTATGCTCCTACTAAATCTCCAGCCTACTGGTGCAGTAGGAAAGGGTCCACCTTCCCTCCACACCATTGCCGTCAAGGTAGGGTAGATTCACAACTCCTCCTTCCCCTTCTCCAGCTAGGTTATGGCTCTGGTTAGGTCTTCCTCCTTTTAGAATACACTTTTTTTTTTTTGCCATGAAATGCTTGAAAATTAATCCTTGTCTCATCTTCTGGTAATGCTAAAGTGTCCAGTAATATCTGAGCTTTCCCTCTTACTAGTCACAGAAGAAATATGAAGGAAGATTCAGTTCTTGCCTGGAATATCTTCTAATTTAATATGTGATGCAAAGCAACATGCTTGTCATGAATCAGAGGGCATAACAAAGCCTCCCCTTCCTCTTCATGTTGGGGAGGGGATGGGGCAGGGGATACTTCACCTCCACAAAAGTCATGTCTGGTCTTCCTTGATACTCCCAGGGTAGCACTTTCCTAGGTATTAACTTATTTAGTTCCAAAAACCTTTTACTCATTCATTATGTTTATTGCCTTATAAACTACTGATAAGCACCAAACTCTGTACTATACCAATATTCCACTTTTGTCAGAACCTAAAATAGAAAATAAGAGGAAGGATAAAAAGTGATGCAATGACCTACCTACAGGGAGGACGAGAGACAGATTCAGTGTAGCTGTTCAAAAATAAAAATCCAGTATCTTGACTCATTTATATTTCTAAGAACCTCAGAAGATTAGTATGTTATTTCACTTTTACAAAGTTAGTATGTTATTTACACTTTTACAAAACAAATGAAATTGCAGTGTAGACACTAGTATCTATGTGTCAATGTGTCTTATGGCACAACTACATGCAAATTTCTTTTTTTAATGAAAAACATGTCCAGATTCTTGAAAATTAGATATTATTTTGTATTCTAATGAGAATGAACAAAAGCAGCTCAAACAATCTTTAAAAACCTACATGTAAGTTCTCCAGCATGTAGTGAATCATGTAATTGGAAAAGACAGACTTACACGAGATTTTGAAGTAGTAGAATGCTTACCTTGCCAAATATTTTTCTATAAAAATGTTAGATTCTCTCATCTCAGGTGGTAGTGAGTAACATCTTTCACCACCTTTGAAACATTTTCTAAAGAAAATGCAGATTCAGGAACATTCAAAATATTTCATCTCATACTTCAAAAAAATATGAAGAAGAAAAATAAGAAAAATTAGTGTTTTCCATGGCACAGATTATTACAGATGTAGCAGACTGGCAAAGCTTTTACTGTGAGTTGAGCATGAAAGGTATTATAAAAACATTTAGGATAGTTTCTTTCTCTACACACATACACATGAATCAAACAAATGGGTTAAAAAACATGTGACTTAAGAAAATGGCTTTGGGCTTCTTTACCTTCTAATGTAAAACCTATAAAAACAATAGATATAACTAATGCCAGTTTAAGTAACTTTAATATTGCTATTAATATTTTTTATTACTAATAACAACATGAATTGTACAAATCAATTACACTGACATTGATGATCGCTTTTTATTCTGTAATCCAGTCAAAATTATTATGTGTAAATAAAGCAACTGGGAAACGAACTGGTATCCTCATCCTTCAAAATACTGAAAATTGAATGTTTTTCATAGGAGTATACTTTTAAATACCTCATTTAAGACCTACCCTGCTAGAGTAGACTACAAGTTATATGGCTTCAAATATTCTAGATTGCTTATACCTTTCTATTAATGTTGCCAAATTTCCTAATGACCCTACTGATGCTTGAGCATGGTAAATTAGTGCAGCTCCGAGCTGTTATGCCAGAGCAAGAGCCTGGGGTTGGATAGCCCCAACAGCAAGAAAAAATGGGCTCCATAATTAGAGAGAGAGGGAAAGAGGGCAAACAGAGCAATGAGAGGGGGCAGTTTGGGGAAAAGACTGATGAACCTCAAGAGCTGAGAAGACCGAAGCCCAAGAAGGTAAGACTAAACCATGTTCCACATGGAAAGTAAGGTAACCAGCCTCCTTTTCTCAGTCTTCAACAGTAAGACCAGTTGTTCTCCATGTACCCAGGCCTCTGAGCTGAAAGAAGGGGATAGAGAGCACAATGAAGACCCCATAATCCAAGGGTAAATGGTCAGCAACCTGCTACATCTCTTAGACACCCACAAGTCTAAGTGTGTGGCACTAGCTGGTATCCACCCAAGGGTACTAAGAGAGCTGGCAGCAGTGCTCTCTGTGCCACTTTCCATCACTTACCAGGAGCCCTGGCTAACCAGGGAGGTCCCAGGTGACTGGAAGTCATCAAATGTGAGGACTGTCTACAAGAAGGGTCAGAAGGAGGATATAGGGAAGTACAGGTCTGTCAGCCTGACACTATTCTGGCAAAGGCTAGGGAGCAGATTGTCTTGAGTGCCATCATACAACATGTACAGGACAACAAGGGGGATCAAGCCCATCCAGAAGCAGTTTATGAATGATGCTGCCAGCAAGTATTTGTGAAATCTTCTGGCAAAGTGTGTTACCTTCCCCCAGATCCTGATGGCAGAGGGAGAAGATTTGGCTGCCTAGTTTTTAAGGCAGTAAGCAGCACAATGGATCTAAAGATTCCAGCCCTGCCACTGACACAGATGGGAATAATGTGATAGAACATAGGATGGAAACTTTCATTTTACAGCTCACTTAAAAAAAAATCTGGCAAACAGCAGTAACACTGGTGTATATTTTTAAAATTACATTTGCAGAATCAAACCTTTCAGGTTAGTTAGCAATCAAAGCTTAATCCATGTCATTAATAAAAACATGTTCCAGATATATATTGATAAATCACTTGATGAACATATATTACATAAAATTAATATGACAATAAATATAAAAATCATATACCATCCATGAAGGGACCAAGTGCTCACAGCTGAATACTTTAATGGGATCTTCCTAAGGTGAAAAGGCTGTATAACACAAAAGATCCCAGAAGTTAAATTCTAGATATCTCAAATTGGAGCCATCAATTCCAATTGACCTTATTGCTCTATTTGCCACAATTCTTCTGTTTCTATTTGACATTTGTTCTGTTCCTGAGTTCCATTTGCAAAAATACACAATACTTATCCAATCCACATCTACCAAGCATATTGATATGGCAACTGCTAAAGCATGAGAAATGTTTTAAAAACTTATATGAGATTTTAACTCTTATATTTAAATCATGACTTATTTACAACAGAAAAAAGAAAATGGGTGAATCACTAAGCAAAAATAAGCAAACACTCTTCAGAATATTAGCTGCTTCCGATGCATCGAATGGGAATGAAATGGAAATTCAGTCGCAAAGACGCTGTCTGATACTGTAATTGGAGACTACTGTCATAAATATGCTCAAAGACACAAACTGTTAAGAGCTGATAAGAGGGACTATGAAGAAAAGAAATTCCAAAATCTTAGGAGAATGCTGTAGCCAGAAGTTAGTGATGCAATAGATGGTTGAGAAGTTTGGCAAAGGAGACCTCTTTTCTAGTGAGGAGTTTCACTTCTGTCTCCTTGCCAGTTGCAGGAGATACACCTGTGAACTATAGAAAAGATCTGCAAATTCCAGAAAAAATAGAAAAAAAAGGAAAATGATGACTCTTGGTCCCCCATCAAACATACATTTATTCTGTTGATATATAAGCAAAATCTTTACATAAAAATAGCTTTCAGGCTGACATTTCCCTGCATTTTACAAATTATAAGAAGTGGAAGTGAAACAGGTATTAATTAATGGCTCTACTACATAATTATATAACAATAAAATTAAATAATTGTAATAAAGATTTGGAAAAAATCTAGACTTTTAGGTAAAGAATGCATATTTTATTGCATTCCATTTCAACAAAAAATATTTACATAACAAAAATCAAGATTAAAGAAGCTATGTTTGAATAACATTACATTTTTCCATGTGTGCTGATAAAAAGCCAGGAAATTCAAAGTTAAGTTTTACATTCCAGCCTTAATGCATGCCCTGTTCTCAATTCCTCCCACTCCGAAGGTTACGATTAATGAAAAAAGTATCATTCACAAAACTTTGCAAGCATGATGAATCCCATCACACCCTAACCACAGCTGTTCATTTCATTTGTCCGTGATTTACCCAAGATTAGAATTCCAACCTTTTTCTTCCTTATTTGGTCCCGTATGGGGAAATACCAACAGTTGCTTTTTAAACTCTTCAAATGATGTGCAATACCACTGTAAATAAAAATGGACTGCACTTCACTGGCAAAACATACCTAGTTTTATTAGGTTTTGCCCAAAATATTGATTTTTCCTAATGATTTCCTGTGTCAGGGAATAATGATGTTACTGAATGTCACATTTTTGTCTGAGAGAGCCAAGCTGTGAAACCTGATCTTTGTAAGTAGGTGCTTGTATTCAAATCGGAGTCTTGTTAAAGGCAAGCTGTGACACAGGAATGCATTAATACAGTCAGATGCACATAGGATCAGTGCCTGAAATTACTGATAGGATCAGACTGTGAAGCTTTGGCTCACTGGGTGTATTCTGGTTTTCAGAACAGAACTAGTCTCTCAGCTGAACTAGTAAGCTGGACTTCACCTGCTTTGTGAGCAGAGATTTCTCACATATATCATCAGCATAAGGAATAAAGTTAATTATTAAACTGTCTATACAGGTAAACTATTTAGGAACAAGAATTGTAGAGAATTCTTATAGACTCAAACTCTAGTCACCACACTAACATACCCGGTTGTGTTTGCCTACAGACTCTGGATATACATCTTACTGGTTATTTTTACTGGGTCTTTATTCATGCACTGCTAATTCTGGAGCTAAGGCTCATCCTACAGAACTGAAGCCAGTATTTCCAAGCTGTTCAGACAGTCCATCAGGAAAAACAGACAGACTTCAAGTGGACCATGATGTTCACTCCAAGTGCTCCTATCTCTGAGGGAATCAGAAGATATCCATCATTACTTGATGCTTGGATAAGATCCAGCAGCTAGATAATATGAGCCCATTTCTAGTAGCCATACTATTTTTCTTAACTGACTGAGTAGACCAATTCTTTCCGCAGATGAGATCTGGGAAAGTCAGGCTGAGGAAACTTTGTCCTCACCTCTGTACACCTCACCTGTCTCTAGTGTACCAAAGGCTTTCCCAGCTGTTTCAGCCAGCAAAGCACTGGTTCCTCTGATCTGTATTAGCTTTGACCTCAACTTCATCAGCCTCCTCCTTTCTGGTTTTGTTGCAAGGCACTCGAAAAAGTCCTGACTTCAGTCACTTTGTAATTCATTTTATACTTTTTGTTAGAACTCCTTCGTCTTCACAACAGACTCAGACATAAAATCTTTGAACATAAACTCTATCACAGTTCAATGTTCTCTGCCTATTTAACCTCATAACTCATTAAGACATTAGAGGACTCCTTTACTCTTCCAGTGATATCACGTTCAATCACATTTCGCTATGCTTTCACCTGAATACCATAGCATTCTTCTAGAATCAAAGAAGCAGTTTTCAACTAGCTTTGCTTAAATATTTCATTTTTATATTAGTTCATCAGTGATGTCCATAGTGCCTTCCTCTTCCACTGATTGAGCAAGCACCAGGACGAGATATTGTCCAAACTCTCTCTATTCCCTTGTGAGCTGGCCCCATCCCCACACATATTCTGTACTGATCCAGCCTGGCCTGTCAGGAACACAAACTGTGAGTCCAACAGGACCGGAACTGCCCTGTGTTTTGAGGCAGTAAGGTCCTGATCCATGGACATTACTGTAATTTTAAGTTTAACAAGAAGATCAGACAGCTGCAATGTCAATAATTTGAAAGAGATTGCGTGGGTGTGCCACAGACTCCATCTGTTTCTGTTATTCAGGCCAGAGTTAGAAAATGACAGCAACTTTTAATGGATCAGTTAAAGGAGAGAAGATTTTTTTCCATTCTACAGGAAAAGTGTAGACATTTTTTTCAGTTGCATATCTAACTTTTCATCGTTTCCAAAGCTTTCAGGTTCTTGCTCAATGAGTCATATCTGATGGAGAGTACCCACTTACTTCTGCATCTCAGGGTCACCACCGACTTCCAGTGAATTTTCCAGTAAAGTACTGGTCACTGTTAAAATCTGTAGCATCTCAGTTAATAATTCCAAGTTATCAGAGCGGCTGTATTTTCCTGTGTGATACTGTGGACTATTATCAGCACAGGCACACAGTGCATGAGGTGATAAAAGGAGTTAAACCATTTCTGTAAAAGTGCACTGAGTTGAAATACATGTTACCTTTGATCCTGCTAGTACAAAGGATATTTGACTTGTTATATGGGGAGACTTGTTAAGAGAAAATTTTTTTCAAAACTGTTGATGACTGGAACATAGTTAGGGCTGGGCAGGAAAGGATATATACGCTTTTCTGATAGGGCAAACAGATCAGAAAAGCTGTTGTGGTTTGGGTGTTAAACACAAACACTACATGAGCATCAAGAATCATGTTATAGATATTTCTGAAGAAGAATAATTTTGCACAGTGGTTTGAAATTGTAGCCATTAGTTCTTAGCATCTCTAAGCATCTTGTAAGCAAATTTTTAATTGATAAACAAGTGAAATTAAAAGATGAGATAAGAGAGGGGTGAAAGGAGGTAGGAGTCATACAGCAAACTACATTCTTCTTTAAAACAAATCTAGAACACACTTTGATTACCTAATCTGGTCTGAAAAGATTTTGGAGTAACAACGCAGCCTCTTATGAGAGTTAATTCTGCTTCTCTGACATTCTTGCTTTGTCTAGGCACTGAAAATCTGTGTCTTGCAGCATTGGATATTCATTATAAATTTCCCCATCTCTATACTTTCCCCAAAGTGACAAGAATCACCCAATAAAAAAGTGCCACATATCAGTGGTACCACAGTTCATTAAGTTTATTCTGTATAATCTAAAATAGTTAATATAAGAGAAAAATCAATATTTCAGCAAAAAAAGAGGAGTAATAAAAAGGGATACAAAGCAGAAAAAAAAAAACAACGTTTGAAGAGAGGATGCACCTTGGTAACAAGTCTTCATTTTCTGCTAGGACCTCCCAGTCCTGTCTTAGTCCTGTCTTTCTTACTTGCTTTAAGAAGCATTAATCTTTTACGGTTTATGTTACATTACTTTGTGATGCATTATTAGCTTGAAAAGCTTCTCCTTTTATGTTCTTGCAGTATAAAACTCTTCCAGCTCTGGTTGTCTTTGTAGTTTGTGTCCTGCAAAAATCTGTAGCTAGAGAGGTGAGCAAGAGCTTCTTTCTGAAGACATCTTGGTGAAGGACAGGTCTGTCTTCTACTAAATGCTGGTTTCCTAGAAGGTGGCAAATTCTTGTGAAGTTCAACATAGACGTGATGAATTCATGTTTCTCCATTATTTTATTTCATTATCAGAAGTAATTGTATTTCCATGATTATTTTTAATTTTGTAGTGACATATCTTTCCTGGCATTTGTCCTTAATTTATACCTCCATGTCTTTAAACGAAATACTTGTCACCTCACCTAAAAGAAGCCTAAATAAGTTCTTTGTGGATCAGTCATAAATGGTATTTCTGATCTTCTTTCCACGGAGTGTTTTTATATAACACTTAGCATTTACAGCTTTTCAACTTGCTTTTGGATGCTCTCTGGGCAGCACCTCTCTCAACAGATGTATTACATCTCCTCCTTGCCTCATTGCTTCATTCATCAGGGGTTTTATTGAACCATATTTGTTACAAATTAGCAAGTCTCCGAGAGGGTCTCTCCTTGCTCTCTGAGAAACCTCTTAGCCCTAGTCAGAATAAAGGCAGTCCCGCTGTTCTTCGCTATTTACCCAGCCCTGGGCAGGCCATTAAATCAGCCTCGGTGCCGCCCATCACTCAGCAGCGGCCGTGGTGGCGGGGCGACAGGATGGGGAGAGGTGGTGGCCATGTCCCCCTCCAGTACCGGCAGCGCTGCCACAGCCACGGGGTCCGGCTGCCCCTCTCCGGAGCTGTCCAAAGTACCTGCGCTCCCGCGCACCTTCCGCGGCCCGCGCACCCTGCCCGCCCCGCATCTTTCCCAGGAAAGGGGGTGCGTATCTCGCTCGCTGAGTTGTCAGTGATGGCAAATCCCGGTACGCGGAGGGAAATGTTTGCGGTCCTGTAAGCAAACAGGAAGTATTTTCGAGGAGAGTGATCCTTTGGCTGCCCCCACCCACCGCCTTTGATCTCACGAGCTTTGAAATCCCCTTAGAAATTAGAGACTAATTAGCCCCAAAGCGAGAGTGACAACAATGCATGACAACGGCTAAGATTAGGTTTTAAGAAGGCAGCTCAGGAGTGATGGGCAGTCACTCCTGAGAGAGCTGTGTTGTACAAATCGTGTGCCAAAGAAAAGCGATCGGATTCGACCTCGGTGTATCTGATACTGCCAGGGATTGCCAGGGACGGGCTGTTTATTTAGGGAGAGTCTCTGGTGCGGGAGGGTGAAGACGCAGCCCCTCTTCCAGTCTCCCAAGACAAAAGCAAAACAACCCCCAGCGTCTGTCCTCAAGGAAACCTTGATCAAAGAAAGGTATTCAGCGGTGTCGGGTGTGTGGGTGGGTGTATTTTTGTACATTTCACGGCATTTTGCTGTATGTATCCAGCGTTATCAGTGCGTGTGCTCAAGCTGATTCCTCTGCGCACTACCAAAGGTGTAAGAGCAACCGCTGCCCTGAGTAGGACTAGCTTATCTTCCTCTCACGGGGAGGAACAAGGAGTTTCAAAACAAGTGCTATGAGATTGCCTGAACCGAAATGAGCTCTACGAAGCAGCCTTTTACTGGAAAGATGTTTGAACTCTGACTGAAGGGGATTTAGGGGGAATGGAGAGACGATTCCAACAGTTACTACTGGGAATGCAATATCGGGTCCCCTACAATGCTTGCTTAGGCTAATGGAGGTCCTGTCATTCAGTTCCCATTGCGCTGGGATACAGGGTAAACATTCCCCGGTGACCCTCTGCATGCAGGTCTCCTCTTCAGGACATCATTAAAAGCATACATGCAGTTGCCTGACATCAATTGTCAGGCTGGCTCTCAGGGTTCAGAGATCCCGACAGAAAGCAGGAAAACAAGCCCAGTGGAGACCCGGCTCTGCGGCTGGGGGCTTTAAGGAGGCTGAAAATCGTTTAGTTGCGGGTGTGTAAGAAGAGACAAAAGTGCTCAGCAGGTAAGAGCGGAGGGTTTTGCCAAGAAGGAACTGTCCTTGATCGCTGTGACAGGATTGACTCGCTAGGGACTCCTCTCTCGGGAGCGTCCACGCGTCCCCGAGGGGATTGCCCGTCTCCTCTCATCAGCATCACGGCGAGAAATTTTACAGCCGCTCTTTCTAGTCCTGCTAATCCTGTTATCCTGGGGGTTATAAATATTAACGTCGCTGGGGCTGGGGATGGGGGACCAAATTAAGCGCTCTCTGAAGTAAGATGTCAGCCAGCCTTTTCCCAGCCCACCAGCGCCCGGGGCTGCTGGATGAGCTGCACGGCAGAGCCCCGCAAGTGCCCTGCCCGGAGGGGTTGCTGGGCCCCTCGGTGCTGGATTTCGTAGCCGACCTCTCCCTGGGCACCCCCCAGGGAGCCCCCGGGGCCGGGGCGGGCCTGGGGCTCTGCGAGGTCACAGCCGGGCCTCCCTTCGGGGACAGAGTCCTGTCGCTCCGGGAGGGGATGGCCCGGGGGCTGCCCCTGGCTGCCTTCGGAAATGGACATCTCGAAGACGAAGAAGAAGAGGAAGAGGAAAGGACGCGCAGCGCTTCCCTCCTGGACAGATCCAGGAGAAAGCGGGTCATCACCTACGCCCAGCGCCAGGCTGCCAACATACGGGAGAGGAAGAGGATGTTCAACCTCAACGAGGCGTTTGATCAGCTGAGGAAGAAGGTGCCCACCTTCGCCTACGAGAAGAGGCTCTCTCGGATAGAGACCTTGCGCCTGGCCATAGTGTACATCTCCTTCATGACGGAGCTCCTGGACGGATGCAGCAGGCAGGAGGAGAGTTAGGGAGAGCCCGGGCCCGGCGGGATGCGGCTGGGGCCGGGCATCACCCGCGGCGGCGAGCAGATGGCCTCGGCGCCTCCCTCCAGGGGAAGCAGGGCCGTAGCTCCTGCCTCGGCTTCTCAAACCGCAGCCAGGACCGTGAAGGTGTGGGATGCAAAACCAGGAGTGTTTGGAGAAGCGTGCGCTTAGGTCGGGAGGAGCTGGAGAGAAGATGGATGGAAAGGCTCAATGTGTTGCAATTTGTTAATATTTATAATTTTTGTAAATGGGAGGGGAAAAAAACTGAGGGGTCGAGGCCCTTTGGTTTGTGTTACGCTGTCTGCTTGCTCTAAAATTTTTCCAATTTGTTGCTTTGGAGAAAGACTGGACCGGGGCAGTGGAGCCCTTCCAAGACACGGAACGGGTTTACAGCGAGTTCTGTTCCTACCCAGCTGCCTGCCAGGGAAATCTCGGCCTGTGCATTTTAACCCAGCGCTTTCTGCCTTTTAAAAAATAAACAACAACTCCCTTTTCTTTGAAATCCAGTCTGCCAAGTCCACGCCGTGTATCACGGGGCCAGGGAAGCCGAACATCTGGACACAACCGCTTGTTGTCACGATTTTCTTCCCAGGAACGGCTCTGTCCTTGCATGTGGGCGGCCAGTGCCGTCGCTCGCCCCGGGCGGGAGCTGGCGCAGGAGTGCCCGGCCCGGCCCGGCCCGTCGGGGCGAGGTGCGGCTGGCCGGGATGCCCCGCAGCCTTCCCGGCACCGGCAGGGCCGGCCTGGGAAGCCGTCTGCGCCCTCCTGAGAGAGAAAACTTCTGAGTCTGTGGGCTTTGGGGACGTTCAGCAGAGACGTTTTCTCTCTCACGGCACATCCCCCTACACACACGCACACACACACGCACACACGCACACCACGTTTCATCTCTGCAAGGAATAAAAATAATGAAATACATTGTGGAAAGCCGGAGGGGGAGGAAAGTGGGAGGTCCGAGGCGGGCATACCCCGGGGATGGGGACAGGGTCCACCCCGGGGATCTCTTTTTAGCGTTACCTACTGATGCTCTCGCAGACATCTCTGAAAAGGGGCGAGGTGCCGGGACATAGGGGGGGTGGCCGTGACCGGGCTGGGAGTGGGGCGCAGGGTCTCCTCTAGAAGCCTCTCCGACACATCTTGATCTGTCTCTGCCCTCCCTTCCCTCTCCTCTCCCCACTTCTCTCTGCTGCTGGCACCCTCCTTCGCGGCTGCTGGGAACGACCTGGATTTCTCCCCGCGTCCGCAGCAGGCGAGCAGCAACCCGTCTGCTCAGAGCCTGGTGCACCCGCACTAAACTGCCCATTCGGGGCAGTGGTTCCGCAAGGCTTCGTAGGACAGCTTTTATCTCCACTTTACAAAATTACCATGCTATTAGTGAAATCAAGATTTACCCTGGATTCAGGCTCCTATAGCTAGGATCCCATGTCTCTTTTATTTCTTCTCTCATGTTTTGTCAGCTCTGCGGTGATTATTCTTCTTTTCCTCATTCTATTCACTTTAATATTATCATGCAAGATCTACTATCCTGTATTAATACTCTAATATTCTTTCTCTTTTCACTTGTTTCCTTGGTTTCTTTTTCTACTTGTTTTTGTTGACCTCCCTGACTCCACACATTGCATCTGCTCTCCATTTGTCAGAATGCTTTTTTTCCAAGAGGCAGTTGGATAGTTAGCACAGCTGGATCCTTTCGAGGAACTGGGGGGGTTTCACCTCCTCAGATGGTTTTGTGTTGTTTTGGGGGTTGTTTTCCTTTTTTTTTTCCTAAAAATAAAACCAGAAAAGGAACTAAGAATGAAAATGTTCCAAAATCAACAATTGTTCGTGTAACCCAATGTCATATTAGTTACCATCATTTCAAGCAAAACGGTGAAGACAACTTCTTTAAGGACAATGAAATATGCAATTTAATATTCACTTCTTACCACTATTTCTCTATGATCTCTCACAGTATGATTATATAACTTTTCATAATTTTTCTTGCTCATGTCACTGGATAAAATTAGAACTCGATAGCACATAGAGTCTTAAGATAGGAGATTCATAATGTAAACACGTCTGTAACAGATAATTCAAAAATTATTGGTTTTCTCTTCATGGTTTAATAACAAAACACTGGAATTTGTTCAAGATCCAAGTTTTTTCATACTTGCATTAGAGAAAAGCAGAAAGAATATGTTACATTTTATTTTTAAATACAAATGGACCTTGCATTATGAATCCTGATTTCTAATAGATCACTGGAAATTTTGCAGCAATACAAACAGTAGCAACATTCTTATATGAGCCACTGATACTGAAAACACTAGAAATTAAAAATGCAGTTGTGGTTTAAGCCTATGAACACAATATGTAAACAGCATAGATAAAATTCCAAGATGCATTTTGAGCTGCCCCTGGGCCACACATTGATTAATAGGACCTGAGAATCTGATAAAATGGGCTTTTTTGTTTGGTTGGGGGTTTTTTTGTTTGGTTGGTTTTTTTTGGCGGGGGGGGGGGTTCATGTTTTTTCAAAACTGATGAAAATTTACCAAAAAAGCAAGCTAAACACAATTTTTTTCCAAGGAACCAATGTTAAAACTGAAGCCTGTCCTCACACCCATGAAGAGCTCAGTGAAACAGCAAGATGCCGTACTAACCCATCCCTTAGCCTCTGTGGATGTGCCAAAATCCTGGAAGCTTAGTCTGGTAAGAGTTTAAACCAATTATGGGAACATTGCAGACAAGCTTCTTGCTGGAGTGCAATCCCATCTCCCTGAAATAACAAAACTGTGGGGTCCTTTCTCCCCTAATCCTTGTCTCAGCCCAAGAGAGCTGCATTCTAGTCTGTGGAGTCAGTACAGCACAACAGCCTGTCAGGCTTGGGAGGACAGGGAAACCCAGACCCTAACAGAGTGCAAAAGTGCTGCTAACTTCAGCAAGGCTTGGATTTCACCCACTGGAGTGAAAGGCCTTTCCTTCCCTTGCCCAGAATCCCTGCTGCCACCAAGGCTGAGTCCGGCTCCTCGGTCTCCCCAAAGCACAGTCCCATTATCACCGCATTAAGAACAAAAACGGACAGTGTCAATTACTTCTGGGAAAAGATAATAAGGGGCTTTTCAAAGCCTTAGAGCTGTTTGATCATAGCCCATTTTTAGATCCTGGTCTGAGGCTGGTTTGTTTATGTTCTCTTTGGCCACTGAAGACTGACTTTTGGTAGAAATTTGAGTTCCCTTGAAGCTATCATGTTACAATTAGTATTCAGACATGTAAACCAAAAAAATAAGACTAAATGAAATCATATTCGAGAGACATTTCGAAGCTTTCTAAGAGAAGTATAAATAATCAAATGATTTTGCAATCTCTAGTTAGACTGATCGTGTTTTACAGCTGCTGAACCTAAAAGGAGGTTTAAGCAAATTGGTGCTGGAAACAGAACAAAATATTATGATAGCACTGCAAACTTCTGCATCCACCCTCTGATCAGCTACTATGGCCCATGATTGGTGTTTATTATCGCATTTGTCAGCGTTTCCATTATAAACACTCAAGTGTGGAGGGTTTATAACTCAGCTATAATAATTCCCTCTAGGATGAAACTTGATAAGTGAAGTCTTGGTCCAACAACACTTTTTTTTTTCTTTTACAAACTTGAAATAAATCAGTTTTTGAAGTCATGGAGGTACTAAGCAAAAGTAATGGAAAAGTGGCTTTGACTTCTTTTTCTGATCAGTGATTCCTCTCAAAGAGGTTTTCTATATGACCCTACTGGTCCTTTCAATTGACTTGGACTTCTGTTTTTTAGTGGGTTGTTGTTTTTTTTTCTTTTATAAATTGAAAGTAGCTAAAATACTGAAGCTTAAAATGTGACTGCCGTGCATGCTGAGTCCCTATTTTCATAGGAATTAGCTGTTTTACTAGGCTTAAACGCTCCTAATCTACAACAATCACAGCCAAGCTTTTCCTAGTAATACAACAGAATAGTTACAAGGATGGATAGGTGTGTTGGTCATGCTCTTTTTGTAAAAATAAATTTTTGCTTTTTCTAAAAATTTGCTAAATATAATAAGTACAGATTATTTACTCTTAAATTCTGCTCAAAAAAATGCTTGTTTTAAATACTGAGATGAACATTTGTCACAGCAATATATCCAGAATAAAAGAATTGACAGAATAAAAATATCCAATTGTAACTGCCTAGAGTTTTAGCTTTTTAAGAAGTGCAGATCAGATATTATTTTTAAAATTGTATTTTATCCAAAATTTGCTTCTCCTCTTCTCTATCCTAGTTTCAGTGTTTACCTTTTGTCCAGCTGGCACTAAATTTTAAGCCCTTAAATTTTTCGCAGTTACTACTCACTCTGCTGATCACCAGCTACAGTCCAGTTCAGTGGTCCCTACATACCTGAAATTCCTGTTTCTTCAAAGAAGTCAAAATAGGGGAGTAATTCTGTTACCTTAACTTTTATAGTACAGTTTTCCACATTAATAGATACTTATAAAGACTGTATCATATTCAAATTGTCGTGTGCTTTATATTATCTTAGTGTGGCTTTTGCTGCTCTCAAAGGCTTCAGTGCCGCAACGGTGACTCAGACCATCTCCTGCCATGCTGAGGGGCTTTGAATGGCTCCCACACAGAGCTGTTGCACTGCAGGACAGGCTTCACTCTTGTCACACGTGGCTTCATTTCAAACAAGTGATCAGGCCCGCTGAGATTCTAGGCCTGGTCATGCTTTTGTCATACCTCTGCCATAATTCCAAAGAGAGAGATAAAGAGTATCCTGTTGGTTTAACTGTCTCTCCTTAGCTCTGAAAGCAGAAGATAACAATTGTCCCTGTGAGTTCCAGTTCCATCTTGTCTTGCTCCAAGACTTACAGGGGATCGAGGACAAGTGGTACATTTTAACATTTTCTAAACAGCAAAGAGGAACTCTGCGAATGGAGAGTCTTCAACATAAACACATGCACTGATAGGAGCTAATTTAGATGTTGATATTTCTTTTTATTTCTAGCATTGTTAACCTACTATGCAGTCTTTAACCTTGCTAATGATTCTAACTTTTGAAACGTAGAGTTATCAGAGGGAAGAGTGGTGGCTATAGAACAAAGGATACAAGAATAGATATACCACAGCAACCACCATTACTGCTTGAACTTTTCCGGTTCTTGTGGGATAGGTGGTGTCTCTGATCTTGCTAAAAGGTAGTTTAGCAAAGATTTTCAAAACAACCAATGACTTATGATTGTTCATTATTTTGTGTGGCCAAGATGAGATATCATATAAAGATCCTGATGTCATTGCTGAAACAAAAGTTGACCTGAAACCATAGCCATTATTTTGGTGTTTGATAGCGAAATGGAGGTGTGCAGCTCCACCAGCCCTTTACTCTTCAGCTGTGAGTAGTGATTACAGTGAAATTATTGCTCATATCCCATGTTGCTGGGAAACTATATGACATTTTACAGTGGCCTGGGTTTCCTGCTCAAGGTCTTAGGGGCTTGGCAGAGCTGCTTCCACGTAGAAATTTGTGTAAAAAAGGCACTGGGCCTTGCTCCCAGAGCCCTGCAGCAGGAACGGGCCATGCTGTCTTCAAGGGTTGTTTCTGGGTAAAGTGCCATCTGCACCCTAAAAAATATACCAAGAGACTAGAAATATAAAGAAAAGTTTCAATAAGCAGAAACTTTTGCAAGTGTAAGGGAAGAGTCAAGAAAGCTCTGGCACCCTGCTCCAACCCTAGACCTGGTGGCTCTTTGAATTTGCCTTTTAGCCCTCCACTGCTCTGCTCCCCACCCTCCTGGAAAGCAGAAGGCCCTAGCACTACAAAGAATGTCTCCTTTAGAACACATTTATTTGGGAAAAGAATGTAAAACCTGATAGAGCTAGATCCAGCCACAGCTCAGCAGATTTCATGTTGCAAGTGTGCTATATTTTCTATTAAAGCTGGCGCCAGCGATCACTTTCTGCCATTCAGTCCACTCCGTGTGGTTGTATATTTTCTTAATGAGGATCTGAAATCAGCCTCTTTCACTTAACTGACAGTCTGCCAGAATTATGCCATCTTTCCAAATGCAGAGATCATACGATCCATCTGTTGTCTGCAGCCATGCAGGGGAAACATTTTCCAAAGAGAAATGTGGGTTGGCCCCAAAAGTATGTAATTATCCAAATGCTGAAGTGTTTCAGATGTTTCAAGGTGCTCTTGGACCTGATCTTGGCCATCGAAGCTCCTATGAAGTCTTTTAGAATAATGTACATAACTAAGTCATTGAGTTGCCAGGAAATTTTCGTAGTACAGGAGTAATTTTTAAATTATTTTAAAATAACTTCGAGCTGAATCAGATATTTAGGCCTCAGCAACATCAACTGGGGACAGTTGTGAGTACTTACAATCTTAAATAGTTCACATTTTTGTTGTTAATATTACCCTATATGATACAAAATATAAAGAGCATTAAGTGACTCTGCAAAGATATGTTTTAATCTATTTTAATAATTTTTAAATTATATGCTAGAACACTGCAGTAACTCTGCAACATCAGTGACTCTCATAACTCTGCAAACTACCAGATGCAAAAGAAGTTGTAGGATGATGAATAATAGCAATGGAGGGAAAAAAAAAGGGAAAAGATGATTGAGAGACTGTAAAATGAAGGGCTATCTCAGATCTTTCTCTGCCTTACATGAAGGCGTGTGGAATTCATATTACATCTGACTCAGTTTAAATTTTCTTTGCAGATATCTTGAATGTTGCCAGATATGATTAAACTGACAGTTAGACCCACATCAGGTGCCACCTCCCCGACATACAGAACCCAAATTTTAATCATGAGCAAATGGAACTTTCTCTGAAGTACTGATAACTGTGCTTGCACTACTAAACAAATCCTTGGTTAGATGGACTTTAAGTCCTGTTGCTGCAAACACCCTTACCAGCCCCAAGGTATTAAATCTGGAAACGTGCACCTTTATGCTGTCAGCTGTACTTGGCTTGACGATAGCATAAGTCAGTTCTCACTGTTACAAGTTTGAGACATCCAGGGACAGAATACTTTCAGCATCTCCTCCCAGATCACAACTGCCGTACCTAAGGACAGAACCACATTACGCTGAGGAAGTTCTGTGATTTTAATAGCATGGGGTTTGCCCATGGAGAGAAATAAGTTCTACGAAAACTATAATGAGAACATACAGAATTTTTCATATGTAAAATGTGCAGGCATGTCTCCTGAAATATACAAACCAAACCAAACCCCTAAAAACCCCAAACAAACAAACAAACCAAAACAAAACAAAACAAAACAAAACCCCAGCTAAATTTCTCATCTTGTTTTTGAGAGTAGTAGAAACATGAATCTTTAGCATACCATTGGCCAAATTATTTGAAGGATCCAGTGCATAAGCCAAATATTTGACTGGAGAGCATTTTGGTGTAAAACACCACTGTTTTTTTGCCTTCTAGCTGGAAAGACATGCTAGATACCTGAGAAGGATACAGCAAAGGAAAACTTCTTGTGACATCTACTTCAATCCTGCTTCCCCTTAACAAAACACAGCTCTTATGAAGCTATGGATCATTAGAAATACTTATTGTGAGGGTTTCTGAATCACTTCCATTGCACATAAACACAAAATATCACCCTAAAGATGCAGTGTGACCTCAGACATGAAAGGAGAGGACTTTCTGCCCAAAGTATTTTCTTTTGCTGAAAACATCCAATGACACATTTTCAAACGACAGAAAGTCTACACAGAGGTTAGTAATGAGAATGGTGGAAATGCAGGTGGCAACGTGGAGGTTTCTTAGTGAAAACCTAGGGAAAACACAAACCTATATTTGCTGTGGTTTCTTTCCACTCCATGTATAATGCTACTACTGCCCGCATGGCGCTGCTCTCCTGCGTCTGTGTTGCAAATGGGGTGATGCTTATCTGCATCATTTGTGGTGCCACAGCTGTTACTGAGGAGCTGCTAATCCATTCCCTTCAATTTTGATGCCCTTACAGTAGCACCTATTCCAGCATGGATTTCACGTGCCATTTTCAAATGCTCTTGAGCAAAGTTTAATGGCAACTTTTTGTCATATAATATTTTGCTAATTTCTATGACTTAAGGAGCAGCAGAAATCCTTTTTACCTCAATGAACAGTTTGGGAGGGACATGTGTGAAGAAATACAATGCCTCCCATTTCCATAACCACAAGGAATGAAAAAGCATCTTCTACCTCTGTATAGCAGTGTAACTTGTTTCTGGTATACATTAGGTCAGCGGGAATATGAAGGGCTGTCTCTTGCAGTAATAGCTGAGTGACTGTATTGCCTTTTTTCCTCCTGTCTATATGCCTTTGGGTTGGCCCCTTACCATTAATGTGAGCAATTATGAAGTGCTTCCTATCATACATCTGATTTAGCATTAAGAACCTAATTTCCCAACAGTATATCTAATCTTTAAAGATGGTTATTTTTCTTCTTTTTTGGATGAAATTTCCTACCCACAGTGAATTCTGTGAGGAAATGGTAGGACTTAGACAGTTAACCTGCCAGCTACACTAACAAATCAGCTAGTTTGACATCTAGACCAGACTATTAGTTCCTGCAATGAACTGACAACATGAAACCACAGATGGAAGGATTTGGTGCTGCAAAATTTTACCTGCCAAATTGGAGGCTATGTTGTCCTCTCAGAAGAAACAGCCCATTCTGGGATGCATCCTCAAGAAGGAGAATGTGGCAGCTGTTTCACTTTTTACAGCAACATGACACAGTGTTATAAGAAAGAAAATATAGAGAGTTATCTTAGTTGATTGAAATTAAGCCAAATGACAGTGTGCCATACCACAGCCACTCAATTACATACGTTGAATGCAGATAAAGTTGTAGCTACCCATAATGGACTTTGGCCAAATGACAACATCATGAATCTTTCCAAGATACTAAAGGATTTTCACTGACCAGAACTTTAACATGTTGGCAGATAACAGCTAGGTTGAAGGCCATTTGGGGATAACAAAAATAGATCATAAATGTCACTGTAGATAGCATATGGTTGTAAGCCACTGAAATATAATTGATCAAACTTCTATCTGTTTGGAAGGCATGATGACCATTTTACTGTCAAATAATCCAGATTCAGCAAAAATTCCTGCAGACATACATCATTCAAATTACTCAAACCTCTGATATGATGAATGCAAGGAAGCAGTGCAGTAAGATCTGTGAGGCTGTAGCTTGTTTTAATACTGGTTTCTTTTTCATTAAAATTGATGCTCTAAACACTATGCATTGTTGTAGAGAAAAGGATTACTAACTGAAGGTATAAAGCTCACTTTTTTTGAATTAAGGCTCTTGCTATATTCCGTTGTACATCCTCTACCTTTAAATTAATCATAGCATCTGCTGCTGCCAAGAGCTAAATTAGTCCTTTTGCAAAGTGTGGAAAACAAAGCCTAACATTAGATCAGACATTAGAAAATGTCATAAATTGCTCAAATATGAAGTGAGACATAAACCTGAACATATTTTAGAGTCAGAAGAGTATTTTGGAACTAGGTCTCTGCTCTGACTTGGAAAATCTGGGCCATATCTTAGTGCTTAGGGTCCAGTCCATATATGTCCTACTGAGCTCAAAGCATCCTTGCACTTACTAGGTCAGCAACAACATTTCTACTATGGAGCAAAATGTGGATGTTTTGAAGACTGAAAATTAATTACAACCTTCTTGAAAATGATTATTTTTTTAATAATGAAAAAATCCACAAGTTCAGCTAAATATTAGAGAGCAATGACTGATGCTTTACTCCACAGGCAGCCTTTCTTACATGTCTCTTATACTCTTAGTCTGGACCCATTATAATTTTTATTTTGTTTAAAGTTTAATTGACCCTTTTTAAGACTTGATCCAAAGCCCACTGTAACAGTCTCCTTGACATCAAAGGATTTTGGACCAAGTCCTTAATGAATGTAAGCACAAATGTTCTAAAAGGAGAAACAAATATTTCTCTGCTTCTGACATGAATTATTTTTAGTGCTGCAAGGTCAGATAGTAGAATTTGGCATGAGAATGTTTGATATAGATACTTTTCAAGACAGACGCAGTACAGTATTTTTGCATAAATACAAATACAGATGTTTGTTTGGTAGGTCAGAGTTCATAAATATTCAAGTATGTACACAGATCCATGAATAGTGAATGTGTGCTAATTTACTTTAGCATATCAGTAAACTACTACCTCTCTGGAAAATTGCCTTTGGAATCTGGTAACCAAGATTTGTGCTCTAGATCAGCTTCATTATTGACCTACTATATCATCTCTGGTCAGAAAATAAAACCAGGATGTGGACCTATGGACAGATCAGTCCCTCATCAGCAAGGTAGCCTGATCATCATCCTATATCTGGAGGAAAGAAAATGGGATTAGGGCTGTAAAATCAGGAGTAATGGATAGCAGATCTTTAGGCATCATAGCTGATAGCCCATAGTCCAAAACAATTATAATCTCCCCATGTAGAAAGGAATATGTAAACTTTGATCCATGCTGACTGCCTTTTCTGAAAGGAAATACAGCCTGGCAGACATGGAAATAAACCCCTGCTCCCTCAAAAGTTCTTCTAGTTCTAAGCAGGTGTCCTTAGAAGCAAAGTAATTGTGGAAAGAATAAGAAGGGTGTTCATTTCTGTGAACCTTTTCCCTCCAGGCTCACCTCCTCTGCATGGCTACAGTCAGACCCTGTGTGGCCTAGGGCCAGGAAGAGAAGGTGGATGGGTTCCAACTTGGAGACCTGGCATTCAACCAGCCTACCAATCAAAAAAAACCAAAACCAAAAACAAACAAAAAAAAAAACCACCACGCAAAAAACCCAGATTTCCTTTGCCCAGGAAAGCATATGTGTATGTTGAGATGGCTTTCTATGCCCTTTCCCTCACACCAGACTTTGCTGCCCACCTATGTTCATTATGAGTTATGGTTGCTTCTCACATGACCTTTCTTTTCATCTGTGAGATTCTAAGAGCACCTGAAAGCCAAAAGAAGACCACATACAGTAGGAAGCGCAGCAGGGATCTTTTCCAGAGTTGCAGACATGGCTAACTGGGTAAAAACCCATTTCCATGCTGAAATTCTGGCTCTACTGCTCTGATTCTAATTGCTTAAGCTGCAGGCAATTTGAGTCCACCCATAAGAAGAAGGCTTTATGGAATGCTTTATCCATCACCCATTCTGAAGGCGCACCTTCCTCCACCTTAGAAGAAAAAAGAAGAATTTGTGGCTAAAAGGGCCTGAAATTTTATGGAGTTTCCATGGGCCAAGTGTACTGAAAGATTGAATACATAGATTTGAGTAATGTGTGGGAGCAGGAAGAATACAAGAAAAATATATATTTAAACAGTTCAGGAAAGATGGAAGAGATGGAAAAGAAAAAAAAAATCAAAGGAGCTGAAATAGCCAATAAGCTCCATTATTAATAAAAATAACTATTATCCCCTGGAGTGTAGATAAGGTTGTTTTACTAAGCGGTCTTTTCAGGCTTAGATGTGAAACCGCATAAACAGGACCCAGAGCCATAATTAGGGGCAGAGCTCCACCACAGCATTAGATATGTTGATCTCTCGTGATGGGAAGGACTGGTCTTGTCCAGGATACATGAGAGGATACCACTCAGTCTTCCACCGAGGTACTTAGGGTCTACTTAAACAGCCCCATCCACTGCCACAAACTATTTCTGGAGCTGAATAAAGATTTTATGTAAAAACACGTGCTGCAAATAATTTCAGCTCTTAATTTATTGGGAGACCTGTCTCCTACGTGGGATTGCTAGTTTGCTAATAGGATATAGGCATTTCTCGGCCTTGAGTGGAATCGAGAGCTGGGAAGAGAGGATGGATGCAGGAGACGCCGAAGGCCGTGCTCGGGGGGCGCAGCGCTCCCTGCCGCCGGCTCAGAGGCGGGAAGGATGGGCGACGGGACCGGCCGAGCACTGGGGACAGTGGGAACACTGGGAACGACGCTGTCACATCCTTTTATGGCAGTAAGCTTCTAAGACTTTTACATGAACGGCCACATGACAACGACCTTAAAAATGAAATAAAAATCATTGCAGTAATTTTGACAATGAAACTGACGCGTTAGAGGAGCTCCGTGTTATCCATCTGTTTTCCAGAGCTTCCGAACGAAGGGAGTGTCAAAGCGCCGGCAGCTAGAAGCACACCCGTGGGAAGTGTCCGTATGTCCGCGGAGGATCCATGTGCCGGCTCTCCCCCCAGGACCCAGCACGGCCGCCGCCCGGGTGGGCAGCGGCGCTGAGGCCGCTTGGGGCCACCTCAGGGAGAAAAAACACTCGGGGCTCGCTGAAACACGAGCGAACAGAGCCGGGAGCGGGCGGGCAGCGCCTCACGGCCGCGAAACTCGGGTGACCTAGCCTGACGGGACTCGGGCTGCCGCAGGAGCACGGCGTGTGCCCGCCTGCCCCTGCTCAAGGCGGGAGCGACTCACCTGGGAGCCGCAGCGGGGCCGGCGGGGAATCGTGCCCTCCGGTGGCCGCCGGCCGCACAGCCCAGCCCGGCCCGGCC
>VZRR01013056.1:0-40216 GCA_013398015.1 Oreocharis arfaki
TGGGGCAGATCTCTGAATAACCTTTTTAGAAATCTCTTTCTTGACTAAACATGATGTGGACCACACGGAGGAGATCTGGCAGACTTGACAACAAGAACATCCTTTCCTTAACATCCAAAGTGGATTCAAAGTTCTCAAAAGGTGTTGCAGCACACCTGAAAGGAGAATAAGGGAGTGAAAAACTGGGGAAAGTCAACCTGCCCTGTTCTCCCTACACACTGGGTATAATTGTTAATGAATTCCCAGAGGTAAAGCTCAAGTCAAGGGCAGGAGAGCAACACTGAATATACATCCTAAATGACCCTCATGGCCCTTGATGTTATGTCATAAGCTGCACAGTATAGCACCAAAGCAATCCTTCTCCCCCTCTGGAAAAAACTCATCACGACAAGTGCATACTACATATAAAGGAATATATATAACCATATGAACAGACAAAGCAATGCTGTGACCAGTGGCTCTGTACCTAATACAGCAAATAGATCAAATTTGTTTCCAAACCACTCTGGGCAGATCTGTTTTTAACTTAACCCTTCTTACCCTATGTTGGGTGCCAAATAAGGCTGTCATGGTTTAGGAATGGTATTCCCCAATTCAGTGTTCCCACTGAAAAACTCTGAACTACGCACTGCTTGCTCACTTTCCCTCCCCTCTCTTCAGCCTGGTGGCAGGATGGAAATAATTGGAAGCACAAGACAACAAAATTGTGGGTTGAGGTAAGAACAATTTACTGGGAACAGGAATGAAGTAAGAAACAAACAGTAAGAGCAACAATAACAAAGCATACTAGAGAGGTGAACAATTCACATGCAAGTGCTCACCATGTGGAACCTGGCTCAACCTTGACTACTTCGCCATTCTACCAGGAAGGACCCATCTCCTGCTCTGCCCTCTACATGAGTGGATATGTAATACCCTCAGGGTCCTGGCCATGCCTGTCCTGGCTACTGCAAAAATTATCCCTGTCACGGATGGTACCGGGATAGAGGGGTAAGCAAGGCAAAGCATGGCAGGGGAAGGCAATGCAGTCAATAGATGGGAAGCAAGGTAATGCAAGGCAAGGAAGGGGTAGGAAATTCAAGGAAATACAAAGGAGGGACAGACAAGAAAAAGGAGAGGCAAACAAGGCAAGGAACAGGAATGGTACGTAAGGAAAGGCAAAGCAAAGAAGGGACAAGGTAATGCAAGGCAAGGAAGGGGTAGGAAATTCAAGGAAATACAAAGGAGGGACAGACAAGAAAAAGGAGAGGCAAACAAGGCAAGGAACAGGAATGGTACGTAAGGAAAGGCAAAGCAAAGAAGGGACAAGGAAACTCAAGGCAAGAGAGTGGGAGATAAGGGAAAGCAAGGCAGGAGAGAGGTTGGCAAGGCAAGGACGGTAAAGGCAAGGCAAGGGAGGGGGTTGCAAGGCAAGGCAAGGCAAGGAAGGGATAGGCACGTAAAGGAAAGACAGGAGAGGGCTAAGCAAAGCAAGGCAAGAGAGGGGTAGTAAAGGCGAGGCATTGAACAGGTAGGCAGGGGAAGAATGGGGAGTGGTAGGCAAGGCAATGTAAGAAAAGAGTAGGAAAGGGTAGGCAAGGAAGTGGTAGGCCAAGGAAGGGAAGGCTAGGCAGGTGTAGGCAAGGCAAGGCCAGCAAGCTGAAGGAAAAGCAAGGCAAGGAAGGGGTGTGCAAGGCAAGGAAAGGTCAATGAGGGGAAGGCAAGGCATGGCAAGGGAGGGGCAGGCAAAGCAATGCAAGACAAGAGAGGTATAGGCAGGTGAAGGAGGAGGCAAGGAAGTGCTAACTTAGGCAAGGATAGGTACGGGCAGGAAAGACAAGGGCATGGACAGGGTAGGCAAAGCAAGGCAAAGCAGACGTGGGCAATACAAGGGAGTAGCAGGCAAGTCAAGGGAAGTGCAGGCATGTCAAGGCAAGGGAAGTGAAGGGTAGGGAAAGGAAAGCAAGGGAGAGGTGGGCAAGGCAATGCAAGAGAGGGGGAAGACAAGACAAGGGAGGGGTAGAGAAGTTACAGTAAGGGAGGGATAGGCATGGCAGTGCAGGGAGAGATAGGCAAAGCATGACAAAGGAGGTGCTGGCAAGGCGAGGCAAGGCCAAGGAGGGATAGGCAGTGCAAAGAGAGACAAAGGAGGGACAGGCAAACAAAGGAACGGCAGGGAGTGGTATACAAGGCAAGTGAAGGGTAAGTGAGGAAAGGCAAGGCATGGCAGGGACACGCAAGGCCAAGGCAAGGGATGGGTAGGCAAGGCAAGGCTGGGCTGGGGTAGTGCAGGCAACGCAAGGCAAGGGAGGGGTAGGTAAGGCAAGGCAAGGGACTGGTAAGAAGGTAAAGAAAGTACCTAGTCCCAGTGATTCGGGTGCAGATAATAGGCTGTTAGGTACCGGTTTTGGTTTTGCTATCCCTCAACATATTCAGTTCTGAGTTCATCTCCAAAGTTTGGTTCACAGTCTTAATGATGCTACCCTTCCTTTAGAAGGGAAACATCTAGCCTTACTGTTGGTTCTGCAGATGACTACCTGCCCAGTGGAGGAAAAGGCCTGCAAGACCTTTCTGTCCTGGAAGCTTTTATGTGAGAGCAATCCTTGTACGTATTCACTATTTGAGGTAGTATCCAAATTTCAGTGGTGGTCCCTGAAACAGGTAGACAGTTCTTTTATATGGGAAGGAAAGTACCTAGGCCCAGTGTTTCAGGTGCAGATAATATAGTGCCAATGGGAGGTAAAGGGCAGCAACAGCTTTTGGTGCTTGTACCTTTTGTGTCAGATACATTCAATTTTAGAGCCCAAAGAAAAATTCCAGAGGTGGATACCTGAAAAATAATGACAGTACCTTTTCTTGGGAAGTAACAGACATATTCCCAGAGCCGGCAGTGCAGATGATAGGCTGCCAAGCGGAGATAAAGGCCAGCAAGAGTTTTCTGTCCTGAAAACTTTTATGTGGGAGCAATGCTTTTACGTATTCAATACTGGAGGTGGTGTCCAAATTGAGGTGTTGGGCTCCTCAAAGATGATGATAGTGCTTTTAAATTGGAAGGAAAGCACCTAGCACCATTGTTTCAGGTGCAGCTGATAGGCTGCCCATGGGATGTAAAGGTGTAAGGTCACAAAAAACTCACTCAACAAGGTTTTTAAAAGGGCTTAGGGTGGTTCACGTACTCTGAGTTAGACACATGGGAGAAATACCAACAAGACATTCTCAAGAACAAAATAAAAGACATTACTGGCAACTTTAGAAAATCAAAGGACTTAGGCAAAAGGTTTAGAGCAGCATTCAATAAACATAAAACACTTCCCAAACCATTAACCTGGCCCATTCAACTTAGTAAACCCTTCTGATTTTAAGTTACTCAAATTTCTGAGAAGAATTAGAAGAAGGAGAAAGACAGAAAAGATATAGAAAAGGACACATATAGCTACCAACTCCTGTGTTCCAGTGGTGTTCAGCTAACAAAAATTCCAAGACCAGGTATGGCCAAGACATGTGCTTGCCTCGTGTTCAGCCTTAAACGCCCCTTAGCCTTCCTGAGCCCTTCTCCCAGGTGGGACTTCCAGTCATTTAGCCACTCAGGCACAGGGTTAGAGCCTCCAGAGGCAAGGTGTGGAGAGTTACCTCTGGTGTGCCAGGGATTGGCAGCCACTGCCAGGCTGGGATACTTGCTCTAGACGGGTGGGGGGTGTACAGGGCAGTGCATTGCCTCGACAGGGCAAGGCCTGACTTGCCCCTTTCCCACACACATGAACCCCAAAATGTCTTGAAACATCAATCTCCTTCAGTCTCTCACAAAAGGACATTTTTCTGTCTGGGCATGTTTTGTGCTGGAGCAATCCCTGGACATATTAAATTTTTGAGATTGTCTCCAAATGCCAGAGCTGGGATGCTGACTATGAACAACAGTACTTTTCTTTGGGAACAGAAACATCTAAACCTGCTGGTGGTGCTGCAGATAACTGTCAGTCTGCTGGAGGCAGAGTACAGCAAACCCTTTCTGTCCTGGCAGCTTTTGTGTGGGAGCGATCCTTAGACATATTCAATACTGGAAACGGTGTCCAAATTTTGATGGTGGGCTCCTGAAGGAGGATGACAGTTCTTTTACAAGGGAAAAAAAGCACCGAGACCCAGCGTTTCATAAACAGTCCTGACCACGGACTTTCCCATTCAAAGGCAAATAAGAGTGTAGCAGGGCATCTCACCCCCCAACAAGAGCTTATCTATTGCTTATTGACTGGTGAAATAACTCAAACAGGACAAGCTGTCTTGTAGTGAGTTATTTTGGTGCCATGGGATTAACACTCCCAGCTGACAATAAACATCTTACCGTGGAAGCGAGATCCGGAAAGATAGGCTGGATTTCTGACTGACAGACATCTCACTTTACAAACTATAAAAGCTACACCAAGCTTTCACAAAGCAGAAATCTTCTGCACATTCCCTAGAGATGTGTGGATTTCCTTCCCAGAGCAGAGATGCCTGCTTTGAGGTTACTCCTTTGGAGGTTGAGTGAAAGAACTCTGTGTACATTATTGTCATTTTGGTGGTAAGTAACATTTGACTGCTAATCAATACGATTTCCTTTGCTAGCTTTAATGCTACCTTGATATCATGCACTCGCTTATGTAATCTACTAGTAATCCTTTTTGGTTTATATAGTGTAGTAAGTAACTCTAATTAAGATCTTTTGTCTGTTACCTACTTTCTGTTTAATAAATAACTCATTTTATAAAAAGACCTGATCTGCCATCCTTAGAACTTGCAGGTCAGTGGTTTCTTAAATTTGAGCTGTTGCCAAAAATCTGAGGCTAAGGTAGGGCTTGTCTGAAGCTCCCATTCATCCCTTGACAAAGGGCTGACTTTCCATTTCAAAGGATATGCAGAACAGAGCATCCTTATCCACAAGAGTGAACTGCTCATCGGATTCCTTAATTGTGGTTAAAAGTGTGTTAGAATTTGCTACCACGGGGTGTAGGTCTCACACGATTTTACCAAAAGCTCTGAGATCTTGGACTAGCCTGTATTCATTAGTATGTGCCTTCTTTACCAGTAGGAGAGGACTCGGATTCCCTTGGAAATCCATGTTGCACAAATTTAGAAATTAATTCTTCCAACCCTTTTCTAGCTTCTAATTATTCTTCTATCCAACAAAGGATATTGTTTCTGCCTTACTGGTCTGGCATCAGGTTTCAGCTGTATTCTTTCTGGTTCCGCTGCTTTTGATTTCCCTGGAATTCTGGTGGTTGGAGTGACAGCATTCTTCACCTTCTCTGGGGTTCCGTCTGTTCCATCTGGTTGCTGTAACAACATAAAAATCTGGGCCTCCAGGGCTTTACTTTCTGGAATGCATACTTGTATTTGTCAATTTTCAAATATTATTTGTGCATTTAAACCTCTTAAAATATCCCTTCCTAGCAAGTGCAATATGAACTCAGGCATATACAGAAATTGATGTGTTAACCACTGTTTACCTATCTTGAATTTTAAAGGTTGGAAAAATGGCAGATTTTCACTCTCCCCAGTGGCACCAAAAGCATTTAATAGTTTCCTGACTAAATTTTCCTTTACATGTACATAAAACCAAAGACACCACTCCAGTATCCACTAGAAATCAATTTTCTCATTCCCCAGCATTAATGTAACCAAGGGGTCAGCTGGGGATGATTCCCCCAGTTTTCTCCATGCTTCACCTATAGTCATTAATTTCACTGCTTGTAAAGCAGAATCCAAGTCTGTATACTTTCCAGCTGTCTTCATTAATCATTCATAGAAATCAGAGGGTGATACCTCCCTCTCTTGCTTTATCTGATATGATTTCAATAGGCTAATCACCTTTAGAATAGCATGTTTCATTCCAAATATAATCAGTTTTTGATAATGCGTTAATAACTCCCATTGAACCTAATTATTAGGATCCTACCGAGGGTCAGTGCATGGAATATGATCATCTATTGTCTCCTATTCCTTGAACAGGTTTCCTTTTTGTCCTTCCCCTGCAGTGTTCCCCCTGCCCTTTTTGGGCTTTGTTCCACTAATGCAGCTACAGCTTTCACATCTGACTATTGGACACTCTCCACACCGCTCGCTAACAACTTACTCAAATTCCTAGCAACAATGAATCCAAATACCACTGGCCTATCTTTCTAGTTGGGAGTATTTTAAATACCATCATAACTTTCTTGGGATAAGTCCCTACTATCAGACTTTCATCGGTTTCCAAACTGAAAATCCTTCCACTTCTCTGTCAGCTACTCTCTTCTTCATTCCAGGAGCTACCAACAGTTCAACATCCTCTTTCTCAAGTCCCAGTTGAGAAAGAACCATTCAAAGAACAAATCTAAGTATTTCCATTTCACTTCTCTTTTCTTTTGACAAAATAACATCAACTGCAAAACCATCTTATAATCCCTTGATAATCTAATGGATTCTTTGGGCACTTATGATACCAGATCTCTGATTTGCTGACAACCACTTTAGTATCGAATCCACAATTAATACAAATCCAGACATCGCATTTACTTAAAATAACTGAAGACTAAACAGACACAATAATTAACTAAAACAGTAATTTATCACTGTGCCAACACTAGAGAGTGCTCTAAACACACAGTCCTATCTTAGGAGCCACTTCAGCAACTTACTTTTGTTAAAATAAACATTTAATACACACCAAACACTTTAAAATTCACCCAATAAAAAACCAATTACACTTAACACTCTTACAGCAATTTTTCTTTTTATATATCTACTATGGGCCAGAACAGACAGAGTCAATAGTACTATGACTCACAAAACACTTTACATTTCAGGCATTAACACTTATCATAGGGTTTAATAAGCACAGACAACTGGCAAACCCCTCTACAATGTGGCTCGTGTTCTCATGGCACTGTGTCCAACTAATATATAGGCAAGTGGGACTGGGACCCGCAGTGTGCATGATATTAACCATGTACACAGTTTCCCAACTAGGTGGTAGGACTTAAACCTCCACCCTTTGATACTCACTTATATGGTTTTACAATTATATTTTAATAGAAAATAGCCAGTTGTATTATCACTAGTGATTTCTTTTTATAACCCAAATATCACCACTTTCATAACCCAACTATATTGTATTACAGAGGTCAATTTCTGCAGGGATTTTCGGTCACAGCTTATGGTTAGGTACACCTTTTATACTCTCAGTAATGCCTCAATAAAATCCCAGGGGTCTTGCCCTGCTCACCAGATCTGGGGAGCAAGGACGTCCTCAAAAAACCTTTGGTGCATGCTGGAGCTCCTCTTGATCCCATGAATCTATGGAGCATCAGAAGCAGAATCCCACCTGTGTCACCAAAAATTGTCACTGAATACATCACCTAACACCATTTTTTAGTATTAGGAAGTAGGTATTACTTTATTCTGGCCAGGGTGCATAGTAGATAAATCCAGCCACACACAACACTTTCAAAACTTTTCACTTATTTACACATTTTTAGCAAACGAAGAAATTAATCTTCATTGGTTCTAAATTATGTAATTATCTTCATTAATTAATATTCTATTAATATTAATTAATAATGTTGGTTATTGATTTCTCGCTTCTCATGCTAATTGGTCTACATTTTTCAGCCCTTTTATCATCTTTTTCTCAGAAAGGGAGTCTCCAGCTGAAGTACTGAGGCCTGAACAACAGGCCCCGAGCCAAAGTTGACCTCTAGATGAACCTGCCAACCAAACATTATATCAGTATCCGCTCATTAGTGAAATATGCATGATCACTAGCAAAATATGTGGTGTGATAAGAATATATTTACCTTTCCGTATTTAGAAGTTGGACAAGGCCATGAAATCAGGTATCTGGCCTTGTTTGGGCGTGTATGGTCAAAGCCAACTCCCTCGGTTCCTCCTTTAGCCCTGGCCAGGCTTTGGGAGGAACCCAAGAGAAGGATGAAACCAGATGTTTCCACAGGGGAAGTTATGTTAGCTTGTTTATTTGTGTTAACAATATAAAAGCTGGACCCTCTCACAGCGAAAATGAATGCTTTGCCTACGGGTGGGCGCACCACATAGGATTTCCCAGTTACCAGGAGTGGTTCTCCAAATCCTTCACTGTGACTGGGGCTGCCCAACTGATGTGCAGATCCGGGTGATGGTAAAATATTAGGGTAGCTGGTGATGTATCTTTCTTAATCACTACAGGCAATCTGTTGTAATAACGATAAGGTGCGTTACTTAGCTTATCCTTTGTAATTCTTTGCAGTTTCGCACTATAGTAAACTACACTTATTCCTTTAAGTTGGCATCTGTGTCTTTTGTGCTGACTTTGTTTGCAAAACACCAGCACATGTTGGATCGTCTTTGTTAGTCTCTTCTTTATCTCCTGGTTACTCTAACACGTCCTTGGAGGGCCATAAATTTTGGATCCCAAGTGTCAAGCTCTTAACTCCCTCAGGCTTCATTCACTGAAGCTTGTAAGGGTTAGTTTAGCAAAACTCTAAGATTCAGTGATCTAATAATCAAGCTCTAACAATAACAGCCTGTGAAACGAAACTTAGCTATGTGTTCTCTGAAGTGGAAAACTACACTGCTTAACTACTTATGATTAATACACTGCTTATGATTAATTTAAAGAATTAATTTAAAAGTTAATTTAAACCATTAATTAGGAAAAAAGGAATTAAGAAAGTTTTCATCAATGAAATTATGAAAATGTAAGGATCATTTTCAACATCATCATCCAGATCACTCAGGAAGATACTAAATGGCATCGTTCTCAGTATGGATCTCTGGGAGTTCCCACCGCTGACAGGTTCCCGTTCGGAAAGGAGCTAGTTCCCAGCCACAGACAGTCCATGTACGGACGTATATTCCAACGTGTCAACTACCATCACCCTCCTTGCAATGCCGATCATCGCCTCCAGCTGTCCTCGCAGCTCCCTTTTTTTCCCGCCCATGTGACCAGCACGGGGCCTGGCTGGGCAGGGGAGGACTGCCCAGCCCCCTTCCCGTTGTCCTGCCCAAGTCCCGGCCTCTGGCCCTGCCCCTGACACCTTTCAGCGAGAAGCAGGACCCAGCTGGGCAGAGGAGAGGAGGTTAAAGGCACCAGAGAGCAGGGGTGGAAAAGAGGCCTATTTACAAGGATTTGGCCTCCCCTCTCTGTTCCTAATAGCTGCTGGCAGACAGATGAGGCCCAAAGCCGTACATACTGGCTCCCAGGTCAGCGCCGCACCGCAGCTGTTCTGTGTGATGTCTGTGCTGCAGGATCACACAGTTGGCTGCTCTTTGCCAGAGCCTGGTGGTGATGGGCAGGGGAGCAGGTGGCATGCAGAGGGCTTGGCAGCAGCTGATGGTGGCCTACAATGAACAGAGTCTGATGTGCTTGGTCAAATGTGTCTGGCAGATTGCTGGGGTTCCCTCTTGAGCACAGTGTGAGAGAGAAACAAACCAGCGACTAATGTTACCCAGGGATCCTTGGGGCCATCACAAGCTAGCCAGCTCTACCAGCTGCTCTGGTGTCCTAATCATTCTTTGTTGGTTTTGTCAATCTGCCATGAGGACACCTCTAACAGCACAGACTGAACAAGTTTTTTAGTACTCCACTCCTTGGCCATCCCCACGTTTAAAAAGTTTTTTCTTATAATTAAGGCCCCATTTTGTGCAAGGAGGAGACTCGCCCAGATTTTGGAAAAAGGTATGGGTCTATTCTGGAGGTGGAACAAGAGCCCTCCCCAGCACATTTCTCATACTTACAGACTGCTGTTCACCCTATCATGCAACCTAGACTGGTATCGGAAACACCCAACATGAAAACTACTGAACCATTTAATTTGTAGGAGAATAATGGGGATGTGCAGAACCTTAGGGGCAGATCCGTGGCCCAAGCTCTTATTTTATATCTCTTCTGTCCTTCCCAGGACACTTCTTAAGGCCTCCATTGGCTTTAAATCTTCAGGAGGATAGTTTTGCTATTCCTTATCCCTTAGTTTTTACCCATTTCTCCAAATGTCCAAAAGGACTCCACTTGCTCTGCACCACAAAGCTGTGAGCTGAAATCATACATCCTGCATACAGCTAGGGAAAGTTTCCTAGGTGATTCCATTCAATTCACCCCAGGTATTCCCGACTTTGCCATTCCTCTCCTTTTCTCATTTGCCTTGCAGATTAAGGTGGAAAAGCCCAGATAATTCGAACCGAGTGGCCACAAACGTGCTTCCCTCCCACTGTTTATGCCTAGCAAGTTAGAGGCAAAAAGGAGATTCTTATCTCACTGGAGGGCAGAAACCCCAAGCACATGCTCATAAACAAGCCAGAGGCCTCCCTGACTTCAATTCTCAAACCAGAAAAGGAACTAGCACACCTTTTAGCTACCCAGACTAGAACCAAAGGAAAATGCTTTGTTTGCAATTTCTGCTTGTTTACTTTTTCTCTTCAGAAAGCCCTGGGACTTCACCTCCCTTCATTCCTAAGAAAAATGCAAAGTGCCTGTCAGCAGGTTTCTGACCTGGGAGCTCTGGACAACTGCACATCATTTCAGTCTCTACTTCTGTGTGGCTTTCAGGTATTTTCTTTCACAGTCAGATAGGGTAAAAGCAAGCTTGACTAGCTCTGATCACTTCCTGTGAGATTTCATGATCTCTGCTGCTAGTCCTACCCATTTTTTTACCCCAGTGGGTCAACTTTTCCCAGAGGACTCAGGGAAACACACTGCTTTCCAACCCATGGGCCCAGCATCTCATGTCACCAGACATGCTGCAAATTCTTGGTAAAAGCTATTCACCATCCTGCCCGTTCCCGTGTCTGGGCAACAGCCTCTCCAGGGCTATCCTAGAGACACGAACGTTCTGCTTTCAACAACGTGCTGTTAAACGGGAGATTAAAATAATGGCAATCTAGGTTTAAAAGTTGACTCTGGCTGGCGTCCATTATCATCTTTCAAGTCTCCTAGCCCTGCAGTCGCCTTTATCACAGAGGGGGCTGAAACTCCCAACTTGTCCCACAGCGCCCGGCGCCGTTCCCGCGGGCCGGGGGGGAGGGGTTGCAGCGACCGCCGGCCCCGCCCCCCCTGCGCTGAGGGCCACGCGCGCTATCGTCTCGTCACGTGCGGCAGCTCGAGGGGGCGCGTCCGCCATCTGCCCCGACTGGCGGCTCGAGCGGAGAACGACACGTCACGTGTGCGTGTCACGTGACCCCGTCCCGGGCCGATGAGGTCAGTGCCGGGTCACGTGACCGGTGCCTACGCGCAGTAGGGCCGGGTGCAGATGGCGGACGCGGAGGCTGAGGCGGCGGCGCGGCCTGAGGTGTCGCGGGTGGTGCCGGCGCTCCGCGCTCGCCTCTGGCAGCTGCAGGCAGAGCTGCGCGAGCAGGAGGTGTCGGAGGCCTCGTCTCGAGCCTACTGCCGGGGCTTCTGCCAGGTAGGAGCCGGGCGTGGCGGGCCGCGACGCAGGCTGCAGGCCGGGTGCGGGCAGCGAGGATGTGGCCGGGGCAAGCACGGGGCTGCCGTCCTGGGCGCTCGCTCTTCCGCAACTGGCGGTGCGCAGGGCTCGCGGCACCGTTGCTCAGCTACCGAGTGGGGCCGTGCACGCCCTGCCGAGGGCGCCCCGTGGGCTCTGCGCCGCTAGCCCGGAGCCGGGCCCGAGAGGCCGAGGGGACTGCTCGCCACTGGGATTTGGCATCGCTTTTGAGTGGGACATCCTGTGGCCCTCGGGTGGATCTCTGGGACAGGCGGGCCGCACCGCATTTTCTCGGTGCAGTTTTGGCTCGGTTCCGAGACGTCCGGTTGTCTGTGTTTTCACTTGTCTAGAGATCAAATCTGCGTGTTCCGTCTTGTTTGGGATCTGCTGTGGGGTTCGAGGAGTGCTTGCTGGCCTGTAGGGGCGTACAGTGCCCTTAAGTCACTGAATGAGCTGTGGTTTGGATATCTTGTCTTGAATACTTGCTTAGTGCAACCCAGAGGAAGATCACCAATTTCTGAATCGAGGCCCTAAGTTTCAGAAGAATAGTTGATCTTGATTAAAGCCACAGTGATGGGAATAACTCATTCTTAAATAAACTCTTCCAATGGTTAATTACTTTTTGTTACCCTCACAGCATCATTTACTGTGAGCTCTAAGGTTGAAAAATCACTGTTATGATGCTGGGTTGGAGAGTTATCCCTGTTGAGTTTGAAGAGATTGTGGGTTTTAAAGTAAGAAATTAAAAATCAGTTTTCTGAGCTAGTTTACAACACCTCAGCTTGATAAAGCTACAGTATTTGACTGGTGAATGGCAAAATCAGAAAAAAGAAGCTTGCTGGTGTGTTATAAATTATGCATAAATGGTGTTACCCTTCACAGTCTTCCATTTTGTATCCACAGGTTGTGTGCTTTGCCATACCATTCTGGGAGGATGTTTAGCTCATCACTTACTGAAACAACAGAATGAGTGTATTTACTAGGTTTAAAAACTCTTTCTTCTCAAGGTGCAGGGTGCAGCTGCATACTGCTGTCCCAAGTTCAGTATACGGTGAAGATCTCTGACCTTGCATTGATATGGAGCCTACTACAAAGTGTGACTCTTTCCACATTTAGGTTTTGCTGAAATTGTTTCCAGTGGTGTACATTGTATCAGAACACTGAGGCAAATATTCAGCTAACACTTAATAGTGGTTTTCAAGATGATCAGTGTGTGTACACGTCCGGTTTCCCAGATTAGTTTGGTACAGAAGAAGCTTTAGAGGTACTTGATCAGTGGAGTTTGGTGAAAGACAGTTCCTCTACCTAAATAAAAAAAGTGAACAATGACAAAAAACCCCTAAACTGTGTCCCACAAATAATGTAGCCCTCTAGGTTCTTGTGCTGTTCTTGTGGTCTGGTTTTAAAATACTGTGGTAGCACAGATAAAAATGAGAAAGACTGGTTTTGAATTGCCGTCAGTCTGGGACTTTTCAGCTTCTTGTGCCTGTACTCCAGGAATGCAATGGGAGACATGGAACTGCTGGTCTGTCCTGCAGCAGCTTCAACAAAGGATGAATTTGTGATGTCATTGTGCAGTCAGACCACTGTGGGTAGGATGTAGTTTTATGTCTGGGTTTCTCCTGACAGGGGATGTTTGTAACAACTTAAGGTCTGCTCATAACTGAAATTTCGGGGGCTCAACTTAATTTTGTATTAATTACTTGGAGAGTACCACTGATCCCTTGTCATAAGCTTATTAAGCTACAGCAGAGTGTGCCTAGAAAGAAGCTGAATTTATCTGGGCTTAAGTTTGGTTTTGGGAAGTAGCTGATGTAAGGAGAGCTGAAATGTTTTGGGTTTGCCATCCTGTGAGTACAGCTGAGGCAGGGGCCTGGAAGGTACTCTGTTTTGCTGTGGAAATTGCCATGGCTGTCAGGCAAACTGTGAAACACATTTGTAAATTTCCTATGCTTTGAGCTGTCTGAATGCTGTTTTATTACGTGCAAACTTGTGCTGCTGTGTGCAGTTTTCCAGTAGCTCTTACAAGGAGTGATGCTGGATGGCACAATTTCCTTGAAGATCCCTATTTTCAAGCAGGGAAATAGTACCGTTGTCCAGGATAACAGAACAAATAAACTGTTGAAGCCTAAATAATGGGTTGACTCTTCAACTTTATGGTTGTGCAGCCATGAATGCTTTGCACATTCACCTTGGGAAAAACACGTCTGTTGTGGAAGGCAGTTTGTACCCAAACAGCCAGGTAGAACAGCTAAGGCGGGGGTGTTTCATGCTGTGCTGTTGTAAATAAGAGAACAGTTATCAGTGAAGCGGAGGGTGTAGGACATCAAAGCATCCCATCTGCCAGTGCCCAGCAGCTGTTGGCTTTCTGAAGTTTTTGAAGGTGGTGCGTTGAGTGCAATCAGATACAGTTAAGAAGGGGAGGAAGTGTTTTTCTTAAACAGAGACTCAAAGCTGTAACAACAGGTCAGGAAACTTTGAGATCTTTGTCTTTAAATTGGGTCTGAGCAAAAGAATTATGCTTCTGAGGAAGTGCAGCTAAGCAGCTGTTCCATCACTGCAGAACATAAAAATCTGTGCAGTGTGGAGGGCCAAGGCTAGTCTGTGTGTTATGTGTTAGGCGGATATGGCGTCTGCACTTCTCGCCCACTTGCCAATCAGATGTGTTACTGGAGTCAAAGAGGAGGATGGGATGAAGTGTAAGTGGGCGTGTATTAGCCAGACTTTAAACGCTTGAATACTCTCGTCAGTATTTAGACATCAGTATTTATATCTCGTCAGTAAGTAGACTGTAAAGTAGTAATTGCTTCTGAATTGTTACTTGAGAATCCCTTAAACATGTAGATTATTTAATTATGTCAAGTTAATAATTTTTCCATAATAGTTTTTATATGGACTGCCAGGAGAAATCCGTACTGGACAACTAAACTACTATTTATATTGCTTATGAAATAGCAGAAGGGCTTTGAAGAACTTCTTTAATACAGTTACTACATTTGGCTTATTTGTCAGTATGCTAATAGTAATAGCATCATAATGTTCAAAACTACAGATCCTTGAAGTTTAAGCTATTAATAAATCTGTCGCCTTGAATCTGTTTTTTTACGCTGAAACCATTGTTCATGTATTTGACAAGAAGTCTCTCATAAGTGATTACTCAGTGAATTCCTAACGTTAGCTTTAAGACTTTGATCCTGGTGCTTGGATTGTGCTTGAGCAAGGGTGCAGTGTTTACTAGAAAATTTATTTAATTTTAGAAAGTATTCTGCTGTGTTTTATGGTTTACAGAGACCAGGTAGTTTATGATCAAAGTGTCTGTCAAAATAACTGAGTACTAAATTTGGCTTTTTAAATAGATTGGTTTTAATGGATGTATTTTTAGAAAAGTGTGGGGATTGGTGTATTTGATCTGTTTCTGTAGTCACTCTAATGGTACTATTACTGCTGGCTTTACTAAACAGCTGATTTATGATAGTCATCAGTTGACTACCTCTGGGAATTGCAGCTTGACAGTCTTTGAATGTGATTTAATGCTACAAAGCGATATATGATTTGAGTTATATTATCAAATCCTTCATTAATCTGTTATATGAAGACTGGTGTTACTCGCCATTCACTGCTGTAGCTAATGATCTTTGTTCTATGCTTAAGGATGATTTCTGCAAACTTCCAATCCCCCCCCCCCCCCCGCTTATGTCTTTACGACTATTAATATTTTGTGGGTTTTTCTATTCACCCAGAAGTTCTGTTACTGTATTGTTGGAGAACAATCCACAAAACAGTGGATTACTGATTCTTAGATGGTATTTTTTATAGATTTCTTTTTCTTAAGCATAACACGATTCTGCTAGTCTAAAGGATGTCTGCATTGTTTTCAGCCTAGGACTAGTGTAGTATAGTTATATCACTGATGCAACATTGGATATTGGCCCCTTCTTGCTATGCTGGAGGGTAGGTTTTGTCTTAGAAGTTTTTGGTCGTTATTATGACTGAATTTGGTTTTAGCAAGCTCATAGTAGGGTTTGTTCAGTAGTGTCCTCTGTTCATTCACCATCTGATATGATCATGTGGGTTTTTTTAAGGTGTTAAAATAAGTTTTTTGTGTCAGAGTCCCAATTTGAAGTGATTTGAAAACTGATATGGGCCTAACCATCCTTGTAGGACAATTTGACTTGTTCTTAATGGTAGGGTGAAGCACTCTGAACTTTTTATTCTCATTCAGTCTTGGCCCTAAGGGTTCCAAAAAGCACAGCCTCTTTCATTGGTTCTGTTTTCTTTGTAGCTGGCTTTAATCAAGATCTTTACCTTGTTTAGTCTAGGGAGGGTACCACATGGGAGAGGGAACTGGTAAAAATACAAACATCACTGCTCTAGAGGTGTAGGGGGGCTGTTCAGGGAAGGGCTGTTATTTGTTAAGCAAGCTGTCAGTAGAGGGAAGATGTCCTCAGCTCAGTGCCCTACTTGCTCTCAAATTGTACTTCGTAGCCTGTCAGAGCATAGCACGGTAGTGTAGGTAAGTTTTAAAAAGGTTGGGAGAGACTAGTGTTTTCCCTGTATTGATGTGATTTCTCTTAAAAATGGCTAGATTTTATATTGCTGCTTTAGTACTGTGCCTGGGTAATGTGGGATTTCTGTGGTCAAGGAGTAAAATCTAAGGTAATTTTGCATTTGTAAAATGCCTACGTATTGATCTGATCTGAATTTTATATCCCTTTCTGGTGGCTGCATGTTTGCTGTGTGGGTAATGCACGTATCTTTAAAATACTACACCTGTAGTAATGTTCATAATCTTGAGTTTCTTCCTATTTTTCCTGCATCCACACTAGTAATAAAGATTCCAGTGTTACATACATGATTCTGTCTCCATGGTAGTTGTACAAAAGGAGCTAAGTGTAGGACTTCTCCCTGCATTTTTTAGTTAATAGTTCACATTTCTGCCAATTGCAGCTAGCTTTCTCCCCAGTAGAAATTCTGATAACTTTATCAAAATAATAAAGTAAATAAAATATATTTCAATAAAAGGGAGAATTTCTGTTGAGGTGAAAAGCTGCCACTTTGAATTCTCCTTCAGAGATTTCTCACTTCCAGAATTATTCCACTGTATGTGCTTGATATTGTATATTGATATTTGTTTTTAAGCAAAAGTGTGTTATAAGAACTTCTAATGATAACTCATTTTGTTTCAGACACTGCTCCAGTATGCTGGCAGTCGGGGTGCATCGGAACATATTTTACCTTTTTTGGAAGTGTATCGAATCTCCATCCAAAGCTTTGCTAATGCAAGACCTTACTTGACTACAGAATGTGAAGATGTTCTTTTGGTACTTGGCAGGCTAGTGCTGTAAGTTTTAAGTTGGTATATTAATTTTTTTTTGTTTAAAAAAGGACTGCACTTTGTAAATTAAAGGGCAAGCTGTTTAAATAGTTTATTGCTTAATTTCACAACTATATTTGTGATTTATCATCTAGTAAATGTCTTTAGTACATTTTGAATCTTTTTTACATTTTTGATGTCTTAAGTACATTTTACCACAAAAATGTATTTGAGCATTTAATTAATTAATGTGGACAAATTCTAAAGCTTTGTTCTTCTGTATTTGGATAATGATGTAGGTATTAGGAAGGTTCTGTTCTTTCTGTTCATTCTTAAAACATTCTGCGAGTATTTTCTGTAGAAGAAGTTTAGTGTAGTGCTCATTAAACAGAAGCTTCAATATTAGACTTTCATGCATGGATTAATAAACCTGTATCCCTTGCTCTGCAGTTGCAGCTTTGTGTGTTATGTCCCCTTTAGTGCAGGGGCATTCTGAACGTGCCCCTTGTTGAAAAGGACAAGCTGAGTTGTGTTCATGGCAGTCTGAGTTGTGCTATAAGATTTGCAAAGCAGACTAGACGTGACTTAAAGCACAGCAATTCCTGGAACAGAATAGAGAACCATTTTACAGTCCATCTGCTGAGTTGGGATAACTTGTAGATCTTCAAAGTGCAAAGCATTTTTTTGTAATTGAAGATTGTAGCCTGAAGGCTTTCATGTGCACTGGAGTATAATCAATATAACCTGAGAAGGATAAAGTGATGTGCTGGTCATTCCTTGCTAGTGAGGTTTCATTTGAGGAGGGAGAGTGAAGATCTAGAACCTTGAATATGAAGATCATCATGCAGTAGAAGTGATTCTGTGACTGTTCTTGTTTTTTGGTTTTTTTTTTTTTGTTATCAGT
Organism: Oreocharis arfaki; assembly: GCA_013398015.1. Lineage (NCBI taxonomy): Eukaryota > Metazoa > Chordata > Aves > Passeriformes > Paramythiidae > Oreocharis > Oreocharis arfaki. The sequence goes on from VZRR01013056.1 coordinate 17,642, forward strand.
CTCTTGTTTTGTGGTCTGAATTCAGGTAATCTCTTTAAGAAGGACTTTAGCAGTGAACTTCTTGGTCAAATGCTTTATTTTGTGATGGACTGACTTGAAATATAAATGAACAGCTCAGAACCAGGTATCTCCAAATGATGCCTTGAATTATTTTCTTTTTAATTGTGAGAAATATGTGAACTGTGAGTAGTTTTGGGTTTTCTGAAAACACGTGAAATCAGGAGAAATGTGTTTTAAGTTCGTACTATGGAAACCGAAGACTTTAACTGCTAAGTCATTTACCTGGTACATAATACACATTTTTGGCAAAATATCTTTACTGTTTTTGCAGGTTGTCCCCTTAAGGATAGAGTATTATTGTCTTCATCATATTATCATTAATTAGCTTGTGTATTTTGTTGTTTCCTGCTTAGGTAATTTTAGAAGTTTGTCTCTTAGTGTCTGTTTGCAGGGCATCTCTACTTGGAGTATTTTCTATATATTTTGCCACTGTTAGATACATTGGGGTGTAAATCCCGATTCTGAATCAAAATTGCTTTTCTCTTATTGAGAAATACCAGAATATTCTGCTTTTGCTGATGTGATTTCTTCCAGCTTTCAGTGTGAGGAGTTTATTGTAGCTTGTATATTCAGAAAACCTCGTGTTAAAGGACAGTAAGTAGAAAAGCTGACTTGCTGGAATCTCCTCTTTCTTGTAATGATTACATTTGAAAGGAATCTAAAGAGTGAGAAATACAAGGACTGAGGTGGAAGATAGGCTAAGGTAAATGGCATACCTGAATTAACTCTCTCACATTTTTCTTTTTCATGAGTTTCCAAGGGAGTGAGAGAGAAGATACAGCAGGGAATTAAAGATAAAAATCGAGGTTCCATGAGGGAGGAAGAGTGTTACCTAGTTAGGGACATGAAAGCATACTGTTCCCATGTAACCATGATTTTTGGGGAGACAGTTGGGTTACCCACAGCTGTCATACACACTGTGTTTTCAGACTTGACCCTTGATTGGAAGTGGAATGAGCAAACTTGCTGTTTCAAAGCAGAAGTGCTCTGCTTTGTACTGAAATCCTCCTTCCCTTCCAGCATTCCTCCTGACATCTTTCTTAGCAGGGTGAGCCAGTAGCAGCAAAACTCGGTATACTGTGGTCTTCCCTGCTGCCTGCTGAGATCCTTTGTGCGTTCACAGTACAGCTGACATGATGCAGGGACTGTGCCTCCCATAAGAAAAATGATGCTCATGGGGTGTGAGATATTGTTGGTCCACTGTCTAACCTCAGGAAACAGAAGGAAAGCTTGGAGTGGTGGCTCTTGTAGATTACAGATGTGACAAATGATTGGAAGTGTGTGTGGGGGGAAACAGGAATGTTCTTTTTGGCCATGGCCGTGAAGTGACCTACCTGCTTTGCTTAAGTGGAACTTGGACAAGTTATTCTCACAGCCTCAAAGCACAGTGCATTCCCCTCACCCCACCCCCAGTATTACTGTTTCAAAGGTATTGCCTCTGTAGAAGAATTAATAAAGAATTAGCCATATTGGAGATGTCTTTCACAGACAATTAGTTAGCTGGCTATCCTTGTGAATCTCAGGAGACCCCTGAAGCTGGTTATTCACTCAAGCTTCTGTGAGTGCTTTATTTCTGAGGCTGCTGTGAGGGGAAAGGTGTCATGTTACTACCACCAGTATGAAAAATTTACTTCCATCTGAAAATGGTTTATATGATACTAAGATTTATATATTAAAGTTAAAGAAGAATAAATATTTGGTCATAAGTCACATTGTGTTTGCCAGTAACTAAGATTTGACTGCTTTCCACTTTCTCTTGTGTGCTGTGATGTCACTGAACTGAAAGGGAGCTTACCACTGCTACAACTTTGAGAAGGTGTTTGTATGGTTTTTTTCAACCATAAAAAGAGAAAGGAGATTTGAATGTCATCTGGTTTAAGTAGCAAAACTGTATTGACCCAGGAAGACCAGTCTGGCTCAAGCTTGGAGCTCTATCTCACCTACTGGTTGTGCCTATGGAATCTAACAGGTGTTGCTTCCGGGAAGAGAGTGCTTGCTTCCCACAGCACTCTGTGAGCAGGCACATGTGACACTTAGCTGTTTGTCTAACAAAGTAGTTCTCATCTCTAATAAAGCCTAGTATGCTGTTGCAGTTTGATCCACTGTTGAGGCTGACAGCTACCCTGAAGGCTTCACGGATCTTAAGTTGGACATGGCTAACTTCTATTGTGAGAAAAGCCCGTGAAAAGTAAAACAATTAGCTTCTAGCCTTGACAATGTAGTAATAACAGAGGCGAGAAATCTAAACAATAGAAGGAGAAAAACAGCCACATATCTACACCTGTTATTTTTCTGAATGCTTGAACACTGACGCTATAGGTAACCAGTCATAGTATGTTGTAGTTGATATAGCCAATGAGTATGTTGTAGTAATTTAGTAGCCAATGAATATGTAACACGAACTATAACATTCTGAAAGTCTATATAAGATGCCGTCTCTTTCAAATAAATGCTTTTTGCCCCTTTATGTTTTGTGGCTGCCCTGACAGTGAAAATTTGCTAGTTTGCATTTACCACTCCTCTGTCTATCATTAAGAGCTAATTCAAGTCCTAACAAGTACAGGATAATTCCTGGCAACAAGTGAACAATTCCTGCTGATAATCCAATGTATAATGAGTCATCTTTGTGTCTCTAAGGAGATTAGAATAAGAAAAGTGTTCTAATACAATCTAAAGATGAACACCATTCTGAAAGCTTTTAAAATTTAATTTTAAAACTTTCTGTGAATGAGGTATAAAGTGATTACAGAAAAATTGTATGCAAATAATATGTTGAATTTTGCATAGAGTTATTTGTTCTGAAATAAATTCATCTCTAGGACACCTCTTCCTGAAAGATGTTTTGAAGTTGAGTGTTTCAGATGAATAATTTTTTTTTGATAATGTAAAAATTCAAGCACCCATTACAGTTTATTTGCAAAAATTGTGATTAAAGTTTGGAATTGAGTTTTGTACAGGTAGGCGTTGTGGTGGTACTGGTAGAATAGGGTTGAAAAGGCTTGACTTCATGGCGTGATCCTGGCATTTTGATTTGTGGCATAGCCATGACATGTAAACTCCATTTAGTTGCATTACAATAAAGAGGGAAATGAGATTTCAGTGACAGAGGTGTATTTTAAAGTATTGTATAATAAGGACCAAAAGAAAGAATTAAGCTAAACTGTCTGTTGTCCCTCTTGGCAGTAGGGAAGGCTGTCTAGTTTTTATGCAGCTGTGTGTTTGAATCAATTATTACAAAAAAACTTAGTTAATTGACTTGGAATTCTGATTATTCTTCTGCCAAGGAGATTGTGATTGTAATATTCTGGATGTTACTTTTACAGTTGTGCTCTAAGTTGTTTTACGTGGTGGCTTATATATCTGGAGCTCCAGATTTCTTATGGAGTGACTTCCAGACCAGAGTGCTCTGTGTTGGGATCCTGAGGGAGACTCGAGGACTTGAAGCAAAAGAACTTTTGCCTTTTGGTTCAGATTAGTCCTGTGTTACTACAACAGACTATAACTCTGGAGGCATAAATTAAATCTTTTTGTCTTACTAGACTATCTCACTCTGTATACACAATGCTTTGAAAATGTAATTGCAGATTTTTTCACTGTACAAGTAGCAATTTAATGCTTAAGTTTAGAAAAATTTGTTGAAAAGCTTGCTTTGTCATTTTGTTCAAGCCTATTATATTATATTATATAACCAATATCATATATATGAAAAAGCAGTGTTCTGGAAAAAGTAATTCTAGGAGTTGAAAGTGAACATAGGTAGGATGGATTGACTAAGTCTGAAAGGGAGGCATGCATCAAAAGACTTTACAAAAGCACGTTGATCATGAAGTTTGCAAATTTGTTACTGGGTGTAGAGTCTTTGTGCGACATGGATGAAATCAGGACACATACTTAGGGATTTTCTTGATTGGTTGGTTTGTTGTTGGTTTTTTGTTTGGGGTTTTTTGTTGGTTTTCATGTTGTTTTGTTGGGGTTTTTTTAGTTAGTTAGTTTGGTTTTTTGGGGTTTTTTTTGATGTTAAAATAGAGTTCAGAATAACCAACTTCGTAAAGTTGGTTTTGATAGCCTATTAGCAACTGCCTGGATCTAAACATTTGGGCTGGTGGATTAACTGCTAAGCTGGAGTACATGGCAAAACAAAGTCCTGATTATTTTATTGAGACCTATGACAGTTGGAATAGCTGGTGGTTCTGTTGCCTGCTTTTTCATCATCAGCAAAGTCTTGTGCCTAATGATGTGAATAATGATGGAATGACAGTGGTGAAGGCTGTTGTATTTTCTGCCAATCTAATAAAAGTGCTTAGAACTTTTGCAGGTGTAAACCTCTATTTCAGGGAACCAGGATGGGGAAAACTTAGGAAATGTGAAAAGGATGGCCAGATACTTATTCAGTATTCATCCATTTGGTCTTGTTGATGTATATGACTGCTGAATCTGGCTAAAAACTGAGTAGCCATAGCATTTGGTAGGTAACTGTTCAATGCATTTATCAGAAGTCAGGAGGAAGATGGACATTCTTTTTGAGAACTAAGCAAATCTGAAACTCATGTTTGCGTTATGGTCATCTCTTCCACTTCCTCGAGCTCAGTTCTCCTGTCTGACTATCTATCTAATCTATCTACCATGAGACTGAATGTGTTGCCCTGTCATTCTTCTATTTAATATTTGAGAGAGGATGTTTTGAAGTAAAAGTATCAGGAGTTGAAACTACCTAACAGTGTAGATGTAGCTTATAGCAGTGATTCAGTGCTTTTTAATAGGTGGTGTCCTAGATTAGTTTACTTTCCTTATGTTGTCATGATTTATGAAAACACTTCTGCTGTGTGTAAGTCTTGTGAATCTCTAGACAAAGTGTTGTGGTTAACACTTTTAGTTTGACTAGGTCTAATTGTTAGGTAGGGTTTTAGGCAATCCATATGTCCGTTATAATGCTGGATAGGTCCTGTTTGAGAACAATATAGCAGCAGGTCGCAGTTTGTGCTGTAGCTATTGGAATGCTCCCCCAGTTGGTATCAAAGGCTAATAAGGTGTTTCTCGGTGCTGATGCTCCTCTTGACATAACTTGTCCAGATCCATTTTTGTGCTGATGCATTTGTCTTCTGTCAAGCTGTTTTTCAGTTTTATTTTCTTATATATGTCAGTGCTGAAATGTTGAGTTAGGTGAAACTGGCAATTTCTCCCTCTAGGCAGAGGCCATGCTGGACTGCAGTGAGCTTTATTTAGATGGTTATTAGCTTTCTTTTGAGAAGAAAGAACAGAAATTCTGTGATGCAATGTTCCTGAGCCACATTGAATTGACTACCTTGTATGATAAGAGTAGCTACAATCTTAAATTAGCAGGCTTGAGTGTAGTAAAAAGGAGCACTGTTTCCATATGATGAATTATGCCTGATTTACAGGCTGTTTCAGGCCTTTAATTGATTTGCACTATCTCACGTGTTTCAGTGTTGCTGTCATTGCTTATCTGAATACTAAGTAGTATGTGTCACAGTTGTTATTTAATGTAACAAGAGAATGTGTTCAGGTAGCTTGTTTACTTGCCTTTTGCTTTTCCAGGAGTTGTTTTGAGCTACTGCTTTCAATTCCTGAAAGTGAATTGCCACATGAGGTGTGGTTAGGATTCCATCAATCCATTCAGGTAAGTGTTCTAAATTTCTTTTTTGCAATTTACATATTAAAAAAAAAAAAAGGCTGCAGTTGTATTCCTTCTCTTCTACCCTTCTCATGAGTTCCACTTGTCCTGCATTGCTGTTACCTAGGCAGCAAGAATTTCTGAGCAGCAAAAGACTAACTTGCGGCAACTGCACTGGGAGTCTTAAGCATATTTATAACCACACAGTCGATGGCAATTAAGTGGAAGAGAACCTTAGTAAGTCTTGATGTAATGATTTGTCTGAGAGACAGGCTGAGTTTAATGAAGTGATTTAACAGCTCTGAAGCATTACTTTGATGATAAAAGAACTTTTGTGGAGGTCTGAGTGGCAGGTTAGTGTCTGTACCTGATTTAAGAGAGATGGAAATGGTAGGACAGATCTTTAGTGCAGGTGGTTCTTAGAAGTGTTTCTTTGAAGGTGGTGGTGCTGAAATAAGCTCATACTACTATATTCCTACACTCAGATCAAGATGGCTAATGTAGACCATGTAGGAAGAAGAGATGTTTTCTGGGTTTTAGTCTGGAGGTAGTACCTAGCTGTCTGCAAGAACTGGTGTTCTTCATGGAGCTGAAAGACAGAAAGTGGCATTGCTGTATTCATATTGATGGGCCCTTCCAGGACCAGGGACTGCTCTGTTTCTGGTATTGCCTGTTCTGGCTTTAACTGTGACTGGTGAAGTTGGAAGCTAATCTCAGTTATAAGTTCTTCACTGAAGTGAAGACTTTGGCAGGAAATAGTTGGGAGTGAATTTAGACCTTGCAGCTGTCTATCTCAAGACCTTATACCCCTTTGACTAGGGATTTTCTCAGTCCCTTAGGCTTGACCACAGCTGCATTAGCTCTGAAGATGCTAGTTCTGAGCTTCTGCATTTGTCTTGCCTGCAGTTAAGGAAACAAGAGGTGTGAAAACTTTTCAGTAGACTGAAGGTGAATAAACCTGTCGCTTTAAACTGAGAGAAGCAGTCTAGTAGAGTTTTGTAGTCCTGCTAATAGCGGAAAGGACAGAGATGGTCTGTGCTTGAGTGACTCCAGGTGTGGAGAAAACTCCTTTTCCTGAAATACCATGGAATATTTATTATCATGGGAACCCTAAAAACAGTTGGGTGTGGCATGTACTTGGTAACAGAAATGCGGTAGGTACAGTTTGAAGCCTATGGCCTTAGTGGTGACAAGGATTTGTCCTTTATTTTGAGTGCCTAAGTCCTGTGACTCCTTTAGTGACTGCAACAGAGCACAATGGACATTGCAGCACTCCAGAGGCAAGTTTGAAGGCGTATCAGTTTGTTTTGAAAATGCCCAGCTATGCCGTCTGTTTGGCTATTGGCCAAAGGCTGTGTCTGTGCTCCCAACCTGTTTGTTTGTGGGGATGCCACAGATAAGGGTGGTCAGCCACGGTTTCATCTTCTGTGTTAGGGCTGATGCAAGACATTGAAACTTACTGTTTCCAAAGTAGCTCTTCTTTAATGTTCTAATACAGTCATCGTAGGGTAAAGAGGAGTGAATCAGAATCACAGAGTATCAAGTTGAAAGTACCTCAAGGATCATCTGGTCCAACCTTTCTTGGACAAAGGCAGGGTCTAGACAAGATAACCCATCACCCTGCCCAGCTAAATCTTTAAATTGTCCCGTTTTGGGGAATACACTACTTCCATGGGGAGATTATTCCAGTGGCTGAATCTTCTCGTTGTGAAAAATTTTCCTTGGTTGTCCAATCAGAATTTCCCCAGGAGTAACTTGTACCCATTACCCCATGTCTTTTCCATGTGAGTTCTCATAAAAAGGGGATATCCATTGTTTTTTGTAGCTACCCATTAAATACTGGAACATGGTGATAAGGTCTCCCCTAAGCCTTGTGATCTTATCATACACTAAAAGGCATATATGTTTGTAACTGAGATGGCCTAGACATGAAACGAGATGTTCTCTCATATTTGGAATATGGCAGGGCATATACGGGCTTTTTTCATTATAGCAGAGTTACAATGCAGCTCTAAAAATTGCTGGCTTTTAGCTGTAGGGATCTGCAAGGAGAATTCTTGTTACCAAGTTTAGTAATTTCTATGATGTAACAAACCTGTGCATTTCTAGGATTTTGAAACTAGTGATCGAACTTTGATACTTTTGTCAATAGAGAGCAGGTTTTTAGTCCGATGAGATGGCTCTATTTATGCTGAATACATTGGAAGGGAACTGTTAAATTCCAGTGGAAGAAGAGTGTGATGTCCCAGTCTTAAGAGAGATGGAGCATCCAATATTCATAAATGCTTGTGGCCTTAAGGATCTACGAAAGTCAGAGGATGCACAAAAACTCACGAAGTTTTATTAGTAAATTACATGCTTGGCATGGAAATTGGTATGTTAGTCCTTGGCCTACAATATAAGCACACACCGGGGGGGGATTGGATAAAGGGGTAAGGTAAGAAGGAAGAGAGAGAACAAGAGAGAAAGAGATCACCAGTCCTGGTTCCACTGTTGGTCCAGCTGATGGGATGTCCAGGATCCTGGAGCTACCACCCAGGCTTATTTGGGGTACCTTTTTATGGATAGGTTTTCCTGCCCTGAAGACAGGTTTCTCACTTTGTATGCAAATTAGCTATGCAGTCATGTGCAGTCCAGTTTTTCAGACTCCTCTGAAAATGGGTCAGAGGGCTTTGGGAGTCTTGGGTGGTCTTGTTCCCCCTGCTACCATCCATCTCCACTTCTCAATCTCATTCCTGAACTTGTGCTGGATTGTATTGTGCTTATCTCCAGGATCAAGAACAAGGATGTTTTTCCTGGAAAAGTGCTGCCCTATGTCCACACGGCCCCTTCTCCAGCCATATTTCATTATTTGTCACAGTGTGTTATTAGCAACAATCCTTGTGTGTTATTACCAACAATCCTTGGCTGGGTCTTCAGCATCTCACTGTTGGTGTTTGAGACATACATGTGAGCCCTTATCTTCTGGGGTTCTACAAAGGGCAGTGCAAGCTGAGATCTCTCATGTCAGCTTTTAGAACTAGAGAAGATTTAAGATGTGCTGCTGCCAGGAGTAGTAATATATACTTGACTTTTGTAGTGACTTCTTGAAGCTACAAGTTCCAAGTTTAGCGCTCACCTAATGCTCCCCATGGTTCAGATAGTGAACTGGTTAAACATGGTGGTATTCTGAAACCTTGCTGAAGAGGTTTGTGGACTTTTACAAACAGGGGTTTCTAATAAGATTTTGAAGTAGCGCTCTGGCAGAAATACGAGAATGAGAATGCTTGTGCCCTGCCTTGGAATACAGTAGGAACCCACTTGTCACCACAGAAAGAGGATGCTAGTCATATGGAGGGCAATAGACACCTTCAGACAGGAATCACTTGTAGGCTGTCTTGTAGGTTTACAGCTTGTGTGTGACCATGTTAATGGGCAGCTCTCTAGGCAAATACAGTAGGAAAGCATCACAGAATAGAATGTTAGCACATGCTTGAGACTGATGGATGTAAAATGTGCTTATTGCTTTCCTAACAAAATGGACAAGTGTGGCTTCTGAGGATTATAACTCTGAATATGGGAGTTATATTTTTCGGATCTGCCTGCAGTAATTGTTGCTCTGTAACAATCTATGCAGGTAATGGGAGTCAGAAACTTCAAATAAATTTTTATCCCAGGAATGTGAGAGGTGAGTGAGGCCTTGCATTTCAAAGCACCAAGGTGTGGGGACTGTCCTAGACCTGAAAGTGGAGTGTCACTGATGTCTAGCTTATATACGAAATGCTGTCAAAGTCTTTATTTGGTGTCCAAACCTGTTTGTTCTTTTATCCTAAATAACAGCAGTTATGTCCTGCATTCACCCATGAGTCTAATTTTCCTTATCCCTGAGCAAGATCAGAGGCAGCTTGGCAAAATGAAAACAAGATGTGAGATTACATGTCAGGAGTCTCTGCATGGATTTATGCAGTGGCAGCAAGCAAAAGGATGCAGACACAGGTGGGGAAATGCTGTAAAATATGAGTGAAAGGATTGGGGCAGAATTACAACAGGGCTCTTGATACAAGTAAACTGTTAATCTGAGGGAGGAACTCAGTGGAGTGGTACTGTGTGGATTGATATAATCTAGTCAGGTGAAGAAGGTAAAACCATGTATTCAAAGACGTCTTTAGTGGGGAGTAGGGATGTGTTGTTCTGGGTATTGAATATGGATTGTAGAACAGGGTTCCCTTCAATCCTTACAAAGAACATCAGTGCTTTATTTAGAAAAACTGTGAGTTGAGGGTGATCATAAGCCAAAAACTTTTGTGAAGCTGTGATAGATGCTGATCACTTTAAGCTCCCAGGACTGAAAAGTCCAGATGTCATCAGTAAACTGTTTCAAGGCTTGTCTTTTCTTTTTAACTTTGTCCATATGCTCTTACTGTATTATTCTTTCCTAACTTCGCCTAAAATGAGATGTTTTATGTCCTGATCTTTAGAACCTATTTATGGTGTTGTCCTAACTTAATGAGATATGTATGTATAAATGTTGCATTAGGTTTCTTCAAAGACTTCTGATGTACTCATAATAGAGTTTTGCAAATATTCCCATTAATATTAGCTTTATATTCTTCAACAGGTCCAATGAGGTTCAGCTAAGCACTGTAATGGAAGGGGAGTTAGTTACTGATGCTACATATGTTGGTGAATTTTATATTTGGTAGTTTGGTATTGACACCCTGAATCTCAAATACAGTGCTGACTCAGCAAATCAGTTTGCTCGTATCAAAAGCCCCTTCTTTCTCACCTTCTAAGGTCCCTTCAGCCCTTAATACAGAGGTGCTGAATTGTGAATGATCCTCATAATTGGACTGGGCTGTGCTGGCTCTGTACTGCGTCCTGAAGCCCTCAGAATAGGGAACAGTTGCTATTGGGAAGACATTGTTTACATTGTATGTCTGGATCATTGAATGTCATAATCTGAGGGACAGTGGTATTTTCAGTAGCAGTACCTCACCTGTGTCCAGATTGTAGGATTTAAAAAAATTTTTTTTGTCAGCCATGTCATTCCAGTAGTGATGGCAGATAAGTGGGCTCTTCTGGCTGTTTCTGAGGCTGTGGCTTCTAGCTCCTCAGTGCTTTGATTGGTAGTTCCACCCCTTTCTAGGGCATAACACTCATGTTGAATGCCTTCACAGAGCTCAGTAAAGCTCATTGAATTCAGTCTTCCAGATGAAGTTTGAATGCGTAGGCTCTTAAATGATGATGGTTTTTTGGAGTTAGTCTTTGACCACATCTGTGCTTGAGACTGAGAGAGGTTAATGCTGTAACGTTAGTGTGAGGGAAGAGAATGCATAGTGGATGCTCTGGCAACCTGTTGTGTTGAAAAGACTTAATGCTGTGTGACGTGTAGTTGGGAAAGGCCTAAAGTAGAGGTTGTTAAAATGGGCTTATATTGATTTTTTTTTTTGAGTTTGTTGTTTTTTTTTTTTTTTTGTAATAAGATCCAGTATCTCTTCTAAATGCACACCTGTAGCTGTTTTCTTAATCATCCTCAAGACTGAAGATAAAATAATATACATAGACTTCCCATAGGAAGTAACTGCCAGTTACAGAAGCTGGGCTATGGTTACGTATTTCATGGATGCAAAGTTAGATCAGTTTGTTGTTTTCCACTGATGTTTTTAAAGTTGTCCTGAGGCTATGACTTGAGCATCTTCTGGCAGTAGCATTGTATTAAGCATTGTGTGTCATTCACCTGGCTAATTGTATTGGCATGCCATTTAGCTCAGTGTAAAGTGGGGAATTGATCATGCTTTAAATTTAAAAAGCAAAACAAAAAACCCCACTTCTTCACTTAGGGTCTTTGTGATGAGTTTTGTTCAGTGTTCCAGCTTGCACTTGGAGCAAAGACTTGAGAAGAGGAACAGCTGTGTTGAGCCTAAGGGTTGCTTAAGTGATGTTCTCAGATGCTTAAACACAGCCTGAAGCCTTTGTTTGTCAGTCTCTCAGGCTGTTAGCTAAGAGCAGTTTGAGCTCTGGTCAAGAGCATTTAAAGTCACTTGCATCTTTAAGGTCCAGCTGTGACACTCCAAAATTACTTTTAACCTTATGAGTAACATTTCAGGCTCAAGGCCAGAAATCAGTCATTGCAAGCAGCCTACTTGGCTATCTTAGCATCTGCCAATTAGCACTAAGTCCTCTACCAATACCAACACCTGATCTTTGAGGTGGTCTTAGCAATAACTCACTCACTAGTTTTACTTTCTTTATGATCATTTTTAGAAGTAGCATAGTCTTTAATGATTTCAGTTAGCAGGTTGCTATGAGCTAACAGTTGGAACACAGTTGCAACAGTTATTTAAAAATAAAATTAACTTTGGGGCAATATCTACAGAAAATCTTTGGTACTGCTAAGGAAGATGAGATTGTTAAAGTTATCAGAACCGCTTGATTGTTGCATTCAGCTATGAGACTTCTAATTTTATGGTCCTTAGAAGGTGGAAGTCTGCACTATGGTTCTGCATTTGGAAAGAACTCCTAATGTGTGCTTTTTTGCTCACTTCTGATACTGGTTTGGTTTTTTTCTTGCAGTTGGAAAAATAATCATGTAGGGCAGAAGCACTGACTTCCACAAAGTGTGCTTTCAGACGTAGTGAAATTTCAGTGTATTGAATCTGCAGCTCTCTGAAGGTTTCTGTTCTGGCAGTCATGAGGTTGCTGGAAGAAAGCTCAGTTACCTGATCCACCTCTTCACTCAGAGTAAGAGGGCTTTCTTAAATCAGGTTGCTTAGGGTCCTGTGCCACCAAATGTTGTCTTTAAGAAATGGAAAATGCACAAATTGTCATTAGTCCTTTCAAAATGAGAGTATTTACATATGGAAACAGTTCCCACACATACACTTACAGAATTTCATTTCATGTGACTCCCTCGCTAGACGGCTCCAGCTACCTGCGGGCAATATAGTGAAGATAAAGACAGCTCTAAGATTTTCCTTGTCACCCTCTCTCCTGAAGGTGGTGGTCTTTGCTGGACATGCATCACTATGGCAGATGAATTGTACAGGACAGGTGCAAACTAGGTGCTGTACTGCAGTGGAATTTTGAAAGTGCCAAATGGGAATAAACACTTCGGGAATCTCTTGGTTATGCTCTGTTTGAGACTGTTCAGCATAGCTAGCCTTGTTTGCAGTAAGAGCTCACTGCTGACCTACACTTAAATTACAGACCCTAGAGACCTGTGGTGCCAAACTGAGCCATCTGGTCACCAGCCTGTTCTGTTGCTTGGGGTTGTACCATATGCAGCGCTTTCATTTGCCTGTGTTGAGCTTCACTGAGTCCGTGTCAGGGATGTTCTGCAGCCTGTTGAATGTCTTAATGGCTGCCTGCCCAACAGTGTCAGCTGCTCTCCAGGTTCTGTATAACCTGTGGGCTGGCAGAGAATGAATGTGCTTTGTCCCATTATTCAGACAATACATGTGTTAAAAATACCAGCTCACTGTTGACCCTGAGAAGTGCTACTGGGAGACAGCTGCCAGTTGGGTTTTGTACAGTTTGTCATAAGCCTTTTCAATCTGGCTATTGAGCTGGTTATCTCACCTGTGTTTTGTCCACTTTTCCTTATTCTAACAATTTGGTTTTAAAGATACTGTGGGAGATTGTCAGAAGCCTTGCCAAGTATGACTAATGTGATCTGTAGCTTGTTACTACAGAAGATAGTCAGATTACTGGATGTAGTTTCCAGGAGAATTTGTCCCATGTTCTTTCTGGGGACAGGCTGTGCTGACTGGCCTGTAGCTCCCCAGGGTTTCTTACTTTTGGTGATTTCTTCAAGTCACTAGAAACCTTTCCCCAGTGACAATGACCTTACAGAGTGTAGTACAGGTCTTGGAGTGACATCCATAATCTCCATCGTCACCCTTGGCTTCTGTTTGATACCATGGATACTAATGTGATTAGGATCTTCTCTGGCATGCTGATTCATGCCTCTTCCCCACCTCCAGCTCTGCCAGTGTTGACAGAGACCAGGAAGGCTGGAGTTCATACCTTGACAGGAAAACTTGAGGCAAAGTTACGGAGTACCTCAGCCTCTCCAGTGTCTTCTATTACTCGATGTCCTGTTTAGCTGTTCTCTGGCTTTTCTTGGTCCTTCCTTTTGTTAGCCAAGCAAAGAAAACCGGAGAGATCCACATGTCTGTCAGCTTGGCCCCTAGAGCCTTGTATTTCCTTGGAGTGTGGTGTGATTTCTGTCCAGGTGTGCGAGCAGCAGGTGATGATAGTCTGAGAGCAATATTCTCTGCAATATCCCACATCCAAGTCCCTGTCAACCACCAAACTTTGAGACATGGAGGCTAATTAGCAGCTGAAGATTGTGAATGCATAGATAGGACTTTAACAATGACAATAGATAGCTTGCTTTGTTTCCTTACTCCTTACCCCTCTAGCCTATTACATTAAAGGCTGGTTATAGCTGGAAATCCAGTTTATTTAAAAGTGAGTCAGGACATTATGTTACTTTAACATCATGACTAGCATAGGAAGATTAGCCTAGCTATGGAGTAGAGTAATACGCATTTCTAGCATCAGGGGTACATTTGGGTGCAACCTTATCAGCTTACACAGAAATGTAGAAAATATGCTCTACTTTTTCTTGACTTCCCTATGCTGCTTCTGAGATCTCCTGCAGATACTTAGCACCTTGTAGTGCAGAACATCATCCAGTGTTCTTGCTCTCCCTCTAAAATTTCACAATTCATTGTGTGCTGGATGAGCAAGCAGTAAATTGTCTGCTATAATGAGCTTTGTAGGAGTGTCTACATCTTTTTGTGGTCCCATCTGGATTATTGGAATCTTCACTTGGTATTTACTGGGAATGATTTTCTTCTAACCTTGCCTGTATTCTCAGCTTAGTGAAAGAATGCCCCAAAGTTATGCATAGGCTCTCTAAAGAGAATCATACACATAATTGTCTATTGTAGAGACTGACAGACTGTCCAGAGAACAAATGGATCTGTGTATACTTGCTGCTGGACGTAGACTTCAGTGGTGCTCTAATACTTGAGTTTATTACATACAGTACACAGATATGCTATGGGGTACTTGGAGCAGACACATGTAATCAGGGAGTGAGGAGAGGAGGACCCTGTGTTGACTGTGCTTCACTTCAATTTGAGATTTACTAAGTACTGTATCTGATAGGATGGTTTCATAGGTAATTAAGAGGAGTCCTTCAAGGAACTTGAGAGAGTTTTGGATCAATGTAAGTGAACCCTTCAGTGTAAGAATGTAGTTTTCCTGTCATGAGTCTTTCACTGTGAATAAAGCCTCACTCCTTAGTGGGGGGATGCTTTGCCCAAGAGTTAAAATTCAAGTTCTCTTGTGCAGACATTTGTGCAGTACAGTTTGCTGCAGTATTAGAAAGGAAATAGATTGTTGTATCAAAATAGTGAAGATGGTCTGAAATTGGTATTGATGTTCAATACCAATCTTATATTGGGTATTGAACATCAATATCTGATTTATTAAAAGACATCTAATCATTAAATGCAAAGATGCCCTTTACTGTGAATGGTAAATGGAAAAATCATGGTCATTTTCATGGCAGATTCTCTTGGTTGTAGAAGGTAACTCATAGACTTAAACATGTCTTGTGTGTTGCACTGTGGGAAGCGGTTCATTGCTGTCTTTTGGTAGCCCATGATACAAAGTTCTTTGGTTGCTCTCATCTCTTTAGTGGTCATAGCATTAGCTCCATTTAATTCTGATAATTCAGAACATAGAATTGATTCCAGTATATCTAAAGGATACAACATAGGCTATCAAAAGCAAGCCTGAGGTTAAAGATTGTGTTAAAGATACGAACAGCTTGAAACACAGCTCACCAGAACTAGGGGGCATTGCCACTTATTGAACTTAAGATCTGCTGTGAGAAGCATTTTTACTGAAGGTGTAGCCACAAATTGCTTAAAGTTAGTTGGCTTTATTTGTCAGCGTTAGGAAATTCTGAAAGGTGGTATTTTAGTTCTTTGAGTTCAAGTCACCCTACATCCGTTTTTCTACTAGGGACATGAAATGCCTGGAATTTGTTTCAAGTTGCTTTCTTTACGGTGTCTAGAGTCTTCCCATGTGTAATGTCTTTTTTTTAATTCCTCCTTTACTCCTCAGATTTCCAGAATTCAAAGTGGTAGGGCTCTGATCACTCTGAGCAATGTGCTATGTATAGAGGTTTCCTGAGTGAACTTCACCTGGAGGCCTGCTGATTGTGGAGAGTCTCTGGGTCAGGCTTCACAGCATCAAATCTGTTAGGATCAGAAACCCTTGGATCTTAGAGTAAACTCCCTGGACGTAGATTAGTTTCTAAGAAAATTGCATCTTCATATCCAGTAGAAGGATGTTTTCATCTTGATGATGAAATCTCCCATGGCATTCTTCAACTGGTGACTGATGGCTTTCATGATTCTCCAAGTGAATTGACCGGCTCATCTTTAGTGTTAACACTAAATGTACAATTTTAGACTCTTACCATTTTGTAACTCATTTTGAAAACTATTTAGACTTCGGAGTTCTTCAATAGCATTCTATTCTTTGATACAAAACCATCCTTTGTCTTTTATACAATTCCTGGGGTTTATTTTTAATATAAATACATACATGGAGAAACAAAAAAATTGCAGAAGAGTTACAACTGCAGAATAGGCTTTTTGATTTAAGCCATTTCAGTTAACTAAGTAGTCTGAAATTGGAAAGTTTTGCTGTAGGATTAGAGGAGTGTAAGGACATGGAACTATTAAAATCACAATGCAAACTTGTCAAAGCAGTAGTGACTGAGAGGAATAGTGTGAAAGTATTAGAATAGAGTGAAATATTAGGATAGATAATGTAAAATTACATTGGCTTAATTTTTAGCTAAGACTTACAATGACTTTTTTTTACATTTTATAGGATTCACATGATGCTTTACTGGAATTTGGGAATAACAACCTCCAAATATTGGTGGATATCACAAGGGAAGGGGTATGGAAAAATCCAGTTCTTCTTAAAATTCTTTCCCAGCAACCAGTAGAAACTGAGGAAGGTAAGAGCGTGTTTTTAGAGATGATGTTGTTCAGAAATTACTTGGTGCAGTTTTGGTGGGTAAGCAGTGATTTGAAGTCAGAAGAGAGTTGCATTTTAAATTTTACTGTGCTGTAATATTCGTATGTTGCTAAATAATATTTATTATGAAACTGTCTCACTGGCATTTTGAATAATGTGTCTAATTGTACAACCAATGCATCTCTGCTTGGGCTGTACTATCCATCAGTTTGAATACTTTAAAACTCTATTTAAGAATTATTTCTTTTTCCATCATAAAAATAGAGAAATTTTTCTTCCTGAGGTGATTTGTTTCTCGTAAATGTACTTCTGAATGTTTTCCTGAATGCTTTACAGGGAGGAATTGAATATGTCCACACTTTTGAGAGGCATAAAAGATTCATGTGGAACGGCAGTGTGGAGTGTTATTAACTCTAGGCTGGGGAGTGCTTTGTGTTTAGATTATGGAAATAAGATCTTGAATCAGAAACTGTTGAGAGGTGGGGAAAAGGAGGCGCTAGTGTCACTTTATGTAATACAGTCTTTCTAATGTCTTCTATTAAATTCTTCCTTTACTCTGAAATTTTTTTCCTTTTTTTTTTTTTGCCATTAAGTACTTGTAGGTATTTTATCTGTTTCATTAACAGTACACTAGACTGCAGTTTACCTCTGGTAGTTAAAAATATTAGAGAAGGGAAGAAGAGTTTAAAACATTGTCTTAAAAATTAAAGGAGAACAAAAAGGTAGTGGAATTCCATCCATGGAACTGAATGATATTAACAGCCTCCGTAGGCAGGAGGATATGGCAGGCTGGATTTGGGTGCACTTACTAACCCAGTAAACATTTGAACTGTTGTTGTGGTTTAAACTCAGCTGGAAACATTAAGCCCCATTCAGCTTCCTTTTCCCCCACCCCCTCTGGTGAGAGGGGGACAAAGACTGAGTTGAGATAAGAACAATTTACTTGAAAACAGCAGTGAGATAAGAAAATGAACAGCGACAGCAACAATAGCAGTAACAACAGTTTATACAAGAAAATGAAGTGACAGCAACAATACCAGTAACAACAGTTTATACAAGAAGGTGATTACAAGCAAAAATGCTCTGTGAGAGACTCAGCAGGACCAAAGACCACACCAGTGCACCTCTCAAGACAATTCAAAAGGCAATGTCAGCACTCGTGTCTTTTCCCCAAACCCAGGACAATGAAAAAAAAAACAATGGTGGACAAATTATCCTCACCCATATTCCTTTCCCAAGCCCAAGACAATGAAAACAATGATGGACAAACCCGTCTGGTAGGACTGGAGCCACCCCGCCATTCCAATCACCACTTGCCCCTCTGGAAGGAAGGAGCAAAAGTGGTGGCGGTTCCTCTGTACCTTCCCTTTTTTCCTCCACCCAAAACCCATGCCCCCTTCTTCCCAGAAGTGAGAATCCCTTACTTCCACTCTCCAGTGATAAAGTGGGAGTAATAGAATAACAGCCTAGACCCATATGGCGCCAGGCTCTGCCCCCCTCTCATCCTTGGCCAAAACTAAGACAACTCCCAACAGCATTTAATCCCATCACCAGCAGATCTTAAAAAGAATTGCATTCCATACTAACATCTTGCCTTGGAGTTTTTCATTGGCAGTGTTGATAGGCCATCCAGTTGAACAGTAACTGGTCTAAGTGTATTTCTGCTTAAAAGGACTTCCCTTTCAAAACTGGCCGATATTCGTGAAAACCTCCATCTGTTGAAGAATTCCTTACTTGAAAAGTTGTGTACCAGGAAGGGTTACGGGTTAGCTGGTTTTGCAAACTCCCTTTATGTGTGGCAGGCCAAGAGCTGTTCTGTAGGACTGGAGTGAATTCCAGTAGGATTGATGTCCTTATATGCATCTGTGTGGACTCCATTGTAGCTTAATTTGCTTCTTACCCATGTGGCCCATTTTAGCAGTGACTATATTATTGATTGCTGCCATGCATCTTTGTTCCAGTGTAGAATGACCTTTGATATAGGTCAGACTACCTGTTGACTTCATCAGGAATAGGACAGAATAGTTTGTTCAGTGCTTTGGCTTTAAATTTGGTTTGAAGTGTTTGCTGACAAACTGATTGACACATCTCTGACCATGCTGAATTGGGTGGTATGTAGGTGTCCATTTCTGAGATCACTTGACAACCTGAAACTATTGATTTCTTACAGCTCATTATTTAGTACATATTTGTCTGTTTAGCTAGATCTGAATAGATGCTCAGAAGAGTTGTCCTCACTGGTGTGTCTTTGATTGGATGCAAGCAAAGGCAACAGGATACCTTTACCCACTGCTGACTGTCCAGGCTGGCAGTGGTGAGGTTGACAGGAAGGGCACCAGGGTAATTAAAAAGGGCTTTTCAAGGGTCTGGTTCAATTGGTTGATGGGGCAGGAGTGCAGATGGTGTTCTGCTTGGTTCCTTCAGTAGCAGAGATGAATGATGAAAGCAACAGGAGAACCCATGTTATCAGCGAATGGCTTAAGGGCTGGTGCCATCAGCGGAATTTTGGGGTTTTTGATCATGGAGCAACTTTGATGGCACCTGGCTTGCTGCAGCCAGATGGGCTCCATTCTATCTAACAAGGGCTACTAGTCTATGAGTTGGCAGGGCTGATTGAGAGAGCTTTAAATTAAGTTTGTAGGAGGAACAGGATGAAACCAGGCTCTCCAGAGATGAGCCCAAGGGTGGTAAGCCAGAGTCAAGGTTGAAATCAGCAGCACTGCTGAAGTGCATGTACACTAATGCATGCAGCATGGGTTTTGGAGGTTGGGATATTTTTTTTTCTCAGGGAATTTTCTCCCATTTGTTGCCTAAGAGATGGTAATGAGGATACTTAAGAGAGACAAAAGAAGTGGTCAAGGTGAGGGTAAGGGTGCAGCTGGCTACAGTCTCTTAGCTCGGGGCTTTCTCTTGGGAAGTGCAGAGCTACCCTGAGGTTTTGGCTGGTGGGTGAGGGGCTGGGCTCAGCTCCTCGCTTTCTTCCGCTCTCGGAGGACACAGTGCTGTTGCTGCTGTGGGGAGAATTTGCTGCCACTGTGGAGTTCCGTCCTTTACTGCTTCTTCCTTACTGCGGGTGAGGCTTTGCTCTTAAGAGCAGCCGTTGAACTGGGACCTTATTAACACCCGATCTCACTGGAAAGGACCCTCACCATCTACTCGGGTGCCTCAGGGGAAAACCTGGGATCCTGACTCCCTTGCCACCCCTCCGAGGGAACGTTTCCCGGCTGTTTGCGGGAGCCCGGCTGCCACCGCCCAGCCTTGCTGTTTTCTGCTGCTGCGTCAGGGTTTTTCGCTACACTTTAACTCGACATTCTGTGTCTGCCTGATCCCCTGTGGCTCCTGCTATGGCCGCAGAGTTTCTGGTACATTTTGTTTGCCACCCAGGGGTCTGCTCACCTCTGCTGTTTCAGCCTGCTGCCCCGAAGTCCCTGCTACAGCCCATCTCACCATCTGGAGGGGCANCTGGGTTCCTGTTTGTTGTTGCTGCTGTTGTTGTTTGTTTGCTTTGTTACACACACACACAGAGATATATATATATACACACACACTAGTAAAAACTGTTACTCGTTTTCCCATATCTTTGCCTGAAAGCCCCATAATTTCAAAGTTATAATAGTTTGGAGGGAAAGGGTTCATATTTTCCATTCCAAAGGGAGGTTACTGCCTTCCTTGGCAGACACCTGTTCTTTAAACCAAGACAATGGGTAACAAACAAAAGGAGCTGGAAGCCATGGTACGGAAGGAAAGCTTTGATGTAGTTGCCATCATGGAAATATGGTGAGATGACTTGCATGACTGGAGCGCTGCAATCAATGGCTACAAGCTCTTCAGAGGAGACAGGGGAGGGAGAAGAGGTGGAGAGGTGGCCCTTTATATTAGGGAGGCTCTTGATGCCGTGGAACTTGAGATTAATAGCAATAAGATCGAGTGCCTATGGGTAAGAATCAGGGAAGGCCAACAAGGCTGGTGTACTGGTGGGAGTCTGTTATAGACCACCCAGCCAGGATAAAGAGGTAGATGTCTTATTCTGTAAGCAGCTGGAGGATGTTTCAAGATCACCAGTCCTTGTTCTTGTAGGAGACTTTAACCTGCCAGATATCTGCTGGGAACTCAGCACAGCGGAGAAGAGGCAGTCTGGGAGGTTCTTAGAGTGTATGGAGGATAGCTTCTTATCAGAGCTGATGAGCAAGCCTACCAGGGATGGGCTTCCACTAGACTTGCTGTTTACAGAGAAGGGCTCTTGGGAGATGTCTGAAGGTACAGTGACCATGAAATAAAAGTTCTCAAAATTCGTTGAAACAAGGATGGGTATTAATAAAACTTCCACTCTGGACTTCTGGAGGGTGGACTTTGGCCTGTTTGAGAGGCTGATTCAGAGAGTACCTTGGGAAACAGCCCTTAAAAACAAAGGGGTCCAGGAAGGATGGACATGCTTCAAGAAAGAAATCTCGAAGGTGCAGGGGCCGACTGTGTCCCTGTGTGCCAAAAGATGAGCTGATGGGGAAGACAACCAGCCTGGATGGGCAAGGAGCTTTTGAAGGAACTAAGGGGAAAAAGAGGGTGTATCACCTTTGGAAAGAGGGGCAGGTAATTCAGGAAATGTTTAAGGATGTCGCTGGGTCATGTAGGAAGAAAATTAGAGAGGCAAAAGCCCAGTGAGAACTTAATCTGGCCACTTCTGTGAAGAATAATAAAAATTGTTTTAAAAAAATACGTTAATGGCAAAAGGAAGGGCAAGGACAACCTCCATTCTTTATTGGATGTGGGGGGGAATATAGTAACTAAAGATGAGGAAAAGCTTAACACCTTCTTTGTCTCAGTTTTCAACAGAAAGACAAGTTGTCCTCAGGACAACTGGCCTCCTGAGCTGGTAGATGGGAATGGGGAGCAGAATAGCCCCCTCTGTAATCTAGGAGAAAGCAGTTAAAGACCTGCTGAGCCACTTAGATGCTCACAAGTGTGTGGGACCAGATGGGATCCATCTTAGGGTGATGAGGGAGCTGTCGGAAGAGCTCACCAAGCCACTCTCCATCGTTTATCATCAGTCCTGGCTCGCTGGATAGGTCCCAGATGACTGAAAGCTGGCCAGTGTGACACCCATTCACAAGAACGGTCAGAAGGAGGATCCGGGAAACTCCAAGCTTGTCAGCCTGACCTTGGTGCCTGGCAAGGTTATGGAACAGATCATCCTGAGTGCAATCACATGGCACCTACAGGACAGCCAGGGGATCAGACCCAGACAGCATGGGTTTGGGAGGGGCGCGTCCTGCTTGACCATCCTGATCTCCTTTTATGACTCGGTGACCTGCCTGGTGGATGTGGGAAAAGCTGTGAATGTTGCCTACCTGGGCTTCAGCAAAGTGTGTGACACCGTCTCCCACAGCATACTCCCACAGCATACTCCCACAGCATACTCCTGGAAAAGCTGTCAGCCCACAGCTTGGCCAGGTACACTCTTTGCTGGGTTAGGAACTGGCTGGACAGCTGGGCTCAGAGGGTGGTGGTGAATGGTGCTGCACCCACTTGGTGGCCAGTCACTAGCAGTCTCCCTTAGGGATCAGTGGTGGGCCCAGTCCTGTTAAATATCTTTGTTGATGATCTGGATGAGGGGATTGAGTCCACCATCAGCAAATTTGCAGATGACACCGAGCTGCATGTGAACGTTGACCTGTTGGAGGGTAGGAGAGCTGTGCAGAGGAATCTGGACAGGCTGGATCGATAAGCTGAATCCAGCAATATGAAGTTTAGCAAGTTTAAGTGCTGAGTCCTGCACTTTGGCCACAAAACCGCCCTGCAGCACTGCAGGCTGGGGACAGAGTGGCTGGACAGCA